>JAKWJC010000369.1:33140413-33608547 GCA_027704865.1 Solanum neorickii
TGATGTGCCATGGAGGATGTATAAATTTCTATGTCTTTGAAGATAATGTATTGGTGAGTCCTCATCGATTCGGGGACAATATCCACAAGTTCCTTAAGTCTTAGTATTTACTTTTATGTCTTGTATGGGCATAGTCCCAAGTATTGTATTCTCTAAAGTTTAGATGGTTCAAGTAGATATTGTAAAAGTTTAATGTTTTAAATGAAAGTTTTCCGTTTGCGTATTGTTTATGAAACAGTTCTTCGTGTGTGAAGAAAATTTTAAATTCTTACTCAATTTAGTATTTTTATTATGCAATGAATGATATGAGAGGCTTAGATGAGACTTCTCTCATTTGTCGTGTGACGACACAAGGATGCTCTAACTTCTAGGATGTACTTGTGGGTCGTGATAATGACTTAGGTGAACTATATCCTAACATGGTTGTCATGATTCTCTAAGGTCCTAAATATGTCTATTATATGATATTGAGGCAGTGTCTAAGATTTTAGGTGCATTGGAAGTCAAACGTCAAGAGACGACTAAGACGTTCGATGACAAAGTCACCTATGTGCCTCATATGTGGTTCGATGTTTTTATGTTTGTTTCATGAGGTTAAAAGGTCCTTATATGAGTTATTGTGGTGTATATAGGCAGTTTTTTGAGTTTCGAGAAGTTTGGAGGTCAAACGTCCAACAACATCCATGACGTTCGTAAGTGTTGCCTTGAAACAACCTTACGTGTCTAGGAATGTTTCATTGAGTTTTACGTGTTCATTTTGTTTGAAATTAATATGATAGGTGCTAAATGCATATACGATCACGTTTGGGTTAAAAATGTCTGGGCAAACATCCCCAAGGACCATCCAAGGGTCCTTGAAAAAGGACCCAAAGTTGACGCCAAGACTGTCCAAGACAGCCCCAAACGACTGAGGCAATCCACGCCTCGTGGTCTAGTCGACGCCCCGTCGATGGGTGACGTTGATGAAGACTTAGTATTGGAAAGAAAAGAGACCAATGTTGAGTCTCTGAACCCAACGAAGGAAGGACAGAACGGTGCGTTTGTGGACAAACGGTCCGTCGACTGTAAACTGTCGATGTGCATTGTCCCAGCGTGCAGTTTACTGCCAAGTGAGGGGTGAACTTTCAATTTCACCCCTCACAAAAATAATAATATTGACAGTTCCTTAAGGGTATTTTGGGTATTTTAAGTGTGTATATAAGTCTTTGACACTTGGAAGATTTCATTCTTCCAAATCAAAAACCAAATCCTTTAGAAATTCTCTAGAACTACATTTGAGTCAAAACTCAAGGAAGTGCTTGGATTTATTAATTGAGTGAAATTATTCATCAAATTGAAGAATTAGCTTCTTCAAAAGGTATGTATTTTTATCCTTCAAACTCTCTTCATCAAGGAGACCAACTTTCCAAGATGTTTTCTAAAGTTTTCAAGTTGAATTTTCAAATTTTATGATCTATTCAATGGGTTCTTGCATTAATGGTTTCTAAACAATGATTAATGATTGAATTGTTAATGTATTGATGATTTTAAATTTAATAGCCTATGAACCCATGAATTGGATAAACCCTAGTTTTTTACTAAGTTATGGCTTACTTGATATTTATCTAATGTTTATGAATTCTAATGTAGTTCACATAGGCTATTGATTGATATAATAATTGTAGTGAATTGATATTTGGGTTGTACTGTATTGATGAATATGTGAGTCTATGTTGTTCATATTGATGATGAGATGATAGTATATATGATGACTTGAAGATGATAAGGGTTATTTCAATGTGCTTCTAAAATGATACATATTATGAGTTAAAGTGAAATATGTGGTGTATTGTCTTGCTTGACTTGTGTCCCTTGCTTAATGTATGAATGAAGGTGAATATGTGATGTCTTGACTTAGTATGTTAAAGTCCCTTGCTCTTGAATGTATGAATAACATGTGACCTTAAATGAAATTAAGAGGGTCTCTTATGTGAAACCTTGAACGTAGTGGTAAGGTTATGAATGTTGAGTCGTAAGCCATAATGGTATCCTTCAAAGTAAAGGAATGATATACTTAAGGTTAATTGGCTGGAATAACATCATATTAATCCTTAGGAAAGTCATGATGAGCTTCTTGTCGCCATCGGGAGGTAGCCCTAGTGGACTTTTCTTTGGTAGGGTAAATGTCATTGGGTTATTAACTTAATATGGAACTATTTTATATGAACCTTAAGTGTATATTACTCTATGAAAAAAGAAGGGTAGCGTCGAGTGAGTATGGTAAGGAAAGTAGTTCTAGTTAAAGAATGAGACTAGATTACAAAGCATGCCCTTCGTATTCTTTAACCATGTGTCTACATGGGATGTGTCTAAGTTCTACTATTGACAAGTAGAACACCCTCATCGGTGTAGGTTAGAACTTTGAATTCGATGCCATACTATCATGGTCTATGTCGGTTATTTCCTATTCTCATCATGTGGAATACTTATTAGCATTAGTGAAGTTCTATGAAGTTTAGGTGGTGGTAGGGGAAGCTATCTAGACATTGGACAATAGGCTTTGAGGGTGTTGTTTGGAGTTTCTAGGTCTTTCCCATGACCATTACTTGAATGTCCTTTATGTGTTGAATGTATCCTAAATCAACTAATAAGATAATGACTTAAGTTAAGAAAGCATGTCAAATGAATAAGTACTTATCTAGCGTAGTTAAGGGTTGTATAATGAAGTTGTGAAGGGGGCGTAGGAATGGTCACTTTGTATCTTACCTAGATGAGTCTTAAGAATGACTCTAGTTAGTGAAATTGGTTGATTATGTGGACATGATCTAAACTTAGGATGTCTTAAAGATTACTTAGGTAGTCTTGAAGAGGTCAATCATGGACGTTATCTTCTTGATTTACTTAAGTAAATCTTTTGATAGCCTTTGGTAAGGGAATGTCATGTTATCTATATGTTGATGTCTTGTAATTGTGTATATGTCTTATTATAAGTATTGTTGAGGGTCATTTAGGTATGCTTAGGGAGGTTGTATGGGTGGTCTCTCTTTGTGTTGCTTAAGTGAGTCTTAGTAGGTTTTAGAGGGATGATTACATGATATCAAGTGTCTGATGAAGAAGTAGATAACTTCACTATAAAAATGAATTCCTTCAGTGTACAGTGAATTGAGCTTACCGTTAAGTTGGCTCAAAAATGTAATTAATTGTTTAAATGTTATATTATGTGTTTCAAAGTTGTTAAATGTTGATCTTATGATTATAATATGATTTTTAAATGAAAAGATGCATATTTCTAATAAATGTCTCTTTTCATGATTTTCATGCATTATGTCTTGCTTAATACATGAGTTTGTACTAATCCATGCTTTTATCTATTTCTATAGTTGTTGGTAGGTGAGGAGAATTTGGTAAGTGAGGACTTGGATCATATAATCATTCAAGTGAAGTTGAAGTATGTCCTCAACTGATTTCGAGGGCATAGATGTCTTTTATATTTCTTATTGAAGTATTGTAATAGACTGAGTATTTCTATATTAGTATTGTGTATGGACCGTGTCGCAAAAGAATTCTTGTGTCTTTAGTTTGATGAGATTGAGACTTAGTACTTCCTATGACTTTATATGAAAGAGTTTCCGAAGACTATGAAATGTTTTGTAAAAGGTTTTAATTCCGTACTACTTTCATTATGTAGATGCGTTGAATGATATCTAAGGGCTTGTACAAGAACTCCGGGAGGTCAAGTACGCCGATTGAAGTCTAAGATTAACCCTAACTTCTAGGGTGTGGTTTCGGGATGTGACACCTTATTATGAATTGCTTATGATGACCTCACTAATAAAGGTGTTAGTGAAAGGTAGTTTTCATCTTATACATAATGAGCTAATGACTTGATTATACAAGGGGTTAGTCCCTATGACCTGTACTATGATTGACTAAAAGATATATCAAAAAGGGACTCTAGCATAGCACCAAGTGAACTAGCAGTGAGATGTGTCCTTTCCCAAGTGGGAAGGTAGGTTCACTATGTTCTCATGATATAGAGATTACAATCCTAATGACATAAAGAGGGTCTCTAATATGTCTCCTAGTTCTTGAACAATGTTGCCCCCATAGGAATACTAGCTAATGGATCCACCTAGAATGCTATGTACATGTTTGGTTCTACCTTGGCAAGTAGACCACCTTCTTTTGATGTAGGGTTTCATCACACTGGATTCCACATTTGGCTCATGTGGTCTATGTCGATTAAGGAAATTGTTCCCGAAAGTAAAATGAATGACTAAATGTAAATGAACATAGACATTGAATACAGTAATTTGAGAGGTATACTAAGGATTAATAGGGGTATGGGACTCCACCTAGACATTGCACAAGTTAACTCTAAAGGGAGTCCTAGGAGGTGGGCTTATGTATTATGATATCATGAAATGTATTATGTTGACTTTATATGATGATACTGTGATATGATGTTGGATATATTGATGAACATGTTATTGGTCTAAATTGCTATGTATTGTGATGACTCCTATGATTATATGTTTTATGTAGCAAAGCATTACTTATGATCTTCTATCTTGTTTACTTGATTATGTTGGGGTTATGGGGCTTATGAGCATTGCACTTGTAGGATTGGGATGGGATTGTTGGTAAGGTTTTTGTATGTTATGTTCTTATGAGCTATTGAATGTGAAAAGTTTACATGGATTTATGTTGTTGTTGTCTTCGGTTATGCACATGTTTTATGTTATTGTGATTCTTATCTTGTATATGCTCTCTTTTGTATGTGCATTAAGGATTTCTAAATGGCTTAGCATGTTTTCTAAAGAAGTAGTCCCTTTCATGCATGTCTTCAAATGTTATGTGGATATACATATACTTAGTACAAGTGGTTGTACTAACCCATATTTCTATGTTTTCCCAAATATGTAGGTTCCGACAATTGAGTTTCTAGGAGGCCGATTGAAGAAGACTAGGACATCTTTTCTCCAAGTGTTTGTTGGTCCTCATGTTCGGGGATGTTACCATTTCCACATTCTAGATTTGAAGTTATATTGTCATACAGACATTGTTTCATTCCTTTATCATTTTAGACATTTATGTAAGCCTATAATGGCGTATTGAATTTGTAATGGCTAAGTCCAAAGTTGTACTCGTTTAGATGGTATAATGTGAGACGATCTGATTCAGACTATTGTTTGTATATTGGTTATGTTGTCTAAAAGAAAAGCCTAAGTAAGCTTCATATGAAAGGAGTCTATGTGAACTTTCTATATGATATGTAAGAAGTCTAAGTACACTTCACTATGTATATGTAAAAGTTTTAAATTTTCCGTGTTTTTGGCATATGACATGTAATGACGAATGCTAAGGGCTTGTGTAAGTCCTCTTCGAGGACGCCGACACCGGTTACGTCTAGGAGGTGCTCCCGGATGTGATACAAGGGTTTTACGTCTAGGGGGTGCTCTCCGAATGTGACACAAGGGTTTTTTGAGTTTTCTCATTGGAAGATAAACTAGCTCACTAATCTGAAGAAATAGCTAAATAGACATGAATTTTTCTATTTGATTTTGGGATAAGTGAATCAAAGAAGTTGACTTTTGTGTAGACAAGATCCTTTTGATACTTATGATTTTTTATTGGGACAAAGTTCCAATCTCCTCACAAGAGTTGGAAAAATATTATTTCTCGTAAACGGGGATCGAGCCTGGAAAGGTTGCCTACTTATCCCAAAGAGGAGAATTCAGTTGCTACATCATTGGACTAGCTTGAATCTCTTTTTTCATTTGAGATGCAAAACTTACACTTTAATAAGAGAGAGTAAGATTTATGACTTGAAAGTGAAACTCAATTTGTTCGGAACTAAAGACTAAATAACTATTTAGACGCACTATCGATGGTGACTTGATATTTATGCTTATGGGGTTAAAGAAAATTTTCAAAAAGAATAGGCTATGACATCGTCACAAAAAATAAATATATTCACCCAAATATTTATAACACATGAACAATTATTTCGCATTTTAAATAGATATGTGAGCCTTTTGGCCAAGGGTAGGCCTAACAATTTGAAAGATATATACACCATTTGAAGTAATTCATTGCCTCAAACCCAAATTTATACATACTTTTTAAATAATAATGAATAGGCTTACATAATAGGGGGGAAAAGATACAAAATATCACTCCCGTACAGGAGTACGATCCTAAACTATACTTTCATGGAAAGTCCTTCGTCCTTTATTTCTTGTCATCTCCAAATAGTATCTTAGATCTTTATTCTACTTGAACAAACTATTAAACTCCCAACCCCAAGAAATAATAATTTTTCGAACGACGTATGTATCTTTCAAATTCAAACATGTAAGTATAATCATCCATTTAGGTCGTGAGCCATTTTGACCTTAGGGTGGTCTTTTTTACGCGCCCAATACACCTTAGGTGTTGGGTCATCTTAGTTAATTGTGTTCATATGAGGAATTTGGGCGTCAATTTATATTAGTTAACTAAGAGTAGGCTATATTTGAAGTGGACCGGTGACCCAAGAGGGAAACTTGGGCAGGGGTAGTTAGCAACCGTTGACCATCTAGTGGAAAACTACATTTGCCAGGGTACCATGAGAAATAGTTTGGTTAACAAAGGACGACGACCTACATAATCGTCCTTTATGTTACATAAAAAAAGTTGTTTGACGAAATATATGATATACATGCAATTATTATTAATATCTCAATTTAAAATATAAGAGATATACATATGGCAAAACATTCAACATAGATTAACAAATAGTCAAGAAAGGGTCAAGTCATTATTGTTAGATCTAAATTAAGTCCCCCGCAGAGTCCCCATTCTATTTACATCCCTTCACTACAAGTTGGTCATAATACGACCTTAAATGGTCAAAGTGTTTTCAAATCCACTTTAAGTGTCAAATTTTTTACTTTGAAACCTTTTGGAAGCTCTAAATGCAGATAAATGCACATATATTCATAATTTAACGCCATGACATCTGCGGTTTATTTTAATCCCTTCATTGCATTCATAACTTCCTCTTGATGCTTTGCCCAACCTTTCCTTTTATGACCTTTCACTGTTTTTTCTTTCTTTTCATAATGACCGGGTTCAAAATGTGTCATAAAAAGAGAGTACGATTCTTGCGATATTGGAAGATGAAATGCGACTTTAAGAAGTATGGATTGATATTAGGTGTGTCTTGAACAATTTGAGTAGAAATTTGATATATCTAAGGAAACTTCAAGTGATTGTTGGTATTTGAATTTTGGGGAGTAGGTAACTTTTTATGGGAGAAGCTAACATTATATGGGTTAGGGGTAGTTAAGTTGATAGTGGGAGGTTAGAAATTTTGCGGTGGTTATATCTGAAGTAGGAAAATTATGTGGAGTCCTTTCGTTGTTTAGAGTGGTAGTGTTGACAACGATATCCAAATTCGTCAAATCCCGAGTCTTATTCATTTTAACCCTCATTTCAACAATTTGTTTGAACAATTATGCAATCAATTTGTCCTGTTCAGCAATGATAGGGTTATTCATTATAATTTTGATCAAATCTAACATTTCAACCACTTATTATTTGTCTTTTGACAAACATTTTTTGTAGAAGGAAACTTTGGGATCTTTAGACCTTGTGAAGTACGGATGTTCTGTCATTTTCCCAATACATATCAAATTTTAGTACCTAACAAAGAAAAATAACTCAAAAGATAAATGTGTTAGTCTACGTAGATGATAAATAATACAAAATATCACACACATATCCGCAAAAACGTAGGAGTTGCTTCACTTTAAGATAAAACTAGCCCATATGTATAGAAAGGTGACTAAATAGACAGGAATTTATCTATTTGATCTGGAGCTTAGCGAATCAGGAATGTTGGCTTGCGTTAATCCAATGTATTTTAGTATCTTTCTTTCATATAATTTTGATTTTCGATCGAGATAAAATTCCAATCTACTTGCAAAAGTTGGAAAAATAGAATTTCTCAAATATGGGGACCAAGCCTTGAAAGGTTGTCCACGTATCTCACAAAAGAGAATTTCGGTCCTACTAGGTTGACTAACTTAAATCTTTTTCGATTTGAGATGGAGAGTCCTTCTATTATATGAGAGAGTAATATTTAAAATTTGACAGTGAAACTCAAATTTTGTTGTGAAACTAAAGACTCAAGGGGTGCTTGGACGTACTTTTGATAGTGACTTTGATATTTGTTCTTAAGAGGTTCTAGAGAAATAATTCAAAAAGAGTAGTCTAGAACATCTTTAAATAAAGTAACATATTCACACAAACAATTATAACACATAAAAAATTATTGTTCATTTTAAAAAAGTATGTGACCCTTTTGTGAAGGGTAGGCCTAACGATTTAAAAGATGTATAACGTCATTTGGAACATTCAATTGCCCCCAAACTCAAATTTATACAAGTCTTATTAATAAAGTTCAATGGGGATACATAATAGAGAAAGGGGGATACAAGTAATCAGTCCCACACATTGGTATTATTCTAAGAAATACCTCTAAGGATCTTGATTTCTTAACATCTCAAAATGTCGATGCCTTTGAATGCAATGATAACTCATGAAAAACTTCATGTAACTAAAGTAAGCTAATCAAAATAAACTCTCAACTTTGTTGGAAAATTGTTTGCCCAATGACGTATATATCCTTTAAATTTAAAGGCATAAGTATAATCGTTCATTTCGGTTGTGGGTCATTTTGAACTCAAGGTGGTATCTCTAATGGGTCCAGTACACCTTGGGTGTTGGATCATCTTAGACCAATGCACTAATTTTTGGGATTGAGCTTTGCTCTACACTACTTTGAATAAGAGTGAGTTTTATTTGAGATGGATTAGTGACCCAACTTGGGCTAGGACAGTTAGCGATTGTTGACCATGTAGTAGCCAACTACATTTTCCAGGCTACCACGAGAATAGTTTGGTTGATTGCGACCCACATAATCGTTTAAGTAATAAATAATAAAGATGTTGTTTGACGGCATTGTTTGCCATGAAATGCAACAATTTATGATTTACAAAAATTGAAACAATTAAAATATTATACAAATAGCCTAACAAATTAATTTTATGGTTAGAACTCATTTCAAATCCCAAACAGAGTCGACATTCTGTTTTATTTAAAAAGAAATATTGTCTGAAGGGTTGATTAGAGTCTTTACATAATTCTTTAAGGAAAAATAACAGAGCTATTTTTAGAAAGATGTAAAATAGAAAATAATATAAGGGGATTCGGGAGTTCATATTAACGTCTTAGGAAGAGCTTGGAATAACCTAAAACATACGCTAACATGCGGTTATCCTTTAATCAAAATGCTTACCTAATTATTTTTTTAAAAGAAAGAAACATGCTTGACTAATTAAGAAGAGAACATTTAAAAAATAGAATAATATCGATAATAAATGGGAAATGATAACAATTAAACTAATGGAAATTTTTCAAAATGTCAATATTTTATCATTTAAGAGGGCTCATTAGCAACATTTTCAATATTTAGTAAAAATGTCAAATTTTAGTTTGTTATGTATCTTATTTATGTTTTTATTATTTGTTTTTATTTAAAGAATCTAATTATTTAATAACAAAAGGGAGAAAATCAAGGGAGAGAATATTTGAAAAAAAGGTAAGGATCCTTAATTTTCTCATCAGTTACATTTTCAAATAAAATTTAAATTTTATACTTTTTTTTTTCTCCAGAATTTTTATCTTTTTAAAATTATATTCATTTCACAATATATTCTATTTATATTTATTATAGTTTTTTATTAGTTTGTATTCATTCCAATAGGTATGCCAAATTTATCTATATAGTCATTTAAGTAATATATTTGTATTTTCATATATTTTTTTCCCTATATAGTTAATTTTTCATCAAAAATCTTGTATGTATTCATTTCAATATGTATTTTATTTGTATTTCTATTTATTCTAGTTTTTATTTAGAATTTTGTATAATAATATATAAAATACAAAATATTAGTATGATGAAAAAGTGAATGAAATATAAATTTGAAAAGAAATAATTGAATATTTGGTGTACTCATTCTTAAATAAAATACATAATTAGTTGACATACCTTTAGAATAAATACAAATTAGAAAAAAATATCAAATTCATAAACAATGCAACATAATTTTTGAATGAATACAACTGTTATTGTAAAAATACATACTGACTAAAACAGTATCAAAATTCAATATATACTTTCAAATTTATGAATACAAAAAATAATAAAACTATGGAATACAAAAATAAATACTAATTGTGGTATATTGACATAACTATAAAAAAAAACATAATACAAAATGAATTAAATATATGAAATACGATTCCAAATCTATGGATACAAAATACAATAAAATAATGAAATACAAAAATACATACGTCATGTAAAACAACAACAAAATTCAATATACACCTCCAAATCTATGAATACAAAAAACATCAAAACTATGAAATATACACAATCAAACATATAATGTGTTATATTGACATAACTAACACACACACACAAAAAAAATAGAACACAAAATACAATAAATATATGAAATACAAAAATAAATACTAACTATAACACAATAAAAATTTCATATACACTTCCTAACGCATTGTAACATGAATTTTTTTGAATCTTAAAAATTGCTAAACAAATTAAACTAACATGCAAGTCACAAAACATGTAAAAAAAAAAACCTCTTCTCCAACAAATTGGTCTTCTTCAACTTCATGGTTATGAATTTGTATGGAATTTTGCACATCGATGGATTCAGGCATTTTTCTCCGTCGTATATCCTCCTTAGAAGCGGAACCTATATTGTTGTTTAATTCTTGAGTGAAAAAAAAATTAAATGATGAAAAATCGGAAGAACTTTGATTATTTTGTCTAGTAACTCTAGTAACTCTCTTGAAAACGTCAATTGAAGAGAGAATTATGTAGTCTCAAACCCTAAAAAATATTTTAAGGACAACAACGAAATTAAAAAAAAACACTAAAATCAGTAAGTAAATAAATAAGGAATCTGAAAAACATTATACCAAATCAACGTTAATCTTCAAATCAAATCTTGCAACGAAATTAAATGAGAATAGTAGAAAATATTAATATATTGAATCGAAAATCTGTAGAATTGATTTGGAAGAATGTTAGAGAGAGAGAGATTAAAAAGAAGAATAAGAAAAGAGAGAAAAATCTGGAAATTTGATTCGGAAGAAAGTAAGAGAGAGAAATTGATAAACTTAAGAAAAGAAAGAAAAAAATTAAAATGACATTAATATTTATCCAATTAAATAAATATAGGAAAATGTGTAATCTATGAGAGAGAAAGAAAAGCTGTAAATAATGAGAGAGAAAATATTAATAATATCATAATAATTATTTATTTTTAAAATAATGACATTTTTGACATGTTTACTAATATTATTAAAATATGAATATTATCACTAAATAAATTGATTTTTTTAACTAGTTAGCTAAATTTTTCTTAAACTAATATAGAAGAATATAGATAATAAATGGAGAGAGATTGAGCCCAAGTCTGATTTGATGTCCACATTGGTTAGTACTTGGACATGATTTCGGATTTGATGTCCATCTTGGACATGATTTCTGCCTTTTGGGTCAAAGGCTTAATACTTGGTAGATGTGCTAGACTAACATAAGAAAACTGATTTTTTTTCTTTGGGCCTTTGGCCCAATTTCGACATGTCCTATGTTAAGATAATAATCAAAATAAGGCCCAAATAGGAAAATACTATTTGCTGGAATTTGGAGCATTAGGCCCTATATTTGTTGATGGATACAACGTATACAACCATTGTATATCAGTGCGTATACTATTGTATACTGCATGCATAAACCCCTTCTTGGACTTTCGAACACATGTATATGAACATTTGAGGTCATGTTCTTCGATTTAATTAGATGGCTGGCTCAATACAACTCAAGATTATGCAAGGGTGGAATCCAAAATAGACTTGAGTTGGTATCACATGCAACAAAACAAGTACATGTATTAGAACTCAAGCAAAAATGTGAACTTAAAGAAGAGGATTGTTGAGTTTCGTATGGCTACAATCATTATTTATAAGATAAGTAAATAAGAATAAGGCAAGTTAAACTATTGTATTATACATTTCAACTTTTTTAAAACAAACAGACTCAGCTTTAAACCAAAATGAAGCATCAGTGAAGATGAACAAAAAAATGCCACAAAAGCAACATGGAAGACAAAAGTTAAAATTACTATAATACACCACTTAATATTTTATTAACTGTATATAATTACAAATATAGTCTTAAAATTACGATCATAACAAATTAATTAATTTTTCAATTAAAATTAACTATGCAGTTCCTGAATTTTCTCTCTCTATCCTTATAGGAATTCATGCTTAAATTTATGGATGATAATTTAATTACAAACAATACTTTGATTGCCTTTAATAAATATTTTATTTTATTTTATTTTTGTTTGATGTAATATAGATAAGGTAAAAGTAAAATATTCTAGTCTTTCCATCATTGTTTCTTATTTTTACACGTTAATGGTATATGTGTGTGTGTGTTACAATATAGGTAAGGTAAAAGCAAAAACATTTACTCTTTTCAATATTCTCCTTCCCTAGTTAGTCACGCTTCTAGTATTCTTCCTTCTCTCTTGTTCCTTTGTTTCTTCTATTTTTCCATATCTTTTGTTTGGTCATTCTTGCTCGATTGTTAACTTCTTTATGTTGTTCTTCTTAATCTTTTTAGTTTTTTATATTGTCTTCGATGAATAGGACATCGCAGAAATCTCCAAGGATTAACAAATCAGTTTTTGTTATTGATAAGCTTCCATCATATGTTCTAGACCGCCATTTGAGTTGAACGTGTTCACTCAAACTGCAGTTAATAATGGCGAAAGAGATGATGATAAAAACAGATAAAAAAATGAATTTGTTCTCATGAATTCCTCATCAAACAACAAGTTTCAACATAATTTTCGTTCGATTCTAAATCAAAGCAAGAAGGGTAAAGAAAAAATGAATTTATTCTCACCAATTCCTCATCAAACATCAAGATTCAACTTTATCCACACATGTTACACATGAGGGATATTTTGAAAAGAAATCAGAATTGCATCTCTTTTTCTCTAAGAAACATGAACATTCATATCGTTATGAATCTTTATTGGTGAAGATAGACCATTCACAATAAATTTCAGTTCGAAATAAAATATGTTCGTGTCCACACTCAATTGGGAAGATATCGAGTTAATTAAGCCTTCGTATTTGAGGATTGCATCATTCTCACTACTTCTATATTGTAATCCACGTAATTAGTTGTATAAATTTACAAATCATCAATCAACTTCATAAATTAGCAGAATGCATTTCCTACATAAATTAAATTATACAGTTTGGAAGTTAGTTTTGTAATTGATGGTATACAAACGTTTTTTGTTTGTAAGTATTTGTCAGACCAACATTTGCACCAAAAACAAAACTATATTATACATTAGAGATGTATTATGGTGTTTATAAAAATCATTATTAATAGTATCAATTACACCCAAAAATTAGCCAACTCAATATTTTTTTAAACATGTTATAGATACCAATTCAGGCAAATTAATACACCATTAAATGTACCAACTACCAATATATTTACAGATCTGCATGCAGACATCGAAACGGCTGATTAAATCTGTTTTAGTGGCTGAAAATGCATTTTCACCAAATCACTTACCAAATCAGGTACGGTACAGTTGGTAACTATCACTTAGACACTTACCAAATCACTTACCAAATTACATAGAAAAACACAAATACACCAAATCACACACCAAGAACATACCAAGTCAAACACCAAAACACTTGCTAAATCACACAGAGGTTTTAACCAAACTAAGCCATTATATAAAGTCATTCACCAAAGTAATATATTTTTTTTAAATTTTACAAAATTAGTATAAACGTATTCCATAGTAACGTTTTAGGATATATTTTATTTTTTAAAAGTTGATGACGTCAGATTAATATACGTTACTCATAATAACGTTTTACTCCTAAAACGTTACTCACAATAACGTTTTAGGAGTAGAACGTTACTGAAAATAACGTTTTAAAAGTAAAACGTTACTTACAGTAACGTATATCAACCTAATGCTGATAGTTTTTAAAAAATAAAATATACCCTAAAACGTTACTGTGAAATACGTTTATACTAGTTTTGTAAAATTTTAGAAAAATATATTACTTTGATAAATTATTTTATATAATAACTTAGTTTGGTTAAACAATTTCACACTATCACATTATCAATTACACCATATAATTTACACCAAATCACATGCCACAATTTCATTGTTTTTTCAGCCTAACAAACAGTACATAATAAATTTGATATGAAATTTGGTGTTTATAAAAAAATATAATACACAGGATCAGTTAAATAAAATCATCTAAACTATCTTTAAGCATTATGGCCAACATAATAATTCTTTAATTCTGATAGTTATACTATGTACACAAATATATTTTTGATATTAGTTTCTACACATGGTAAAAAAATTACTAATCACACCAAATCACATGCCATACACATTTGAGAATTAAGGCATAAAATTTGTTATCACACACCAATCAGACAAATAAATACACCAATATACGTATACTATAAAAAAAATAACTTTAGTGGTATTAAATACTGACATTAATAAAGAGTGTTAAAGTCTTTACTGACATTAGTTAAGTGTCATTAGAAATAATGTTGCTAAAGACTTTAGGAACATATACAAAAAGTGTCAATTACTGTTAAAAATATATATTTAACAGCAATTAAGAATTAATTGCCGCTAATGATCATTTTTGTTGTAATAGTACTAGAATTTTAAATTAATTTGATCTTTGTATTTTCTGTAACAAGTAACAACAACACCATAACACACACCAATTTTTTTTTATTGATTTATGTTGTTAATATAATGCATGCAACATATTAATTAAACTAGATCACATATAATAAGAAATTTTAGAATTAGTTGTTTATATACACACAAAACTTACTCTGGTGTAGTAATTAATCAAACATAAGGTTATACAAAAAAAAAAAAAAACAATGTTGTTTGATAACCAATAAAGTTGATTTTTTTATGCAACCAAAAAATATAAATGCGGAAAACAAAATATTATTTAAACATAATAATTTACCAAAAACCTAATATCATACCAAATACGACTACTAATATTTAATGTTTATTCAACAATTAAATAAAATCCATTAAATCGACTACACCATCCACTACATACAATATAAGACAACAATTAGTTATAAAATAAAAATTAAACACAAATGGTGAAAAAAATCAAATATATCAAGATTCAATTGTTTTAATGTCAAGTACCTGATGAGTCCCATCGCCTATTGTGTTGTATTAGAATTCAAAAATTGTTGGTATCCACTTAATTTTCAATAGTTGATCATAGTAGATAAGGAGTTTTATTTTTTATAGAATCTGCTTTTCACGGGAGAAAATATTTAACAAATCCGTGTAAATCAGGTAAGGTAAAATAATCAGAGAAAATTAAGGGATATTTGTTAGACATGACAATATTTCTGCATTTTTCTTTAATCTAGTTATGTAAAAATAATTGCTATATAAGTGAAAAAATGTTGTTATATAGTACTAATTAACATACCTAAGTTGTATACTTATGTTTTTTACCCAAGACAAATGACTATAGGAGCAAGCCTAAAAATAATAGTTCCTCCGTTTAAAAAAAGAATGAGTTTCTTTTCTTTTCAGTCTAATGAGTTCCTTTTTTTTTCAGTCTATTTAAAAAAGAATGACCTTTTTTTATAAGATTAAAGATCAATTTTGTATATTTGACATAACTTTAATACTGGACAACAAAAGATTCAAAAGTCTTTTTTATATTCTTAAGTTCCGTGTCAATTTAACCAGGTCATTCTTTGTGAAACGTAGGAGTATACGTTAATAATGATTTGAAGTAAACAATACTACTCCCTACAAAAATTAATCAAGGGAAGGAAAGATTTTTGTTACTTATAGTCAAGTCTTTAAGTCAAAAAGAAAAAGAAAAAAAAAACTCTTCAAGCTAGGTTAAAGGAAATCGTTCAAGAACATTAATCAAATATGCCTTGCATGGCCCGAAGTATACTATTACTACAAATATAAGCATATTCCTTGTTACCTTAAGGAAATATGGCATTGTACAGAACAAATAAATTATATTGCTAGATCGCTCAAAAATACATGATTTTAAGGGAAAAGGGTAGTTCATACCCAATTTCAAACTTGACAATAACAGAATCCTAGGAAGAAAAGGAGATGGTCATCAAAATCATGGAAATGATCTGGATCGACATGGGTTTCGAGATACATATGTAAGGTTAATTACTATGAGACAGAATAATTTTTTTTTGTATTGCCTAAGATCATAGCAAATGGTCGAGTCTATATAATCTTAATTGAGAGAAAAGTAGAATGGGATTTCTATTATATTTCTGAGTATGTATATATTGCCTCTATATAATGGATAGAATTGGGATACAAATCTATACCCATTCAAAATTAAAAAATTTCTTTGACGATAAGGTTAGGGCAACATATACTTGTACAAATTTGAATGTGATTAAGGGCAGATGACGAACACAGAAGGAGATGGAGGCCACTGGATTGATTCACGAAGGGTCTTCTTACGAGAGGAAGAGTGAGGGGAGATGAAGTGCGTGATTCCAAGTTGCCATTTGGGTTGCGTTTGGTTTGCCGCGTCGCTGCTGGACTGGGTTCTTTACTAATTGGAGAAGAAGGGGTTTGTATTGATTGAGGTGGGTCTTTGAAGATTTCACAGTGTAATGTTGTGGGGTTGGGACTTTGGTATGGGCTCAAAGTTAAAAAAGAATTTGGTCAATTAGGGTTGCAGATGGGTCCTTGCTCACTTAAATAGAATATTGGGCTATGATTTTGGTCAAATTAGATAAAAATGGGTCTTCAAAAGGGAGCCAAGATGTAGTCAATTTGACTTAAAAAAATAACCACGAATTACAATTTCAACAAATTCAGGTAATTGGTTGAATTCAGTCGAAATTTAAATAAGACGATGTAATACAATTAATTAACAATATTCTTAATAAAACGATATAACTTAATTATGAAACAATTAATTCAAAATTATAAATTCTAATATAACTAAATTAATTAATTGAATATCTAATTAAAACAAAAATAATTGAGACGATTTTGATTATTCATAAAATATACTAATTATATACATAATTATGTAAAAAACATATATACTATTGAAAAATTATAAAAACAAAGTGACAAACTATTTGAACTAACATGCAAACTATTTTTTCCCCTAAAACTAGTTATTTTAAATCATTTGAAATTGAAGAAACTCGATGATTAATCTATATTATGAATGTCAAAATTTGGTGTCAATAACAGTTACATGTACTCAAGCTAATAGAATCTCTCAATATAAGCATAGGATACTGTAACAATCCTAAAATGAATTCGGTTTATCTAGAGCTTCATCAATTTTCTAAAGTCTTATAAATAGCTTAATTAATGTGTTTGAGAGTTTTGAAGTCATTTCAATTGAATTTGAAGTCAAACGTCAAGGGACGACCAAGACGTTCGATGATTAGTTGCTTACGTGCTTGCATGTGCTTATGTGTGTATCATGAGTTTATGAGGTCCTTATATGGTTAATATTAGTGTTTAAAGGCAGCATGTTGATTTTGGTAAGGGTAGGAGGTCAAACGTCCAAGAACGTCCAAGACGTTCAAAAGTTAGCCTTTGGACGTCCTTGTGTGTTGTTGTGTGTCTTAGCATGTTTTATGACGTGCATGTTTAGGGGTCCAACGTTTGGGAATGACTCCACCTAAGACCCACAAGGGGTCCTAGAAAAGGACCCCAAACTCTTGGGAGTAGACTGCCTGCCAATGGCAAACCACGACCCCCCAAATGATGGCCAGTCAACCAGGAGAAGGATCGTCGATAGAGACTTGAAGCCTACAGGTTTGGGAGTTGCAGATCCAATCAGCGGACCCCAAACAACGGGGCGTTGTCTAGTTGATGGCCCGTCAATGGGAACAACAATCTGCCTGCAAGTCGCTCCCAAGCTTGGGGTGTTTTGCGAATTTCACCCTAATTCTTATAAATTAGGAGGATAGTTATTTTAGGTGTGTCTGGGTATTTTAAGACTTTTTAAGTCATCAAATTCTCATTTAGACCCTAGCACCTAGATCAAAACCCGTTCCCTCCAAAAGTTTCTCCCAAAACCTCCATGAGAGCTCAAGGTGAAGATGGAGCTTGATGATGGATCTTTAATGGAGTTTCTTCTTCAATTCTCTTTTGATTCTTCAAATAAGGTATGTGATTTCTTCATCTAAGGTCTATCACCTTAGAGTCAATTTTAAAGATGATTTCCAAAGATTTCAAAAAGATGAAAAGTCCAATTTCTACTCTAAGTCTTGAGTTCTTTCATGAAACGTTTTCAAACCTTAAGATATGATGTTGTTATTGTTTTGTTGATGTTTTTCAATGAAAATCTCCATGAACTCTTGACCTTCTCAAATCTCTATATTTGGATTATGTTGTGGGTGAATTGATTATGACTTGATAGTAGTGAATTCATGTGTAGATTGTTATGTGCTCTTGATTTAGGTATGGATCATGATTATATGGTTTATAGGCTGTCTCAATTGGATTATACGAGTATTTTATATTCTTCAGTTCATTGTATATGAAGCTTATTGAATTGAATTGGTGATCATGGTCATTGGTAAGGGCCTTTAAGTATTGAGTTGGTCAATTTGGCTATGGATTGAAGTTGTGAGACTGGATTGGTGGCATGCTGACCTAACTCTCTTTATATTATGTTTTATAGTTATTATATTACGATGATGATTGGTATGATCCACTTATGATGGCGGTGCTTATGTGTTATAATTGTGGATAATGGCCTTGTCGGCATTACCTTATGAGTCGTGAATCAATTTGGCCTTATCGGCATTACTTTATGTATTATGTTATTTTATCATGTATAACTTGGTTATGTGATCATTTTAAATGTCTTGATGACTTGTATATATATGTGTGAAGTAAAGCATGTGTTCTTCTATGTACTTATAGGTGATCATGATAGGCTATGGTGATGTCTTATGTGTGTGCTTGATGCTGAAGTGTAAATATTCTTAAATGACTATATGAGACTTATGATAAGATATATTGATGATTCTATAGGAGTGTGTATGATTACTAGTAAGTATGCTTAGTTGACCCGATGTGCTGCTTGGGTGATATATTATATGTGGTATGGTGAAGTATGTGTGTCTTATTTTGGTAGACTTATGTCCCTTACTTGATACATGTAAGATGTGAATATGAGTTCCTAACTTAGTATATATGCTAAAGCTTCTTAGTCTTGTATGTGTGATTGCCATGTGTCCTTGAATATTGTTAAGAAGGTCCTTTATGTGGAATCTTTTAGAAAGAAGGTTATGATATCCTTGAAGTTGAAAGACCTAATGGTATCCTTCTTGTGTGAATGGTAGACTTAAGATTGGTTGGCTGAAACGACAAATCATCCTTAGGAAAATGATTGAGTTATCCTTTATCCATTGTAGGTAACCTTAGTGGATCCTCTTTGGTAAGGTGTAATGTGATTGGTTTGTGAACTTGATATGGAACCACTTCATATGGTCATTTATGTGAATTACTCTATAAGAACAAAGACTAGTACCAAGTGAGTATGGTTAAGGGAGTTGCTTTATTTGAAATATGAAAATAGAGAACAAAGAAACCCTTCATATTCCTTAACCGTGTGCCTATATGGGATATATCCTCGCTCTACTGTTGGCAAGTAGAACATCCTCCATCGGAGTTGAATAACTCCGAATTCCATGCTTAGTTACCATGGTCTATGTCATTTATTGCCTATTCTCATCATATGGGATACCTACTAGTGTTAGAGAAGTGTTATGAAGTTCATGTGGTGGTATGAGACGCTATCTAGACATTGCACGATTAGCCTTTAAAGATGTTAGTGAGTAAATTCCTAGGTCTTCTCCAAGACCATTACTTGAATGTACTTAAGTGTTGAGTTTCTCCTAAATGGTAAAATCAACCTAATGAATTAATTAAAGACTTGTTAATTGAAAAAGTATCTATCTAGAGTAGCTTTGAGGATTTCTTAGGTAGGCTTGGGAGGGTGTATGGGTGTTCTCTTCAAGTATTACTTAGGTGAGTCTTAGAGTAATTCTAGGCAGAAAGTCTAATTGGTGAAATGAAAATGATCTTATCATAGTTAGTCTAAAGGACCTCTTTGGTTTGTATGAAGGGACTGTATGAGAGATCGCTTCATAACTCATTAAAGTGAACCTTGGAATGACCTTTGGTAGGAGGTCTCATGTGTTATGTGAATTGGTGTTATAGGTGATGCATTGGAATAACTTACTTTAGGTAGTCCTAGGGATCATCTAGGTGTGTGTGAAAAGGTTGTATGGGCGGACGCTT
Organism: Solanum neorickii; assembly: GCA_027704865.1. NCBI lineage: Eukaryota > Viridiplantae > Streptophyta > Magnoliopsida > Solanales > Solanaceae > Solanum > Solanum neorickii. The sequence continues at coordinate 33,160,948 of JAKWJC010000369.1, forward strand.
CATAACTTACTTAGGTGAATCTTAGTATAACCTTTAGTAGGGGATATATGTGAGTATGTTTAGGTGTTTTGATGTGGTCTTGATGCTATCTTGTGATTTGTAAATTATATGTGAAGTTACAGTGAAGTCACTGTAAGTTTGCCATCAATTGAGTTTAATTTGTAATGTGTCTTATATTGTGATTATAGACTTGTTTGATGTCTCTTAAAATATTTTATGAAGGTTTTATATCAAAATATCATGAAAGCATGTTTCTATACTAAATTTCCCTTTTTCAGGATTTTTGCATGGCTTCCATACTTAGTGCACTCAATGTGCTAACCCCTTCTTTTCCCTTTTTGACTAAAGTATAGGGAATTGGAATTCTTGATATGCCATGTAGGATGAATAGGTTTCTAAGGATTGAATATAGAGTATTGGTGAGTCCTCATCGATTTGAGGACAATACCCACACGTTCTTTTATGTCTTACTCTTTATTTTATGTCGTGTATGGGATTAGACCCAAATGTTGTATACTCCAAAGTATAGATGGTTCAATGATACATTGTAAAAGGTTTATTGTTTTAATGAAAGTCTTCTACTTGAGCATGTTATTGAAAGAGTTCCTCGTGTGTGAAGAAAGTTTTGACTTCTTATTTATTTTAGAGTGTTCATTATGCGATGATTAATACGAGTGTCTCTATTGAGACTCTTCGGAGTCACATATGCCGTGTGGGGACTCAAGAATGCTCTAACTTCTAGGTTGTACTTGTGGATCGTGACAAATACTCAACGACCTTTGGTGAGCGCCAGGTTGCAACAGGGCTTTACTGAGTCTCTACCATATTTAACATTATATCTTATATAAGGGGTGTGATGGGGACCTATAGTGTTATATGCTAAGTGTCTGTTTTTAGAGGCTTTGTTGACTAATGTCAAAGTAAAGCACAAATTGTTTCTTGTTTTCTAGTAATCAAGGCCTGAATAACCAATTCATAAATATTTATTATAGGCCTATCTATGTTGGTCTTTTATTAGAGTATATTACTATACTGATAAAAGATTAACAATTGTTATAGTTTCATGTATGATAAGCACACGTTATAAGTTGGTTCTGTCGGGTCTTTAAGGCATTTGTTGTCTGTCCGTCTCAATGGGCTTGGGGCGTGCATCAAATCTGTCCAATGTTCTTCCCCTAAAATTTCTCTCTCAAAATCCGAGAAGTCTAGGTTTTCAAGATCAAGTCTCCAAATTCATCATTAATTATGGGATTTTGACATCAAGGTATGATAATATTCACCCATGGAGTCCTTTCCTCCATAGACTTCTTTAGTTCTTCAATTTTATAAGTTAGAATCTCTAATTGAAATTTGGGTCTTATTCAATTCGATGGGTTCATTTCAATTATGATTCAACTAATTTTATGTATTTTTATGCATTAAATGATATAATTACATAATTTAAATTGAATTCACTTCAAATCATGCATGATCCACATTTCTAAATTTTAATCATATGATGAAGCTTTTGAATTATGAAAGATTAATTTATGAATATATGCATATTTGTATGTGAAATTGATGAAAACTATTTAAAGGTTGCTTGAGAGTAAATCATCAATTTCGTTGTTGTGTTTTTGAAAGGATTTCTCATATACTACTCAAAACATGAATGTGAAAGGGTTTTCTCAAGTGAAAGATTCACAAGGTTGAAAGGTTTTCTCATCTAAGTTGAATTAAGATTAGGGAGCTCGTCTAATGAACTGTAGTTTTGATTGACTATTTAATTATGCCCTACCATGGATGATAAGATGAGTTAAGATTTACGACTATTTTGTCGGGTTTTTACTTAGCATCGAGTGGATAAGAAGTGACTACCCATATCTCATAACTATGTGCCCCCATGGGTTTGTCTTGTATAGATATTAGTAGTGGATACACCTAAGCTAGAAGTTTATTGTTCTTACCTTTTCAAGTAAGGATATCTCTTTTTTGTATGAGATAGACATCGTATTCCATGTTATATCACATGGTCTATGTCGGTTAAAGGTAAATCTCCTTCAATAATAAACTAAAGTTACATTCTAATAGTATCCCGAATGCATTTTGAACATGTTTTTAACATGTTATTTTATTATTTAGTTTTTCAATTGCATGTGTTATAAAGTCCTTTTAACTCTTAGAATTGATATCATCCTTGGTGCATTCCATGTACTAACACATACTTGTGCCTACTTTGTTTCACTAATACAGAGCTCGACGGTCATACCTGCCATAAATGTGGCTAGTGATCCCTTATAGACATTGAAGATGGTGAGTGCTAATGTTCCGAAGATCGAGACCCTTTTATTGCTTTTATGTCATTTCATTTCAAATTTTGTATAAAATGTATGTGCTATGTCCCAATCATCTCCCTATAATGTAATAGATGACTTTCATACTCATGATTTTTCAAACACTCGTATGTGACTCTTAAAACTCTTTTGTTTCTATTATTGTTATGATGTATGCTATGTAGATTGTGTGGGAACTCTCGGGGTTTTGAATGTCCAATCACATCTGGGGTGTACTTTGGGTCGTGACACTCCTATCGTTAAAACGATATTCACATGCATATAATTCAAATAACCCATGTTGTTGTTTTGACCAAAGTGACTATCGTTATCACTTCTATGGTCACTCATTGTATCAGACATGCAAATCATCCAACAACGACACAAAATAACAACTACTACAACTAAATGAATTTACAAACTTATTTCTCAAATGGAATTCTCAACCACCATTCTGCAGAAATAACGCCATTTATGATGACGCTCAAATGTCCTTCTTAATACCAATTTAAAGGGAGAAGAGTTGGAGTTAGCAAAAATGGTCAAATAACAGTGGGGGTCAAATCCCATAAAGAATGGTATATTATAAGGAAATCCTAGTAAGAAATTGAGATTGTAAAATCATTCATTTGTAATATCTAAAGCAAGTGGGTTGAGGCTTCCACCAATTAAATAAATGATTAGGTTATCAATTATCACAATTATGCTAATATTTAGTAGAATTTAAGAATTATGAAGCAATCCAGGGGTGCAGGGATCAAAAATCGTTATCATATAGAGGTATGATGTTCTATAATGATGAATTTTCATAACAGGTTAGGTTATCCTTAATGTTGTTATTCATCTTTCGTTCTCAAAGCATTGATTCATAGAATCTCCTTTTGATCTCATCTATATTTTAATCTAAACAACCCAATAGTTTACTCTATTCTCTGTTTCGATGCAGCAATAGGACAAACATATTCAATCCATAACCTTTATTTTCAAGAAATTTAAAGATGTCACACCTAAATTGCTATTATTGGACTAGTTACCCACTCCAATCAATCTCTTTCGAGCGCCAACTCGAGATTGAAAGAAGGAATTAAGTTTGCAATATTTACTCTCAGTTAACCTTGATAATCATCACAAATTCATGTATTGATAGCACCAAAATAGAGTATACTACAATACCTACTATATTGAATTAACATGTAACCCCATAATTGCACCCCTAAATTCTTGAAGTTTTAGGCACTTATAACAAAAAATAAAGAAAATATACCTTCTATGAAAGCAACCAGGGGTAGTATCAATTTATGTAATTACAAGAAAATCCACTTTGGATTCAACTTCAATTTGTCAAATACAAGAACAAAGTTGGCAAAACCCCAAAATGTAGAATTTGTTCTTCACAAATTAATGTTTTCTCTCTTTTTAAAACATTAAGATAGATATTTTCCTATATATCTCCTTTGATCTATTTATAGTTTCTCAAAATATGGCCGAAAAATTCAACACGCTACTCTTTTTGCGACATTAGTTGGGCTTTCCTAGATTATTTGGCGCATCACCGATCATGCTTCCGCCCGTAATTTTATTCTCTAGTCTTCAAGTATTTTAACCTCTGTCAACAGACACGTTCTGTCTTCCTTTCACGTTTTCCGAATAATTTAATGCAACATTGGTTAACCTTTCAAGACTTCAATTTCTCCTTGCACTAATATTTTCGATGATGAGTAATGTCGTCTTTCTATTTCGATGAGTCACCATCTATATCGAAGTTCGATGACCTTTCTCTCTAGGCCCAAGTGTTGTGCACTTTTCATTTAGGTGAGGTCATGCTCACTAGGTGATCCACCTTTCTTTTTTTTGCGACCATTAATTTATAGTTAGCACTTCTTTTTACAATTTCGGCTATTCTCAAATATTTATCCTTGCATTGTCCATTAGCTTTCATATTTGTAAATCATCAAAGTGTCATCAGAATGAGAAAAAAATAGGAATTGAAGATGCTAAATATTGAGCTAAATAAGCCTCAAATGAGTGTAAATCCACGACTCATCAAACCACATCTTCGTTTTTATTGGCTTGGTTTGCTTGAGAATTCCGAAGATTTCATCCATGTTTATCACGACCCGTTTTTCTTTAGAGTCCAACTCCAACTCACAATTTTTTGACTACTTGAGAAGGAGCATAAATACTCAAATTCTTGTTCTCACATTGGTCTTCATGGTTTCAATTTCAAATCCAAGTTGCATCATCTCATAACACAAAGTTATAACCATGTTAAAGCAATAATTCTTCATTTGAAACATTAGATGATGTATCCTGTCACCCCCTTTAAGGTTTTTGGCAAAACACATGAACCAAATTTGACTCACTACCCTTATTTCTTCTCTCTCTCTCTCTCTCTCTCTCTCTCTCTCTCTCTCTCTCTCTCTCTATATATATATATATATATATATATATATATATATACCAAACATGAAGTCCTCCCCAACAAGGTTATGGATCATCAACATAAAGATAACAATCACCAAGTATTGTTTCATCATACGAAGACGTAGAAAAAAATATATTTACAATTTGGATAAAAACAAGTAGATTAATTCTAAACCAATTCAATACTTCTTGTTGTTCCCCGACACTATTACCATTTATATAATTTCTATGACCCATCATATGAATCAATAAGTAAGTAGTCCCTAGTAATATGATAACCCAACATGTAAGGTCGGGGTTGAATCCCACAAGAAACAATGTGTCAGCAATTAAAACGATAAAAAACTACAAGATACAAGTTTAAATCCGAATGAAAAATACATAATATAAAATGAATATGATTGTAGTAATAATCATAGATTGGGGAAAAAAGTATTTTCAAGCAAAGAATCAAAGGGAATTAGGGGATGGGTAGCTAATTAATATTCTCAAGATCCACTAAACAATAATCTCAAGCAAACTCAATCATGGATCAAAGTATATATGCATTGAAACTTCAATGATTCACCTTCTTCTTTCAAATATAAGCAAATATATCTCACCTAACTGTATTTAACCTATTTAAGTAGTTGTCACAATTAGTTCAATTCTATGCATTGCATGTATATATTATCTCTAGTTATAATCCAATATATGTGTTGTTACACCACAAATTATGTACCAAATAATAATTCCTAACCTCAATTTAGTTTTAAAAGCGCAATCAAATTAAATTGGCAAGTCCAAGGAGAGGTAAAATTCATTAGGAAATCAATTAAGCTTGAAATTGACTAGATAATTAAGCACCCACTTAATAAATGTTAACCATAAATTAACTACAAAAGCTAAAGATGTCAATAAACATAAATAATACCCAAATTCTCCAATGATCAATTATATCCATAATTGATGCGATAAAAAGCAAGGAAATGAAGAGAGAGTTAAAATTATTACAGTAGATAATTCAATCTTCAATTCAAAAGGTAAATTGTGAGGAAACTTGATATTTAAAAGGCTAAAACCCTTTGATAAGAACTCTTAAATTCACAGGGAATCAATAATAATATCATAATTGCTATGAATGGGTGTAAAAATAGGGGGTGGGGTTGTGATCAATATGGTGAATTTTCAGTCCCGTCCAATGCCTGGAAGTTATCTCTTTGCGTTCACAACATTTTCAAATGTGATCGTGATGTGTGATATTTTTGTTTATCACAATAGCACTTGTTGGCCATGTGATTGTGATGCTTTAAGATTCTATTGAATCTGATGGAAATGCGTTGACCACGCGATCGCGATACCTAGAGTACTTCCAGTCTAAATTTGAAGTTTTTGCTCGTTTTGTCTCAATTTCAGTTGGTTTCTTCAATCGTCTTCTTAATCAAGTCATCACTTTGTTTTCATATAAATATCAAGAGAACCACATCAAATGCACCTATTCTCAGCAAAACAAGCCAAAAGCAAAATCTTAAAGACAAGATAATGTCTGAATAAACTTATTTTATAAGAGAGTCACTAGCACAAGACCATGCTCACTCGAGCATCTGAAATAAAAACAATGTGTCAAGTGATTAAAGAAAATATAAGTGTCATGTCTTCGAACCATAAGGACTCACCAATGCTTTGTAGGTTTATAAGAATATGTACTAACAACTAATCTAATGTAAAACATAAAGATCTATATAATAAATAATACAAGCATAAGAATGTATGCTGTCAGAATTTACTACGTATGGGTAAAATTCATAAACTAGTGCATGATAAAAGACAAAAAATATAAACCAACACCTGAAGTTGATCTGAATTTTCAAAGAGACACCTAAACTATGCAAGTGTCCTATTACCCCCGAAACAATCGTCAACTGATATTATTATATCTTTTTTTATCCATATAGCACGGAGAGCTCTTGAAGAACGTGAACAAACTAAAAAAATCAATATAATTTTATTTTTACAAATATTTTGTTATAAAACATGTTTTTCTTATTATTTTAACTTTTTCTCCTCATTATTTTTTTCTTTTTCTTTCTTCCTTCTTTTTGATAAACTTCTTGTCATCTCCATTGAAGCTTCTCACTTTCAACATCACTTTACCACAGCTCGACCTCCCTTTTTTACTTGTATTAGTTTAACTTTTTTAAGCTTAAAATTGTATCATAATATTTTATTATATTTTGAACGATTTCATAAATCCATTAGATATCAAGATGATTGTTAGGTTTTATTTATTTTTTTTTAAAAAAAAATTCAAATTTCACTTAAACTTTTAAAATTTTCGGAGAGTTCATTGATCTGTCGAAATTAACATTTCTATTTAAAGTTATATGAGATTGAGATATGATGATACCTTCAAAATTTTATTTTTCGTTGAAAAATAATTAGTTTGGTTATCAATAACACAACAAAGTCTAGAAAATAGTGTGTTTTTTTTAAATAAAAGAATTTGATTAAAAGAGAAAAAAGAAAAACAATAAAGAAAATGGAGGGATTCAACTTGACATGGGGGTGGAGTGAGGTGAGGGTGAGAGGTGAAGAAGAAGAAAAAGAAAGGAATAGAGGGAGCGGTAGCTTAAAAGTAGGGGTGGAAGATGAAGTATAATTTAAATGAAATGAAATTAAAGTAATAATATTAAAATAAGTCAAAAAGAAAGAGACAGAAGTAAAGAAAAACTTCAATGAAAAGAAAAATTATTTTTCAATTTAAATTGATACGTGTCACATAATGATTGATGTCTGATAAAATGATGAAATAATATAAGTTCAGATTTTTTTTTTTTTGGGGGGGGGGGGTAATACGACACCCACATAGTTAAAGTGTCTGTTTGAAAATTCGGGACAACTTCAAGCGTCACTTTATTATATTTTTTAATGATAAAATGATATGTCCGAAAAGATGATAATGTAATGACTGTGTAAACATGACATCAAACCTATCATAAATTTCATAACTCAGTGTACAAGGTCCTGCATTTTTCATCAAATCATAATTATAATACATGTAGTAATCATAAGAGTAGTTGTCATCAATTTAATGGAAAATAAAAATCAGAAATGGATGTGAACATAATAAAGGGGAGTTCCAAATAATTTGAGTGGAAAGTCTAGATTTGAGTTCTCATCAAGATTCTCCACTCAAATTATTTGGGACTACCGTTGTTCCTTTCACGTTTTTTCATTTTCATTTTTCACCGAATTGATGACAACTACACACACATTTTTTTTTATAAGGAGCGGTTCCTTATTTTTATTAAACCTTTAGATTTTGTTTCTCATTTCTCTTTTGTTTTCATTTGGGAACGTAAAACTAGACTTCTAAACCAAAGAAAACTAAAATAATTAAGAAAGAGATCCTCAAATGAGTGAAATTTACCAGTCATCAACTTAGAATTTTTGTTTCTACTTATGTAAAAAATAAATAAAAACCTCAAGATGCTCTTATTCTAGCAGACACCACAAAGGCAATGGCTTTGGTTGGTACTAACAAGTAGTTCACATGCATACTTTTCACAAGCTCAATCTCCTCATTCACATGCACCACTATATTCCTAGTACCAACCAATCCACAACCTTCCAAAATAGATGACGATTTTGCACTTAAGAAAGTAGTCACCATTTTTATCATTGGAAAACTTGATGCATCTATTTAGGGTTAGCTACTCATACTTCGCCACATCCAACACCAATCAAACACTAACAAGCAATTCAAAATTTACCTTAAGAAAGACGTCACTCTATTCGTAATTAGGCATTGTCATTTAACATATCGTAACTCCAAATAACTAGAAATAAGCTAAAAAACTTAAAATTATCACATTTGAAAAAAAAGGGAAAAATCTAAAAAATTTACTTAGTTTAAGAAGTGAGTTTTGGTAATTTCCAAACGACCATAACTTCTATCTCAAGAGGATTAAGAGTCACTTATTTATGTGGTTGGAATGCCTTTGGAATAATCTTTCCAAGGCGCCGAGTTTGCACGATTTCGATATCGTATGAGGGAGATATGCCTTCCAGAAGTTGGGCTGTTGGGTTGAGAAAAGTCCTAATGCGGATTTAAGGAAGGGAAAACTAATCTTTTCTCTAATTTATATCCTAATTCATTTTTAGGGATTCAATAGGGTAAAACTTAGTTTTATTCAGTTTTGACAAATAAGAATACCCTTAGGGCTTGTAGAAGAGAGAAAAGAAGAATGAACGAGAGAGAAGTCACGATTTTGCAAAGATCATCCAAGCTTTGTGATTGGAATTCGTCGGGGGTGATCTCTATCAAGGTATGTGGGTTCTTTCATGTTGGTTTAATTCACCCACACACCAATTTGTTTTAATTTAACATTCTATGAGTTAATTTAATGTTAGAATTTAAGTTCTTAAAAAAAAGTTTTGAATTATTAATGATTGAATTGTTGGCTTCCATTGTTATTTGAATCCTTGTTTTTCCGAGTTATTTTGAGTTGAATTTGGTTGTTATTGCGAGTACAAATAGTCCCAATCGTATGGTGAAAGAACTAGGAAGGTTTGGAGGGTTTTGGAGATGAAAAGAAGTTGAAATATTGGTTAGACGCACTTGGGTAAGGCTAGGCGCGTCGCGCCTGCACTACGCCAGAAAAAGGTTACAGTCAACTAGGGCCTGGTGCGTTGCGCCACTAATGGGACAGATCCAAGCCTCAGTCAACAAAGGATGGTGTAGCGTGCCACTTGTGTGCGCAGATCGGTTTTTGTCGCCTAGTTTTTGTAGTTTAACCTTCGTAAGTCCTTCTAAGGTACATTAACACTTTCTAATGATTATAATTACTTCAATTGAGTTCTAAACATATAGAAATAATAAAAAAACTTGAATTCATAATTCAATTCAAGGAAAATTAAGATCAAAGTCAAAGAAGTTAAAAGTTAAGTCTAAAAGTTAAAAAGCAAGTCAAAGCCAGTTCCTACAGTTTCTAGTAATCTTTTTAAGCCTTTTAACTTGGTCTTAAGTCTCAAGACAATTAAGAAACGAGTAAAGCGTTGATTTTAATTCTCAAAAGTTATTAGGGAACTAAGTATTCCCTAAGATTTATGTCACAAGTTAAGCAAGAAGCATAGAGTTGAGTCATTTCTCACAATTTATAAGGGAACTAAGTATTCCGTAAGAGTTACAAATATTTTTACATTTTGAGCAAGAAAGGAAGCTAGATTTCCAAAAGAGCCTTTGGCTAGTTTTGAGTAAAAAAGAAACTATGATTTCAAAGAGAGCTTTAATAAAGCTAAGTTTGAGCAAATTACCTCAAACCAGACAAGAAGTTTTTTTAGAAAACATATGAGCTAAGTATTTTGGGAGTAGTATTGAGCACCGATAAGGGGACACGAGTTCATATTAACTCAAGTATCCATAAACCATGTAGCCAATATGGACAGAGAAATGATCATACTTTTTAGATGATTCCTTAGTGCTTTTTAGCATAGAATAGTGGAACCACTTAGTTTTTCATGTTCTATACTGACGGCAAGGTATAGGACGCCCATCTTGCAACATGATGTAAGATGTTGTACCATCGCTTAGGCTCATATTGATTGTTGTAGATTAGGTAATCTCCCACAAAAACTATATTACTTTTATTGTACGTAAAGTTGAGTTTGTTATTGCATTATATATATATATAAATAAATATATATATATATATATATATATATATATATATATCATGTGCCTTTACTGCTTTATATTGAGTTCGTATTTCATGAGTTGAGTAGAGCCAAGACAAGTTCTTCTTAATCCTTTCAAGCTTTATGTTGTTGTTAGCATTCCAACTCGCATACTCGTACATCCAATGTATTAGTGCCAGTTGGCCTGCATCTTTTTATGATGTAGACGCAAATAACCAGGATCAGCACACAACGCCTCGTTGATCTAGTTTGAGCATCAAGAATCAGTGGTAAGCCTCCTTGCATTATGGAGGACACATATTTATTTCTTATTAGTCTTTCCTTTGTATAGAATGTTGTGGGTCTTGTCCAACATCCATCCTAGTATAATATAAGCTTCATAGACAGTCACACAGTCTAGTTTTGAGTCTCTTCCTTGTATTGCAGATGTTTTGCTATGAGAATTAAGTGTCATTTTTGCCAGACTATAATTTTTTAAGTTTTTATTTACAGAATGTTTCTTACTTCATAATAGAGTTAAGTTAATTTTTCCACTGAGTTGAGTAAGACGGTATAAGGGTCCGCTCAAGGACACCAATGGTCATTGGGTGCTGACCATGTCAATGATGTAGGATCGGGGCATGATAGTCATTGTCAATCAACATATGAATTATTATAATAAAAAACAACAAAAATAAAGAGTATAACTAAAAGAATCAAAATAAACGAATTATTCTAAGTGGTATAGTTGAACTCATTTACGGCCCATTTAACTCAATAATTTGTGTAATCAATGCCTAACTTTGTCGTTTTCTAATATAATATTGAAGATTTTCAAGTATGAAGGCAATTGGACAAGGCATTGAATAAAGCTTGAAAGAATGGACAAAAATACAAACAAAGTGTGAAATGAACACTGTTGATCACCTAGAATGAAGGGAAGATAATTGATTGAGCTAGACTTCACCCTATATAACAATGCATAACATTTTTGTTTACAAAAGAAGGTTGGCAACATCCAGTAGAAAAGGTGATACACCAAATGAGCAAGGCTGATCTAAAGCACACACCAAAAAATAATAGTGTGCAAGGGACAAATTTTAATTCTTTAACGACAAACTAAGGTGGTATTTAGTGATGAACCAAACGTTAAAGTTTGACCCAATCATGTTCGCCAACTGAGCTAGTTGGGAAATGAAGGGCAATTCACTGAGTGAGTTAGCAAGGCCAAGTAATGTCCATAGATGAGACATGTGTGATCCTAACAACACATTTTGCTTCGAAAGGGACTCCAACTTTATTGTAAAGCTAAATAATGGGACTGAAAGAAAGGTTTTCTCCTGTCATGCTTTCATTAATATCTCTTCCACAATTATCTCTCCCACATTTATCTTCTTCTTATCCATGATGGAACAAAAGTTTACTTTTTTTTCCGTAAGTGTCTAAAAATGGTCGAATATTAAATAAATGTCTCCAAATGGCCAAAAAATTAAGAAAACTATAAAAGCAATACAAAAAATGGCTCAAAGAAATTTTGACTTGCACCAATGACTTTAGAATATCATGATGAATAAAAGAACAAATTTACTTTTTTTCGTAGCAGTCCGAAAATGGCGAAATATTACGTAAATGCCCCTAAATGGCCGAAAAATCAAGAAAACTACATAAACTATTCAAAAAACCCTCCAGTAAATTTTGACTTGAATTAATGACCTTATAATATTATGATGAATCAAAGAACAAAACTTTGGTTCTTTTTGTTATTGTCCGAAAATAATTGAATATTACGTAAATACCCCTAATAAGATAGAAAATCAAGAAAAATACATAAACAATAATAAAAATGCTAAAAAAAAATTTGAATTGTTTTAGTGACCTTAGAATATTGTGTCGAATAAAAGAATAAATTTTTTTTCCCGTAACTGTCTGAAAATTATTGAATATTACGTAAATGAGCCTAAATGGCCGAAAGGTCATGAAAACTACATAAAAATAAAAAAATCCTCAATTTTTTTTTACTTTACCAATGCTTTAGAATATCATAACAAATAAAATAACATAATTTTACTTCTTTTTGAAACTATTCGAAAATGAATGAATATTACTTAAATTCCCCTAAATGGTCGAAAATCAAGAAAATAACTAAAACCATACAAAAAACTCCTCCAAAAATTTTGAACTCGCACCAATGACCTTAAAATATCGTGACAAATAGAAGAACAAAATTTTACTTTTTTGTTACTATCTGAAAATGGCGAACATTATGTAATTGCCCTTAACTAGCCGAAAAATCAAGAAAACTACAAAAACAATACAAAAAAGGCTCCAAAATATTTTTGACTTGCAGCAATGACCTTAGAATATCGAGATGAGTAAATAAAAAAACTTTACCTAATTTTCTAAATGGCCGAAATGCCTCTAAATGGCCGAAAAATCAAGAAAATATTAAAAGAAGCCCTCAAAATTTTTTTGACTTGCATCAATGACCGTTAAATATCGTGACGAATAAAAGAATAAAAGTTGACTTATTTTCGTAACTGTTGAAAACAAACAAGTATTACATAAATTTCCCTAATTAGATGAAAAATCTAGAAAAATACATAAACGATACAAAAAACGCTTCAATTTTTTTTGACTTACATCAATGACCTTTGAATATCGTGAATAATAAAAGAAAAAAACTTTAGTATTTTTCATAACTAATGGAAAATATCTGAATATTACGTAAATGCATATTTTGTCTATAAAATTGACAAAATACCTTGAGTTTTAGGTATATAGGCTTCGAGACAAAGCATCGAGACAATCAAGACAAAAAAATAAAGGCAGTTGAAGGAACGAAGAAATGATGGACTAAGGATCGCCGAACCTGTTCGGCCTGTCACCAAAAGGTATCAACCTCACCTTTTGTTCCAGTGAGATGAGCCCTGAAGGAAAGAATCAAAGTGACTGTGAAAATAAGCAGTCGGCGTGTCGCTGAGAAGTCGTCCTGTTGGCGGATCACCGATCTATTAGGCGACCCTATCTTTGCCGCCGTTTTGACCTGCATAGTAACAGGAGGTCTTGTAAAACATAGCGAGGGAAATGATGGTTCAGCGTGTCGCCAAGTTGTTCAGTTATCAAACTAACGTTGCTGAATGAGAAAAAGCTAGAAGGTTTATTTAAGGGCCAAACTTTTAAACTCCAAATGTTATCACTTTCTCTCATTCTCATCTTCCCAGTCTCACACTCTTTTTAGTAACTTGAATATATTCGTATTTTCTAAGTATGATTATTTGATTGATTAGTGCTTGAATATGGATTTCTCTGCCGTGTAGCATTTCAATTTTGTTTTAAATCAGCGATAAATGTTAGTTTTCCTAAACCCTACATTTTTGTTTATTTTTATTCTTATGCAAATGACTTTATTGTGTTGATGTGTGTTTGGCCTCTCTAATTTAGTTAAGTTGTTAAATTTCCTGATTCTAATTTGAAGTGATGGAATCCCATATTTCTATGCTTCGATATGAAACCAAAATTTTTAGGGTGTATCTTCATGTTTCGGTGGGAGAAATCTCGAGTGTTTGGTGTTAATTTGAATTTTGTATGGTTTTATTTATTTTCAGGGGTTGCGGGGATGAATTTGGGATGCTAGGTCTAAAATAGACACGTTAGGCCGTTTGGTGAGCTGGGTTGAGCTCGCCGAATCACTCGACAGTTTGCCTCATGTGCCCATCTTGCCTTTAACTTCATGTTAAATGTGTTGATGGCTAGTTTATGTTTTGTCTAAAGATCTATATTTCCCTTTGTCTGCACCCGTAAATTATTTTTGCTATAATTTTCGGCGAGCCTTATTTCGCTCGCTGAAGCTATCTTGGTGACTTGCCGAGTAGTTCTGTGTTCCTATTTGCAAATGCTTTTAAATGACAGTGATTTAGTTATTCTTAACGTTTTATTTCTCAAAATGTTTCCAGATATGGCTAGACCTAAGGTCGCAGGTAGAAGAAATCCACCCAAGGTAATGTAAAGGGGATCACAATCAATAAGGATGCGGCTATGTCCAAGGCCAAAACAACAAAACTTTAAACATCTGGTGGGAAAGAAAAAGGCAAATAAAAAGCACTTGCATCACCAGAGTATAGTTCTGATAGTGACAACATCTACGCCACACACCTTACCATATCTAAGAGTGAGGATGAACAGCAAGAACCTCAGATTCTATAATCCAAATAAGTTGAGCTCGAAACAGCAAGAAGGACAGAATTACGCTCTAGAACGCTGAATGATCCGTCTAGGATCAGAAATCCTTTACCAACTTCCCTCCTCCAGTTGTAGAACAAGATGTGTTGCTTGCACCACTGATTCAAGGTCCTCTAGTAAACGAATAGACTAAAAATTGACGGATTTTGAATGATTATTAAGGAAAAACACATGTCCGCAGATGGGGTAATTGATAGGTATCCAGAAATTATGAGTTGCCTCAAGTATCATGATTTCAAGATCTTCACCAAGCCCCGTGGCCCATACATTTTAAATTGGGTTCGGTAGTTTTATGCCTCTTATGGGACCTTGATACCATAGATGAAGAAGTACATATCACCATTTAAGCTGGTTTACTATGTAGTCGTCAGGGGAAAATAGGTCAAATGCGATCATGCTACTATTGATGCTATCCTAGATCATCTTAATGACAATGATGATGATTTTCAACACATGATCAAGACTGAACCACTAGACAAAATGAAGAAGTGTTTAGATCAGCTAATCTCATTAAAAAACATTTGCTATGTGGCTTGAAGTTGGCGCTATTAATGAAAAGAAATACCTCAACATGGCATCATGGCATTGGTGCGGCTTCATTAGTAGTACGATCATGGCATCACAAAACGAGTCTATTATTCGGCATGCTAAAGCCAGTTTCGGCTACATTATTGATGAAATATAGTTAAACTAGGGGACAATTATTGCTTCATTAATGCTCATGCGTGCAAGATAGAACTAAACCTCCCTCCCATTTCCAGTTTTGGTCACAGAGTTATGCAAAATATCTCGGTTAACTTGAAATGCCAAGAAGTATGTGGAAATAATGCCCACATCCTCCACTGATATCCGGAAGATCGAAGCTGAGTATCTCAAAGATCAAACAAATAAAAAGCAGAAGGAAGCTCCTATGAATCCTTCTCTAGCTGAGGATACAACTCCATACATGTAGAGGCGTCTTCCCCTACTGGCCCTTGGGTCTTCAGGTACATTCACAGTTGTTTCAATTCCTTCCGACAATCCAGGTTCTTCGATGAGTGCACTCCCATCCAGACCTGCTGGTGTTGCCTCCGGAACTCCGATTACCCATGCTTTGTTACTCACTATTGGACATCTAGCCTACGCGGATGATTTCCAGGCAACTACATTCGGGCATGATTTAGACGGCCTTAACACATGTTGTGACACCATTGCGTGATTCCATTAGTTCAAATATTGAACAAAATATTTCATTCTTTATTGTATTCTATTATTTTTCAAAGGAGTATGTACATGATTATATAACTAAAACTAAGTTACAATATATTGAAAGAACTAATATCTTCCTATTTTACCAAGATTACTAGAATCGAGTTCATCTTTTAATAGATTATTAAATATCTCTAAAAGTTGTACAAATATTTCTACACTCCTCCTCAAGTTGGTGCATAGATGTGAAACATGCCCAACTTGCTCCCAAAACTTGGAGAAAATTTTACTCGAAACTGCTTTAGTAAAAAGATCAACCAATTGGTCCTCCAATCGAATCTTGGGTAACTTTAATATCTTTCCATCCAACTTTTCCTTAATGAAAAACCTATCTAGTTGTACATGCTTGGTATGATCGTGTTGTACCAGATTGTATGCAATACCACGTGCAACCTTATTATCACAATAAAATTGGATTGGTTCCTTACATAATGCTTCACATATTCCAAGTGCCCCTCCTCTGAATTCCGCCTCTGCACTTGAGCAGGCAACAACATTTTGTTTTTGGCTTCTCCATGTAATACGATTTTCTCCTACAAAAGGGAAATATCCTAAATTAGACTGTCTGTCATCGATAGCTCTAGCCCAACCAACATCTGTGTATACATTTATTACTAATGTATCTGTACATTTTGTGAGCAAACTTCAAAAATTTCAAAATGCGCATAATTGCGTTCATATGTTGCTATCCAAGATTATGCATAAATTGACTTACAACACTTATAGAATAAGCAAGGTATGGTCTTGTGTGTGGTAGGTACATCAATTTTCCTACAAGTCTGTAATATCTTCCTTTATCAACTGGGATTTGATTAGGTTCAAAAATTAATTTCACGCCTTCTTTAACAGGTGTATTAGCTGGTTGGGAAGCTATCATGCTAGTTTCCTTTCACAAATCTAAAGTATATTTTCTTTGGCACAAGAAAATTTCTTTAGATGATCTAGACACTTCAATTCCAAGAAAAAAACTTTAATGGACCAAGGTCACCACCATGCCATCAACATATACAATAAGTGCACTAATTTTACCTTATTGTGTCTTCAAGAACATAGTATGATCGGTGTTGCTTTGATTATAGCTGAATGACTTCATAGATTTTGTGAATTTTCCAAACCACACTCTTGGTGATTGTTTCCGTCCATAAAGTGATTTATTTGATCTCATACTTTATGATCGTGTGATCTCGATATCCCGTACCCTGGAGGATAGTCCATTTAGACCTTTTTAGAAAAATCACCATGTAGAAAAACATTTTTCACATCAAGTTGTTGTAGTGGTCAAACAAAATTTGCAGGCAAAGATAATAGCACTCGAATTGAGTTGATTTTTGCATCAGGTGCAAATGTTTCAGTATAGTCGATTCCATAAGTCTAAGTATATCCCTTATATACCAACCTATATCTGAATCATCCTATCATACCATATGCTTTGTACTTGACTGTACACCCATCGACATCCAAATGTTTTCTTTACTGGTAGACAATCGACAAGTTCCCATGTATTATTTTTTTTATAGGATTTCAAATCTTTATTCATAGCTTCTTTCTACCTGAGATCAATTAAGGCTTCCAGCACATTATTAATAATAGATACAATAGATAATTCATTTGCAAATGACTTATTCGATTCCAACAAACAATGATTAGACACAAATGGATCTATGGGAATCTTGTCCTACCAGAAATTTCTAGGTCATACATGGGTTTAGAAAGACCTCTAATGTGTCGTGGTGGTAGTTTTTTGACTAATGGTTCAGGTATAAGATCAGAAACATCCTGAGTTGGTGACGATTGATTTGGTACATCAATGTCTTGTTGGGTGAGGGGTTCATGTGATATTGGACTAACTTCTCCAATTTCTTGATTTCTAGAAGCACCAAAATCTTAATCATCAATAAACTGATTTTCAGCGGTACCCAAATCTTATTCTACCATATCTTGGTTATGAAGCACCAAAATCTTAATCATCAATTTACTGATTTTCAGCGGTACCCAAATCTTATTCTACCATATCTTGGTTATGTCTTATTTCTTGATGTTCACCATTACATAAACTTGATTCATCTACAACCTGGTTTATAGGCGCAGAAAGTATCCAATTTTCATATTTTGGAGACAAAATATCATTCACGTCCTCCCTTGGAATTTGGTTTCATTAGAAAAATACATACTCTTTATGAAAAACAACATCCATTGTTTTTGAGTTGGAGGATAAAAACATCTCTACCCTTTTTGATGAGTTGCATATCCCAAGAAAAAACACCGCAGTGCACGAGGGGATAGCTTATCGCGTTGATGCTTATGAAGATGTACAAATGCTACACAATCAAAAATACGAGGAGTCAGATTTGGAACTGCTAGTGCAATCACCGCTTCAACAAGAGCTTGAGATGGTGTTTTAAAGTTAATTCTGTTAGAAGGCACTTGATTAATTAAATATGTTTCAAAAATGAGTGCTTATCCCAGTAACTCTGTGGTAGATGAACTTCAATCAATACAACACGAAGAACTTCTAAAACTTACAATTTTTTCTTTCGGTTACCCCATTTTGATGGGGTGTATTGGGACAAGTAGATTGATGAGCAATTACATGTGTTTCTAAATATCGCCTAAGTTCACAACTGGAATACTCTCCCCCAATTTCACTATGTAAAACTCTTATTTGGTCATTATATTGAATGCAAATCATTTTATGAAAATTTTAAAACAATAAATTCACTTTACTTTTGAACTTGATCAAACACTACCAAATCATTCTAGTAGAATCATTTATAAAAGTAGAAAACCAACGTGATCCACCTAACGTATTCACCTTGGATAAATCCCAAACATCTGAATGTATAATCATAAAAAGAATTGAACTTTTATTCATTTTTGGTAAAAAAGACACACTATGACTCTTTGAAAGTTCACAGACATCACAATTGAAATTAGAGACATCAATTTTTTTAAATAACTTAGGAAAGAATTTATTAAGATATGCAAAAGAAGCATGTCCCAATCATCGATGCCATAGCAAAATATCATATTTTCTTGTTTTTTCCTCACAACTAAACACATACCCCAATAATTCTTGCCTCAACTGATCATAACTTTTTGAATCCAAATCCAAGTAATACAACTTGTATTGTCTAGTACCATAACCAATCATCTTCCTCTTCTGAATGTCCTCAAACACGAAATAATCAGTTCAAAACATCACAACACAAGAGAGAGTAGTGGTAATTTGAGAAATAGACAAAAGGTTACAATTCGACGATGGAACTACTAAGACACTGTCTAAATTCAAATTGTTAATGAGAGATAAAGATCCTTCCTCAATGATAGGTGTCGAACAACCTCTAGCGGTGGAAATATACTTTTGTGACGATGGTTTAAGGGATGAAACTTATCTATAATCAAATGTCATATGATCCGTAGCTCCAAAATCAATTATCCATGTACTAATGGAAACAAGTGTAGATGAATAGAAAGCCTTACCATTGTTACCTCTCATTGTTACCAATGATGTGGATTGTCCAACAACATCTTCCTTGTCATTTATTTCTACTTTTGCAGCATTGAAACTCTTGCTTTGCATTTCTCTTTCTTTAATCACGGTTATGATCGCACAATTTTGGATATCCCACAGTTTCAAAATAACAATCGTTTGTGTGCCCCAACTGATCACAATGAGTACACTTATAAGTGGGCTTGTTGATACCCTTAAACCTCATTCGATCTGGTTGATTTTGAGAGAATCAATTTTGATTAGATCTATATTTTCTTACCATGGCTACTATTTCAGATTTTTGAAGATCTCCATTCGTTGTTGCATGCCGAACAGATTCACGATTAACCATTGAGTAGCATTCTTCTAATGCTAGAACAGGATCCTTTCTCAAGATTTCCCCAAAAATCTATATAAGTTCACCATCCAAACCAGCAAGAAATATCTGCACCATTTTGTCGTTGAATCGACATGCAGTAAGAACTTATATCCTTCTCATTTTCCATGTTCACCTTATCTCGGTGATCCGACTAAAAAAAATTCAATCAATTCTCCATAGTAGGAAGAGACTGATCTGCGATTTTGTTTTGCAGAGAAGGTTTTTTGATTCAAAGTTAAGACTTATAGTTCATCTGCTCCATCATAGAAGGATGTTGACAAAGATTTCTAGATTTCTCGAGCAGTAGGTAAGCGAATATATCGCTTCATAGTATCAGGAGACATAGACATCAACAACCACCTCTTAACCTTTTGATTGTCAATGTACCATCTATCATATCCTTCAACTTTTTCATTAGGTGGTTGTGTACTCCCATGAAGAAATAAGAGTTTCTCTTTTTCATCAATATGCATCTATATGATTTGAGACCACACGTCATAATATCTTTCATTTAGAATAATTCCTGCATTGAAAGAGGAATTTTAAGATTGAACGATAAACGTGGTAGAGTTAGAAGCATCTGATTTACCCATGGCTCTGCTACCAATTTCAAATCTTGAACAAAATATTTATTTCTTTATTTTTTTCTCTTTTTTTTAAAGAAGTATGTGCATGATTATATAACTACAACTAAGTTACAATATATGGAAAGAACTAATATCTTCCTATTTTACAAAGATTACCATAATTGAGTTCCTATATTAAAATATTATAAAATATCTCATTAAGTTCTATAAATATATCTACACCATTGACACTTTTGCGGTGAGTGAACACAGGCAAGGAGCAAGCGAGGAGGTGAGGGCCTTAAATACCACTATAGCTGTGTCGAGGAAGGATGTGGATAACCCGAAATCGACAAATATATCCACGTTCTTCAGGATGGTGGAGATCCATTATGAGATAAATACGCTCCCATCCAACACTCGAGATAAGCTTAGAGTGACACAGACAACTGATCCTGAGCCTAAGGTAGAGACTTATGAGAAGATGCTGGAGAAGGAGCAATTCAGGGCCTAGAAAAGATATATGAGGAGACTAGGGGAACTGAGGCCCAAGTCTAGGTTGTGTAACTTAGCACTGATGCCTTGAAAGATGGAGAGACTATATAGACATAGCCTTTTCTTTACCTCCCTCCCTGTCTTATTTTGATTTACTTTTTGGATACTTTTATGTCATTTGCATTTGAGGACAAATAACTTTTATTTGTGGTAGGGTGAGGCTCACCCTTTTTGTGTGATATTTATGACTCGTGGTTGTGTATATATTTGGGTTGTTCTGCCTTTAATTGTGTTTTTTGTTGCTTTTTGCGGATGTTTGAGCTTTTGGATCCTTATATTTGATTGCAAATACTTTGATCCAGGCATTTTTTTTTCTTTTTACCACCTCTTTGATGTACTTGAATGCAACTTTTCTTATGGAAATTAGTGTCTCGATTTGATCAATACCTATGACTTGAATAGTGGTTTACATTGAATGAACATTAATGATAGACTACAGTGAGGCCAAGTGAAGTTATAGATACAATATGTGAACTCTTTGCATCTTGTTGTGATTATTTATTTAACAAATTGTGTTTCTTGCAATAAACATTGCACACTTGAGAAGGTGTGGAGTCTTTTTTACTTTGGTGTCCATGCCTTGTGCGATGAGCTTGCCATGAACCATGCATGAAGACTACTAGAATTGGCCCCACTAGTCCGCTTGACTAAGTGATATGAACTCATGGTATGATCTTTGTCACCGTTGAAAGAGTGTGAACCAATTTGAATTAATACCTCTTTTGTGTTTCAAAGCGCTAAAAACAAGAAATATAAATAATGAAAGGGGTAATTCTTGGTATCTGACCGCAATATGGTTTAATCTAGATTATTGGGTTTATGCTTTCGATAAATAATTTGTAGAAAAACAGTGAGTAGGCTATGTTTTATATTGAAATAAGTTCTCTCTCAAGCAACTTATCCCGTTTCAAATGGTTTCCTCTCGGACACCCATTTTCTTCATGAAGACCAGCCAACGCGTTACCATACTAACTCTCTCAACCTAAGTGTTAGGATATGGGACTATGACTTACCCTCTTGGGCTGAACCTCATGTCGACCCACTCCTTAGGACATCAATATAGAGGTCTTGGTTTAGCGACTTCTCTCTCGAGCAAGTTAGCCGGCAACACATGGGTGAACTTGTATATGCAACTAAGAATCCATTAGATTAAACCATAACCACTAGAAGAAATCGCCATTAAACTACATTTAATCTATCAACAAGTAAGACCCAATAATAATATTAACCCATATTTGCTAAATCACACCCGAATAATGGGGGGTTTTTAGCCATACATAAAGAAATAGATACCTTCATTGATTTTCAAATCAAATTCTTACGAGAAATAAAGTATTGATTTGAGCAAAGAGAAAAGAATTAAAGAGACCCGCTTCCAAACTGAAATAGAAGAAACCCGTTGTTCTTCAAGTCTTCAAAAACCCTTACAATCTTGAGAGTAAAAATATGAAACGTACTAAACATATATGATATTGTGCTTTTCTATTTCTGAATTCTTAAGAACTGATCAAACTCTCAAAAACTACAACTCTACTAGTATTTATAGCTTTCATAATTGTGCTGCAGTGGATCATTCGACAACTTTAGTAGAATAACAGATTGACTCGACATTATCCCATTGGTTAAGTTCACTAATTTTTGGTCCAGCCTTTAGCATCATCGTGCGTCGATTCATTCGGCTATGAGAAACTGTTTCATGGAGCTACTCGGCGATGCACCGACTACTTTTCTCTTCCACTGATTTGACCTTTTCCTTCAGGTCTCAACACACTAGAACAAAAGGCGGAATCCATGCCTATCGGTAACTCGCAAGTGGATTCAACAAAGCTTAGGCTTTTATTTCTTCACTCTTCTCAGCCTTTTTTCTCATTTTTTTCACATAGTGTTCATGCTTTCCTTAAATCTTCAAATACCTGAAATTAAGAGTTCTCATCATATATTGATATAAAATAATCATTTGAGGACACTTTTTCTATTAGAATGTAGCACTAAATGATTGCAATATGTGGACTCATCAACACCCCAACTTACACTTTTGCTTGTAATCAAGTAAACCTTAATTTCAACAGTTCAAAAAGGATGTCTCAAATAGTGCTACACAAGACTCAATCATGAATGCACACAAAAAGGTTTCAAACTACTTATGCAAGGATCAATTGTCTACTCAAAGATTGAAGTTGTGACACGCCATTATCAAATATTCTTGAGCTCACATGACTTGTTTCAAATGCAAGTTTAAGATCAAACATGAGCATCAAATTCCCTCACACAAATAATGATTCCATTTTCACATACAAGTGTATAATCAATTAAATGTTCAGGACTCAAACAACGCTCAAGCTGAAAAAGAGGAACATAATGCATTCTTTAACCCATAGGCTTGCCCTTATTTTCAAGTAAAAAATGATTTCTGCTTTCTCAAGATCAAAAAGGTCTTTCTAAGTCTTGTAATGGGGCTGCTGTAAAAGTAAGGTCATTTAGGCTTAGTAACTAATGGTCCTCATGTGTTGTGGTGTTTATAAGACTTCTTTTTTCCTTCCTTCCTCATCTTTGTTAGTGCTCATAATTCATCCCATTATTCACTTCCATGGGTAGCTTGGAAATCCTATTTCTTTTGCACTTTATTCCACAACCTTTCTTTTTTCATTTCTTTTTTTTCTCTTTTTTTATAATGGAGGGTTTCCATATTTTAGCAACACCTTGGGTTAAGGGAGACTTTCCTTGCACTTCTGTGACTTTTCCTTTTCTTTTCACCACACCTTCAACTGTTATTTCAATCAAATAAATCATTCATGAGGACTATGGGTATGGATGAAGAAAGGTATAGTCTTCATACAGTGTCTTTCAAATAAGGTTAAGGCGTAATGAGTGTTGAATAGAGGTTCATACACTCTTAAGGTAGGTCACAGAAGAGGTATATGTCAAATCGGCTCACACTTTACAAAATAGCCTAACATCATATCAAGAGAAAGCATTACTTAGTTGACTTGACTAACATGGCAAATTCTAGTTGTTTTCATGCTTGGTTCAAGCTTAACTTATCACACAAGGCATTGATACTTAAGTAAAAATAGACTTCACACTTTTGCTAATGTGCAACGGGCATCACAAGAGAATCAATTTGACAAATGGCTAGTCATAACAAGATGAAATGAGTTCACATGTTATCTACGTAACTTCATTTGGTCACGTCGTAGCCGTACATTCATATTTGTCAGATTTAGAGCACTAATCAAGTCACCGGTAATGATCATAATTGATACTCAAATTTGCAAGAGAATAACCACTTTCAACACAAGAGGTGACAATTATTTTTGAAAAAATATGAAATCTTTTTGGAAGGGGTCAGTCAAAATCGTTTTGCAATTAAAATCAACTAGAATCCATAAGATTAAAAAATTGCACAAGAAGTATAAAACAATTTTACAAATCAAACAACCCATACATAACATAAAAAATAAGTGAGAACATCACACAAAGCTGGGGCCTCACCCCACCACAAACAAAAATACATTTGTCCCAGATAAATATCTTGAAGTGATAAGAAAGAGAAACAAAGAGTGAGGTAAAGATGGGATCATGTCTAAACTCTCACTCCATCTACCGGGGCATCAGTGCCTAGTGCATCAGCCTGAAATTTGACAATGGTCCCCATAAAATTATCATTATGTTTCTCATTGTGTTCATTTGCCTTACCCTATACATCGATACAAC
The DNA here is from genome assembly GCA_027704865.1 of Solanum neorickii. Taxonomy (NCBI): domain Eukaryota; kingdom Viridiplantae; phylum Streptophyta; class Magnoliopsida; order Solanales; family Solanaceae; genus Solanum; species Solanum neorickii. The sequence continues at coordinate 33,185,530 of JAKWJC010000369.1, forward strand.
TGCAATCATCCTATGAAAGTCATGGGCTGCCATAAAGGAGTTTAGAGCCGTGTAGAATCCACGTTTCCACGAAGGGATGGTGGGGTCAATGGGAACATTTCTGCTGGAACTTTTTTTTCTCTTCTCTCATTTTTTTGGCTAGTTCTGCTGCCTTTTCGTCTCTTTTATATTCTCATGCTCGTATATGTCGGGGTGTCATGTCTCTCTATGCGACACTTGGTTTAGCCATTTCTGCAAAGACTTAAGAAAAAGTTAGAAAGTATTTAAACAGGAGCAGGGGAATGTAGAGTGTAGATACTCTTTGACAAACCAGTTGATGAAGTGCTTTCCACTTAGGCGATTCGCCAAAAATAGTGCACATATGGTATCAGGGTGCAAACAAAAGGGTGAACTAAAAATCTTTCGGCGAATCAAGAAGTCATTCAGCGAATCTCCGAGAGCGTTAAGCGGCGTCATACTTCTCGCCAAATGTTTAAGCAATCAAAGTATCCAACATTAAATTAATGGAGAAAGGGGACGTTAAGAGAACCACCAAGTGGTTTGGCGAGCTTGACCTAGCTCGCCAACTGACTCAACATTCCTATGTTCAATCAGTCTTCTTAATTCAACCCTACAACCCATGATAATGCATTTTAAGCCCCTACAACACAAATTTAACGAATACCCAAAGCAATTGATTTTTCTTATAGCCGAATAATTTTAACTTAAAGTAAATTCAACCAAGATTTTCGCAAGTAAGAAAGAGTGATCGTTAATGCACCCGATTGAATCAACTCTCAGAAATCCAGTAAAGATTCCACAAAATTGGTACAATGCAAATGAGTTCTATTGCAATAAAAATGATTGAGACGTTCGACTACCAACCTTAGATGCCGATTAAAATTCTACTTAGATGCTGGGCGGCAATGCAATCAAATTCCGAGCACAATTCGTCAACTAAAATACTCTAATAATGCAAGAAATATAATGCCAGAGTATTTGTGAAGAAAAAAAATTGAGGGAAAGTAAATGAAAAAGAAAACCTAAACCATTTTTCTAGCAAAAAGACCATCCAGTTTCTGCGCATTCAATGATATTAGACTAGTTTACCTAATTACTCGAAGAAACACTGAATGTTTAGTTCTTTTGCCAAATTTTAAATGATCTCTAGTTTATGTAGGAATCCTAACAATGATATTTATCGAGATCACCGACCATGTTGGCAATGCGCCAATAATTTCTCCCAACTATCGAGTGTTAACGGATTCAATCTAAAGATATCTTGAGACTAACAGTGGAAGAAATCGAGTTCGCCAAACTTGTCGGTGGCGTGCCAACTGGACTATTTGCTTGCCTTCACACGCTTACTCAAGAATTTCCCTAATTTTAACCTGTACAATAAATACATCATTGTCTTATTCAAAACATTAAATGTAATTAAAGGGTTTTGGGTTGCTTCAAAAACTGTGCCTTAGTTAACGTTGTGGCATGACACAAGTTCACTTTCAATCTTCACTGTTGGGGCTAGCCATAGTATCGCTAGGAAAACCACCTTAATGTCTCAAATTTAGGTCAGACAATATATGACCCATTTTGATTTCTAATGGCTTGATCAAAACTGAATAGGAGGTGACAGTCTTACTAAGGGTGGACACATATTTTTTCATGCCCTTCAACATCCTGTTCGACCCTTCAAATTTGTTGAGGATAAGAGAGAGAATATCCTCAGAACTTCCACTTTCCGAAACATTAGGCTTCTACGCTCATGGGGATACACATATCTATCCTTCTCCCCATATTTCAAATTGGGATAACGGTCCCTCCATTCACAATCTCTATCTTTCCAACCTTCATTTCTACCCCAACATTGACTTCCACCCTTTCTTGTGTATTTTTAATGATGTCCACCACCTTGTTTAGCAAGAAAGTTCACCTTGTTTTACTAGGCATCAAAGTACAGATCCTCAAGATTTGCAAACCCAACCCCCACAACATTGACACTTCGGGCACCAACCCCCATGACATTTTTGGATAAAATGTCAAGTTGTGTCATGATCTTGTCATGTTTTGTTCTCTAATGTGACACCATATCTCGGTACATTTGATACTTAAAAACAAAGAATTAATACTAGAATCGGGTGTGTTTGGTATAATTTGATTGTTGATTGTTTCGGAAGAGTCTGGCAACTATTAAAAAAGAGGTAGAAGAAAATGATTAAGAAGCAAAGAACATGACCATCTTCATGGTCAATGGCCATCTTCACCAATCGTGATGATGATCGTGAACTGTGATTCTAGAGAACAAGTTATGAAAACCCACTTTTTTAAAATTTAAAGTAAAGACTACAGACGTTTTCATGGATTGCAAAGCTTTTGATGGTCCGTGGTCCATATCGTGAACAAGATTCCAAAGATCAAGTGGAAAATCTAAATTTTAGAAAATTCTAAGGCATGATCACGGACAACTTCAGGGACCGTAGTCCTTTTGATAGTCCGTGGTCCAGACCATAATTCAGATTCCAGTGAGCAGGTGAAGATCCAGACTTTGAGAAAGTACAAGGCAAGACTACGTACGACTTCACAGACCGTGATCTCTTTGACGGTCTGTGGTCTAGCTCGTCATGCTGAGTCCAGTAACTAAGCTGAAGACTGAATCTAGGGGCACTCTAAGAAAAGACCATTGAGGGCTTCACGGACCGTGAAGTTCTTGACGGGCCGTTAGATGGCCCGACACTTCATTCCTAGTTTACTTATGTTTACTTTTAAGCATTTTATTTTTGAATAAGTAGGCTGATTTTTGGTATGATTATTAATCATCAGATTTTTACAAAGCAAGTGACAGGAGTAGTCAGTTGTTTTTATAGCTTTTAATTTTCAACTATTTTGTAACAAAGTGAAATTTGAATTTCGGCTCTTAGATTATCAAAGTGGTTGTTGATGTGCAAATTTATTTCTTAAGTATTTAGAATTATGTTTTCGTTCTCTGCTTCTTATTGTATACATGAAAATATGAGATACTAAAACCTTGATAGGGTGTGTGGGATCTACGATGACAATGTATAATCAATTCCGTAGAATGAGTGCAAAGAATTTGTAGTTTAAAGCTTTTGATATTAATCTAGTCTATCGAGTGGACGTTTTATAAAAGCATGTATTTTGTGTTTTTTCGAAAGAAAAAAACTTGTTAGGAAAAATCTAAAAACTACGTTAATGAATCGAGGTAAAAGTTGGAGTTCGAGAGAAGAGAACATTAACTTCATGTCAACAAAAGCAAGTTTTTAACGTAAGGACCATTTGTAGTTTGAGAGAATACAAGTGATCATTATCTAACAAGGTGAGAAACATTACATAGAAACAAATCTCTAGGTTTTGTTAATATTGATTTCTTTGACACTCAAATTGCAAAAGAGCTTCATAGTCATCGTCATAGTGAACACTAACCTAGTTTCTCTTAATTAAATGGAACATATTTTACGCCATTGTAGTTTGTTAATCATAACCGTTTACTTTGATTGTAAGTTTTAGTGACTAGTATGTGTGATTATTACCCAATTTTACTTTCTGCCATTATTCGTTAGGAGTTAACAACACTAACTGGAAAATGCGACAGCAAAACCATATCTGTAAAGAATTTTTGTGGGGTCGACCTCTACTCAAGTTTGGGTAAATTGACAGCGACCATTTACACTTCTTATTTGAAGTGTAAATTTTGACGTATCAGTCTCTCTTATTGTACTTTTTATTTTTTAGATAGAGTAAAGGTGTAGGAGAATCTTGGTCTTCACGAGTGTACCATGATCTGTTAATAGTTGTTATTCTGTCTAGGAGTTGTGCTGCTACTGCATATGGCTTCTGCATTAGTCCTCTATGAAGGAGTTGATCAGTAACATATTTGTTTACCGAGTTCAAAGTTTGATAAAAGTATTGAAGGAGCACATTATCAGGCAGACCATGGGTTGGGCATTCTAGAACCATATTTTTGAAGCCTATCCAAGTTTGATGTTGAGGCTGCCCGTTCAAACGCATAAAGCTCTTAATGTTATCTTTGAGTGACTTCATCTTTGAAGGAAGGAAAATCGTACTTGAAATGTGGTTACCAATTCGTCCCAAGAAGTGATGAATTCTCGTGGAATCTCTGCTAGCCATTTGCACACCTATCCCATTAATGAGAAAGGAATACACTCAACCAGACAGACTCCTCTGAAATATTTTTGAAAGGGAAGGGTTTGCATACATCTACAAGGTTTCTAAGATGCTCGTGAGGATATTCGCGAACCAATCCATTAAAGAGTCCTTTAGCGGAAGGAGTTGCATTATGGTGCTTGTTATGTGGAAGACTTCATTTCCCTTAGCTAGGGTAGATGGATGGATCAAACACCTCCCATAAAATGAGATTCATTGATGTTAGGATCTTGGACATCGTTGTGGTTTTAGATGTTATATTGGTGGCCCACATGGCTACCATTGCTACCATTTACACTCGTGCTTCCTGAAATGGTTATTTAAACAAATAAAAAAAAACTAAGAGCTAAGGAAGTAAAGTTAAAACTAAGAAAAATAAAAACTTTACTCAACTAAATTTTCTCAAATAACACCACTCCCCAACATAGGTGCCATTTTGACACTTATCGTGATCAATGGAACTACTTTCAAGTCAAGTGTCTACGATCGTCGATAATATAGTAACCCGACCAACGTTTGGGGTCGTGTTCAAAGGGAGTGGTGTTTGAGAGCATGTAGTTAATTGGAACTTCCTTCTAATTAGTCGTAGCTAAAGAGAGGAACTAGGTTCCAAACCAACAAGAACTAGTCATAGGACCTAAAAGTATACTTAGAATGCTTATTATTATGGGATGTTATGAGTTCATTGCACAATTTTTGACTTAGGCTCATTTTGCTGAAGCCTTGAGATAGGATTGGACTAGAGTTGCCTTTCCTAGTTATAGTTGACTAAAGCTGAGAGATTCTCTTAGTGTGAGAGTTAAGATAATAAAGAGTCCAAAGTAGGGTGAATATGACTAGGACGACTTCAAGACTATTCTCAGTATGAAGTGTAGTATGGGATATCCTTGACTCATTGCACAAGTATGCCTTGGGTTTACTTAGAAATATGGTGCCCTTACGGCATAGAGAAGCTTTAGAGTTGGCCATGTACATAGACAATGTTAAGATTACATGAAAACCTAGGTCTTGAATTTGAAGGTGGACTATTCCTAAGACTGATCAAAGAGAGGTACTTAGCTTGGATGGCACAATATATGTGGAGGTGGCTTGTGAAGTAGTTCTCCTGTAATATGAAAGAATTAGGGGTTAAGATGGGTAACCTTGTAGATCTAAGTATAGACCTTTTCATGAATGTGATGATTTCCATATGCTCATTTACTATGTCTAAGGTTGACTTCTATTATATGATGCTTATGTTGGAGATTTATTCTTATGTTTATTGTCTAGAAATATGGTGACCTTACGTCATAGAGAAGATTTAGAGTTCGCCATGTACATAGACTATGTTAAGATGAAATGAAAACCTAGGTCTTGAATGTGAAGGTTGACTATTTCTATGACTGACCAAAGAGAGATACTTAGCTTGGATGGCACAAGTATACGTGGAGTTGGCTTTTGAAGTAGTTCACATGTCATATGAAAGAATTAGGGTTAAGGTGGTTAACCTTGTAGGTCTAAATAGAGACCTTTTCATGAAAGTGATGTTCACCATATGCTCATTTACTATGTTTCAGGTTAACTTGTATTATATGATGCATATGTTGGAGATTTATGCTTATGTTTATATTATTGTCTCTTATTCTTATCTTATGTTTGACTAACCATTTGATATGCTCTTATGATGTTGTGCTAGATTTCATACTTAGTACCTTTTATGCTTACACATATTGCCTACATTCAACCAACTGTAGGGTTGGAGCTTTGAGTTGCTATTGGAGGCTAGAGTTTTGACTTAGAAAAGTTCAAGATCTTGGTGAGTCCTCAAAGCTTTGAGGACAACATCCACTTTACCTTTTCATCATTTACCTTTATATTTAATACTTTGTGCCAAATACTATTATTCATGAGTTTTATATAGATGGTTTGAGGCAGAGGTCTTATTAAAGTCTTCCTCTTGTTGTTTTTTATAGAAAATGACTTCGATTGTAAAAGTTTTAAATTCTTCAATATTTTCTGATGTCTTATGTTATGATTATACTAAGGTTTTGTATGAGACCCTTTCGGGTCAAGAACACCATATCACATCTCGGGGTTGCTCTCGGGCACGACATTCAAGTGTGTTTGGAATGTTATAAATCAACAAGCCTAATAAAGCTTGATCATATCCTCCATTCAGGATAGGAAACTGCTAGGGCATGGGTTTTTAGATTATTTGGCTTATATGTGGGATGCTAAGGTTGATTCTCCATCTATTTAGTCTACTCAGTGGTGTTAGAATTTAGAGAAGTGTTTCATACCGATTAGCCTGGTATACCTCTGGATAGAGATATAGAGTTTTGTATCAATTTAGAGCATTGTAATCGTTCCATTTCCATCCCTCCATATTGCATGGACCTAACATAATTAAGATAGATTAAGTCTCAAATCCAAGAGATTCTTGATAAATTTATTCTACCTAGTGTTTCCCCTTGGTATGCCACAATTTTGTTTTTTATGAAAAAGGATGGTGGTATGATGATGTGCATAATTACCGGCAATTGAATAGGGTCACCATTCAAAACAACTATCCATTTCCGCGAATAGATGATCTTCTTGACCAATTGCAAGTTGAATCCGTCTTTTCTTAAATTGATCCAAAGTATGGTTATGATCAAGTAAAAATTAGGCCTGAGAATGTTCCTTATATGGCATTTAGAACCCGCAACGGGCACTACATGTTTCTAGTTATGCCGTTTGGTTAAACTAACGCACCAACAACCTTTATGAGTTTGATGAATGGGGTTTTCAAGACATTTCTTGATTCGTTTGTCATAGTTTTAATTGATGATATTTTGATTATTTACTCAAAAAGTGAGGAAGAGCATGCCAACCATCTTCATATTTTTATGGGTGTTCTTATAACCGAAGGTTTTATGCAAATTTTACTAAGTGTGAATACTGGTTGACTTCAGTGGCTTTTTTGGGACATGCGGTTTTGAAAGAAGGGGTAATGGTAGATTCTCGAAAGATTGAGGCAGTTAAGAATTGGGTTTTGCCTAGCTCGGTGATGGAAGTTAGATGTTTTGTGGGGCTCGTTAGTTGTTATCGTTGATTTGTGAATAACTTTGCTTTCATTGCCACTCACTTGAAAAATTTGACCAAAAGGAGATACTATTTGAATGGACTAAAAAATGTGACGAAAGCTTTCAAAAGCTTAAGACTCTTTTGACCACATCACCTATTCTAGCATTACCGATTGAAGGTAAGGATTTTATAGTTTATTGTAATGCATCACATTTTAGTTTAAGTGCTATATTTATAGAGGATAAGAGTTTTATAGATTATGCATCGCGTTAATTGAAGGTGCACAAGAGAATTACCCCACACATGATTTAGATTTGGTAGCGGTATTATTTGCTCTTAAGATCTGGCGACATTACATCTATGGTGTTAAGTATGAAGTTTTTACAGATCATCATAGTTCGAAACATGTGTTCACTCAAAATGATCTGAATTTGAGACAACAAAGTTTGATGGAGCAACTCAAGGACTATAATGTGACCATTCAATACCATCCGGGTAATGCTAATGTTGTTGCAGACGCTTTGAGTCAAAAATCTGTGAGTATGGGTAGTCTAGCTTGCTTGAGTGTAACCAAGTAACCATTGGCTAAGGAAATTCAGACTTTGGAATCTATGTTCATGCAATTAGGAATATCAAAAAAATGCGGGGTGTTAGCTAGCATTGAATATAGGGCCACGTTCATTAAGGAGATCAAGGCCAAAAAATTTGAGGATGAAAAATTGAGTGAACTTAAGAAAAATACTACGATAAGTAAGTCAAATGAGAGCAAAATTGATGCAGAAGGTGTGCTCAACTTTAAAGGAAGGATTTGTGTTCCTCAAGTTGATGACTTGATTAAAAATTGTTGAAAAAATCTCATGGTTCGCGATATACTATCCATCTGGGTGTGACAAAGATGTATCGAGATTTGTATCGAATTTATTCATGGGCTGGCATGAAGAAGGACATAGCAGAGTTTGTGGCCAAGTGTCAAACTGCCAACAAGTAAAGTTTGAGTATCAAAGGCATGCAAGTTTGCTTCAAAGAATACCTATTGCCAAATGGAAGTGGGAAATGATAACCACGGATTTAGTGGTTGGTCTTCCCATGACTTTTGATACGCTCAAATTGCAATTCCCTTAAAGAAGTAGAAGTGGTCGTATTAAGTAAGGAACCCAACTATTAGGTTGTGGTTGATCCCACGAGGAAAATGGTTTAGACGTAACTTCAATGTACGATTACTTCTATTTAGTAAAAAAGTTTCCAACAAGTAGTAATTAAAAGGGGGGGGGTTGTGAAACAAAAGCCTTTTAATATTGCTCAATTTAAATAGGTAACAGGAGTAGATCTTTATTTTTTATCAAGTGGTGAGAGAAACTAGGGTGTAAGTGTTCCCCATAGGTTCATAACGTCATATTCCTAGCTATAACAATTCTTCCCTAGTGTTTTGACTGAAAAGTGATAAGTTATGTATCTCTAAATTTTTGGTCCGGCATCTAGAGAATTTCACCCCATACCTTGGTCCGGCTACTTGTTTCTAAGTTACTAACCCTTACCTTTACTTCATATTAAGCATCATATTCGATTTATGGCTTAGATATTACTTCGTACCAATCGAGACTAGCCTATTAGATAGTATCCTACTAAATCTATGTTGATAATTCTTTTCGTATTAACTACCTGATTCGTCCGGCAACTAGAAATATGGCGAGTTCTAACACTTGCACTCGTAAAAAAAACTTCTAAGCAAAAAAATTATGAATGGATGCAATAACCTATTCGAGAATTGTTATTAAGCTAGGTTTACATTGTTAATCACCCATGGTTCCCACAACCCTAGTTGTGGATTTAGTTACCCATGCATAGAAGAACATAATTCATGGTTGATAAACAATAAATCATGAACTTACTTTGATTAATTCGAAGAAAGTCCAGAATTTCAACTTGAGACCATAAAAATCACTTGGAAACCAAATCCAGAAATTTGAATTAATGCTCAAGATGCAAAAACAAATCTCCAAGAACAAAACTAAGAAGTCAGTAATAGAATCCAACCCCAAAAATGAGGTTTTACACCATATTTAAAAATAGTGTCCTAAATTAAAAGGAATTCAAATAAGGAAATTTGTCCAAAAAACGCGGCTTGAATCGATGACCCCCATAGACAGTCTGTAGATCATACGACAAATTGTGGACTGCCTCCATAAGTCAAGACTAAGCATTTTTTTTATCCTTCAAATTTTATCTTCTCTAATCCAATCGATGGACCAACAACACGGTTCATCGATGCACATACTCTACGTTGATGCCTTCCGTGGTTGCATACTTAGATATTTCCACTTCGGGTACTGGAACATTCTCTGATCAGATCGACGATTTACCAGGATGGTCCATCGATTAATTAACGGACCGCCGATCCTTCCGTAGTCCCACACTTGGTAAGATTTCCCCGAGTTTCTCCAAATGCCTGAACTTCTAATCAACTGTCACCATCTACGGTCCGTGGATGAGACAACAGACCGTCGATGGTCTTCATGGGTCACCTTTACACTAAATATCCATATCCTTCTGCATATTATTTATTGATACCTTTCTTGAAAAACAAAGATTAAAACATAGTAAAACTCTTACAAAAAGGCTTTAGATAAAACTACGGTACATCAACATCCTCAACTTAAAATTTGTTGTTTGTCCTCATGCGACACACTATGACTCAACACAACACTTCGTACAACGGTACCCTCTTTTGATCTTTCGCGATCATATGACTATCAATCCTAACTAGTTCGTTGCTTTAGCGCATGCTTTTACTCTTAGGCTTGATAAGCTCACTCATGTGGATCAGACCATGGCAGAAACTCACTATGAACCAACACCTCTACTCTTTTGCCTCTCCCAAGGTACCAACTGGTGTCCTCACTCAGAATTAATATCCTCCTTTTTCTCACAGTAATTTTAACTTTGAGTATAAGGATCATTATTCAACACTCACACTCAAAAGAACTTCACACCTAGTTAGTACTTGTCGCTATAGGCTTGCCCTTATTTTCACTGCTTAAATTCACTATATTAGACTCTTAGGATAACGATAGGACTTTCTTGGCTTTAATATAAGCTCAAGGTTAGATATAGTACATATGGGTACATTTTAGTGACTTTCGCCATCCTTGACATTGCAGCTAAGTGTCCTACCACTTTCATTATCTCTAACGTCCTACTTTTCTTTTCTTTTCACCTTTACCTTGCTTTACCTTTTGTTCTTTGTGCCAGTGACTCTTACTTCTTTTCGACTCTTTTTCTTTCTTTTCTCTTTTCATTCGATTGATAATTTTGACAAAGTCACCTCTTTTGATCACTTTTTTTTCTTTTCCACATTACTCTTTTCATAACCAATTTTTGGGTCCTCACTCATAATAGCCACCCTCAACTTATGGCTTTGCCATGAGTCGAGGTACACATTACCCAATATTGGGTCAGAGCCAAGATGAGGTTAGTTTTATATTATCCACCCTCAACTTAGGATTTTGACCTAAGCCGAGGTGCATATTTCCAAGGAAGGACTAGGGCCAACACATTATATACAAGGAATGTGAGTTGGTGAAGAAAATAAAGGTCAATTATAGGCTCAACTTATTTGGCTAAAAAAATGATACAATTTCATTTGGTTAGATTTACTTAAGTGTAGATTTTTGCTAATTTGAACAAGGTTATATGATCCTTTCCTAAATGCCTAACACTGATTCCTTTTGCAAGACCAACCAAGCAAGTTCTAGCTAGGTACCAACAGTGAAATAATCAATTTTCTCACACTCTCTTGACACCTTGTTACCCTATCAAATTATTGGACACCTAGTTTGAGTGTTAGATTGAGGGTATGCAGTGGGTGCATCTCTATGTCATGATTAGAGCCAAACATTAAAATTCTTTATACCTATTCATGCAAGCATTTTCTTAGAAGAAGATACAATTCATGTTTATCCATCATGCTTCATATTTACCTTTCATACATTGTTCAAGTTACGACACGTGCCAGTTCAAAAATAAAATAATTAGTCTTTTAGGGCAAAAGAACACAATCAAGAAAACCCCTAAGAGAGGATCGTGAGGTGGGCTTCTTGATAAGGCGAACGGATAAGTGGTAGAGGTTTTAAAAGCCCTCTAATGTATCACAGAGATCAACAACCTTGTGATGTCGATTCCCAACCTGGCTACCAGTGCTGCTATCATGACCGCTCTATCCCAAGTAAGTATATTATCTACTGCCGTTGGGGATAGGCGGTGGCGGACTAACAAACAGAAGAACTTGGCTGCAAATGTGAGGTTGGCCTTCTTGATAAGGACTGTTTTGTCCAACACCCAGTCTGCTCCCTCACCATCAATGAAGAGCTGTTGTGCAATCCACCTCATGGTGGACTCTCTCTAATCTCTGCTTCTCTGAAATTGTCCACTCTTGACCAACTCCTACTTGTAATTGAACTCTGGAGTAAGGGGAACCCTCGTGACATTAGTGGACCCACCGTGCTGATGGAGGTAGAAGAAATTTCCACTCGGAAGCCTCAAACTAGCACCTCTGTGAGTGGGTCCTTTTCGACAGGTTTTTCTCGCCTGTCTAAAACACCTCAGAGAGTTGCCACGTATGATGTGTAAAACTCTCACACAATCTTTTCACTATACGAACATAGACTCCTAGCATTCCACTCAAGCCTTTGGGGGTAAAGAGGCTATGCACATCATGGACTGTGTGAAGACTCGCTGTAAGAAATCTCCGCTCGACAGTCACCAACTGAGTCATTACCATCTTGTCGTTTAGCATCTTGGCGTCCCTGTAGATCTGATGCTAACCATCGACGGGCTCATCAGGAACCGGTACAGGGACATATCCTTGGGTGCCGGAGTAGACTCCAAACTATGGGCCTCATCAGAACCGGAAGCGGTGGAAACATTCAACCCCATAGAGTAAGCTGACTCTTAACTTAAAGCCTTTTCGGAGCTAGACACTCCAGCAGAACCCCAGGAAGACCCAGACGGTGCGTTGGTCAATGTGCGCTCCTCATCAGACTGAAAGGTAGTAACAGTGCCAGACACCACCTTCTGTGGGTGCCATCGATGGACACTTGGAAAAATTTTTCAAGTCTTAATTCAACAGACCTTTCAGTTGGAAATGACGGACAAGCAGAATGGCCCGTCATTCAATCGACGAACCGTAGTCCACTTCTATCGTCTGACACATATAATAATTCTTAATTTTTTACAAATTAGGGTTTAAGTTTGAAACGACGGACGTGCAGAACAGTGTGTCAATCAATCGATGGATCGTAGTCCACTTCCGTTGTCTGACAGTTGGAATAATTCTTAATTTCTCACAAATCAGGGTTTAAGTTTGAAATGACGGACGTGCAGAACGGCCCGTTGATCAATCGACGGACCGTTGTCCTCTTCTGTCATTTCAAAAAATCAATATTTATAAGGTGTATCCATCAATGGACCCTATTGACGGTCCGTCGATCACTTGGCGGTTCGTAGACTGGGTCTCGTGGTGTGGGTGAGAGACAGGTTTCAGGACTTGTTTTTTTAATAACACATAATGACAACTTTAAGCACATCATAGGTTCACCCAACACTTAGCAACACGTACAAAACCTATTATTCATCCTTAGAGTTTGGATTTCACTAGTTTTGATGTAGGATTCCACGATGCTTTTAAACCCTAAGTAAGAATGTCAACAATAAGTTTATTTTTACGCATATGACACCCCAACCCATTCTCTTTCCATCATTCCAAAGGACATAGTGCCCATAATTTAATCAGTTTACATGCAGTTTCTATCCCTAAGTCAAGAACCACATACAAATATGGCATTTCCAAAAGCAAATGAACGAGAATTCATTGAGCCAAGGGAATTGAAATAGCTGAAATCAGTAGTTGAGTGATTGAGTGGGTGATCTTCTCAATAACTAACCAACGGTCCTGCATTTGAACACCGAACAGAGAAAATAAGGGAGACGAAGTAGAATTTAGGGAGGGTAGGGTTTTGGGATTTGGTTGTAGCTTGGGATTTTGAAGAAAATGGAAGGGAGAGATATAGGGAGATAATGGAAATGGAAGGGAATAAGGGGAGGGAAACAATTGGGAGGGAATTTGAAAAGATCTTTCGAGGTTAACTGAAAGGTTCCTTTTTAATACAACCGTTTGGGTTGGGTCGGGTCAATGGTTCTTTCAACTAACAATACCCCATCGACGGTCCCTAAGTCATTCGACGTATGATCGACTAGACCGTCGATTTCATACAGTGTTGGAAAAAATTTAAAGATATACTTGGGATCTACCGACACAACCGTCGGTGCGTCGGTTGGTCTGTAGATATATGCACCAGACCAATTTTGCAGAATTCTTGGGTTTGGTTGTTGCACATTGAAAACCCATTAAACTATTCTTTTTGTGTTTTACTGGATACTTTTTAGACATAGACTCTAAACTGCTCTCTAGCCAACAGAAAAAAGTATCACGCAGGAATATGAGTAAACCAAAAACAAAACACGGGACTGCAACTATTCCTACAAAGAAAATAAAAACCTATTGTTGGCTAGAGGATACACCTTGGGTTGCTTCACAAGAATCGCTTGATTTAACGTCGTGGCACGACGCATAATGCTTGATTTCTCAGATTTCATCAAGGAGATATGCTTCAACAAATTCATGGACACTCTCCGCATGCCCTTGGTAGATCTTGATTCTTTGCGCATTGACCGTGAACTTTGCACCATCCTTGTTCTCCAATTCAACGGTTCCATGAGGAAACACTTTAGTGATAAGGAATGACCTAGTCCACTTGGACTTGAGTTTGCTCGGAAACAAGCGTAACCTATAGTTGAATAGAAGCACCAAGTCCCCAACTGCAGATTTTTGCTATTCAATCTTTTGGTCATGGTATTTCTTCATCTTCGATTTGTAGATGGTTGGACTTTCATATGCTTTTAGGATAAACTCATAAAGCTCATTCAACCCCTAAAGTCTCTGCTCTACTGCTTCATTCCTATTCATCTTCCACATGGCCTTGTGCTCTAACTCCATAGGTAAGTGACACACCTTCCCATATATAAGTTGGTATGGAGACATAATTATGGGGGTCTTGAATGCAGTTTGTAGGACGATAGAGCATTATTAAACCTCCTTTACCAATCCGTTCTATTAGCATTACCGTATTCGACAGGATTTGCTTGATCTCTCAATGGACACCTCAACATTCGCACTAGTCTGCGGATGGTATGCAGTGGTCACATTGTGGCGAACTTCATATTTCTTTAATATCCTTTTGAACAAATTATTGCAAAAGTGATATCCCCCATCACTAATAGTAGCTTTAGGTGTTCCAAATCTGGAGAAGATATTGTTTTTAAAGAACACGGTGACACTCTTCCCTTCATTGTTTGAAAGATCTATGGCTTCCACCCATTTTGACACGTAGTCCACCGCCATCAGTATATATTTTATCCCATGTGAACTCACAAATGTACCCAAAAAATCAATGCCTCATACATCAAACAACTCAATCACTAGGATGGGATTTAAAGAGAGATTTTACCTCTTCGACATTTCTCCATCTCTTTGGCACCTATCACATGATTTTGGAAACTCATGAGCATCTTGGTGAATAGTTAGCCAATAGTACCCACACTGCCAAATTTTGTGGGCAGTTCGAATACCACTATGATGCCCTCCCACAAGTGGGAGTGGCATGCCTCCAAAACACATAACATCTCCACTTCGAAAACGCAAGGACGAATAAGCCTATCAGCACAACTCCGGTATAAGTAAGGCTCATCCCAAAAGAACTTTTTCACTTCATGCATTAACTTCTTCCTCTGATGGAATGACAAGTCTGATAGGACTATATTACTAGCAAGATAATTTGCAAAATTGGAAAACCATGGAATCAAATCATGACAAGCGGCCAATAAATGCTCATCAAGGAAGGTATCGTCAATTTAAGCCTTTGCACCCAAATCTTGCATAGCTTCATCGTCCAATCTGGACAAGTGATCGATAACTTGATTTTCAGTCCCAATTATATCTTTCACCTCAAAATCAAAATCTTTCAATAGTAGCACCCATCCAATGAACCTTGGTTTCACATCCTTATTTTTCGTGAAATACCTCAAAGAAAACTGGTCAGTATGCACTATGACTCTCGTACCAAGCAAATTGGAGCGTAATTTTTCGAAAGCAAATACCACCACAAAGATATCTTGTTCAGTCACCGTGTAATTCTTTTGTGCTTCATTTAGGGCCTTATTTTCATAACATATGGGGTGAAGGATTTTATCCTTTCTTTGTCCCAATACCACACCAAGAGCAACCCCACTAGCATCACACATCACCTCAAATGGCTTATTCCAATCTGGTGAAATAATTATGGGTGTAGACACCAACTTCTCCTTCAACTCTCCAAATGCCTTCAGACAAGATTCATCAAAATTGAATTTACATTCCTTCTCAAGTAAATTGCACAGAGGATGTGCAATTTTTGAGAAATCTTTAATAAACCTTCGGTAGAAACTTGCATGTCTAAGAAAACTCCTCACACCTTTAATAGAGATGGGTGGAGGAAGTCTGTATATGACTTCAAATTTTGCTCGATCAACCTCTATCCCCTTTTTCGAGATATGATGTCCCAATACTATACCTTCTTTCACCATAAAGTGACATTTTTTCCAATTTAGCACAACATTGTAATATTTACATTTTCAAAGAACCTCGACCAAGTGACTCAAACACTGATCAAAGGAGTCCCTAACCACTGAAAAGTCATCCATAAACACCTCAATAGTGTCCTATACCATATCAGAGAATATCAACATCATACATATGTAGATATGGCCTATGCATTAGACAACCCAAAAGGCATCCTCTTGAATGCGAACGTACTGTAGGGACAACTAAAAGTGGTCTTATCTTGATCCTTCAATACAATTGATATTTGATTGTAACCCGAGTAACCGTAAAAAAACAATACCATCCTTTTCTTGCGAGTCAATCTAACATCTTATCCATGAAGGGCATCAGGAAGTGATCCTTCTAGGTCCATGCGTTCTGTTTCTGATAATCCATACGAACTCTCCATCCAGTCACTGACCTCATTATAAAAAGCTCATTCCTCTCATTGGGCACTACTATTATTCCCCCCTTTTTTGGCACACATTAAACAGAGCATATCAAACTACTATGTGAGATAGGATATGTGACTCCGACATCTAACCACTTAATGATCTCCTTCTTCACTACCTCTTGCATAAGTGGATTCAAACGTCTCTGGTTATCAATACTTGGCTTGTCATCGGGCATGATTTTGATTTTGTGTGAGCAAATACCGGGTAAGATCCCAATAATATGCGCAATAGTACAACCAATGGATTGTTTAAACCTCTTTAATACTTCTACCAGACGATCAACTTGTTACACATTCGAATATGATGGAATGATTACTGGCAAAGTGTTATCTCTTCCCAAGAATACATACCTTAGATGAGGTGGTTGAGCCTTAATATCTAGTTTTGGAGCCTCCGCAGTAGATGGTTTCGCGGGTGGAGACTCGCGATGCTTCATACCTAACTCCAATTTCTTTAGTTTTGACCGAAATTCACCTCGATAAAGTGCCGCGACCAAATACTCATACTCTTCAATACCATTATTCTAAAAATTCATGAATATTGCCGCTAGTTCCTCAACACCAAGGCGCTCTTCAATTTCTACCTCAAACGTACTATCAACCCTTTAGGATATATCAGATATTGTTTGGATCTTACCACTCTACTTCATGGACCTACAAATCTTTAAAGTTGCTTCTTCATTGTTCAACCTAAACTTCATCTACCCTTTTTCCTTATCAACCAAGGCGCGAACAGTAGCAATGAACAACCTCCCAAGAATTATAGGCACCTCCAAATCCACCACATAGTCAAGAATCACAAAATCAGTTGGAAATATAAACGACTCTACCTTCACGAGCACATCATGGAGTATCCTAATAGACCTCTTCACTGTTCGATCGGCCATCAGTAACTGCATTGCAGTGGGTTTTGGGTCACCCAAACCCAATTTCATATAAATAGAGAGAGGCATGGCATTTATGCTTGCATCGAGACGACATAGTGCTTTAGCAAAGTTTAACAAACCAATGGTACATGGAATAGTGAAAAAACCGGATCTTCTTTCTTCTTAACAAGAGACCTTGTAGCAATAACATTACAATGCTGCATTCGCTCATCATCCTCAAAACTTACCCATATCTTCTTTGTAACCATATCCTTTATGAACTTAACATATTCAGGCATTTGCTCTAAGGCTTCTATTAAAGGGACATTGATGTAAATCTATTTCAACATTGTGATAAAATGCCAGTATTTACCATTCTCAATCTTCTTCACCAATCTCTGAAGGAATGGTTGTGGTGGACTATGAATGAGGATCACTTTTTGGGGTTCCTCTGCATCTTTCACCGCTTTGTCCACCAATTCACTAGTAGTTTCCACTACCTCTTTATCTTTTCTCATCTCATCTTCTACAGATGGCTTAGGTAGATCAATGGTTTGCTTACCTCTCGATTAGTGACTACCATGCAATGTCCATCATTTTTAGGATTTTGAATGGTATTGCTAGGAAGAGTTACCGATTGATGTGGGTTCACAGTAGTAGACAGTTGGGCCATTTGTAACTCAAGATGCTTGATCGAGATCGCATGCGCATCCACCTTTTACCTGATATTAGCCAAATCACCTCTAATTTCTTGGCGTGCTCATCACTAGCATCAAAACTCCTCATCATCTTCTACAACATATCTTCAACTTGCTCCATACTACCTCCACCAACCCTTGGAGCAACTTCGCGTTATTTAGGCAGATTATAAGGTCCACTTCGATCATTTGTATTACTATAGTTAACCTAGTTGAAGTTGTTGTCGCGGTTGTACTTTTCATCTCAAACATAATAAACCTTTATATTTTAATTACCGTAGTACCGATCTTGATTTCCTTTATCGTGACACCAATTCTCCCGATTGGAGCATTGGACGTTAGGTCAGAAACCCCCCGTCTGATCATTCACTACATAACTATCCTCTTCATAATAGTATTCATCCGCTGGCGGTGGTGGTTTAGTCAAGTAATTTACCACATTTACTTTCTCTTCAGCTCCACTGACATGTTTCAATACTAACCCAAGCTCAATTTTCATTTGATCCATCTCTTCACGAATCTCATTTGTGGCCATTCTATGTGTAGCTTGCATTGCAAAGGTGTTTATCCTAGTGTCTGACTTCCTATTACTCTAAGCCTTATTGTTGCGAGAGATTTTCTCCAACTTCTCTGCGATCTCTGCATATGTACACTCACCATAAGAATCACCCACAATAGTATCAAGCACTGCCTTATTATTATCATCTTGTCCCCAATAGATGTACTCTTTCAACGATTCATCATCAATACAGTGATTTGGGACACCTCTCAAGTAAGCAGTAAATCTGTCCCAAGAGCTACTCACAGACTCCCCAGGTAGTGACACAAAGTTGTTCACTCTATCATTGTGGTTGAGCTTTTTGGAAACCGGGTAGTACTATTCTTGGAACATATCCTTCAACAGATCCCAAGTATAGATAGAATTATAGGGAAACTCACTAAACCATATTGCGACATCTCTCGTCAGTGAAAGGGGGAACACTTTCAACCCGATGACGTTCATATCCAAGTCTGCACTTTCTACGAAACTCTTGCACACCAACCTCATTTGGGAGATGTGAGCATGTGGATCCTAAGAGTATAGCCCAAAAAACAAACTCCTTTTAGTGAGCGTTTGTATCAAGCAACTAGTTACCACGAATGTGTGACCTTGAAGTAGAAAAGGTAGGACAAGAGGCCCATCAAAAGTAGTGATGTTAATGTTTCCTCTATAGACCTTTTGAGGCGGGGGATAGGAGGATGCATCCTCAAAGCATCATCAACCAAATTTTTTGTAACCACTTGATTATGAGCATCAACCGATGGTGGGGGCTAGCAATTGATCCCATCACCTAGATTAACTGGATTTTGCAGATTATTTATTCTTCGAAGTTTACCATTTAGTTTAGGATCAAATAGAAGTATTGGTTCTCCTCGGTTCCGTGTACTTGGCATACACTAGATCTAGACATGAAGAAACAAAAACAAAAGATAAAAGTAAAATTAGGAATTATTGACTAAATTTTTGTAATGTTGTTAAAGTTAATCTAAAAGTCATTGTCCCCAGAAGAGGCTCCAAAATTTGATATGCTCAAATTACACTTCCGTAAAGAAGTATAAGCGATCGTATCAAGTAAAGAACCCAACTATTAGGTTGGAGTCTATCCCACGAGGAAAATGGCTAGACATAAAAGAGGGGTTTGTGAAACTAAAGTATTTTAATATTTATAAATTTAAACAAGTAACAGGAGTAGATCTTTAGTTTTTATCAAGTTGTGAGAGGAACTAGGGTGTAAATGTTCCCATAGGTTCATAACGCCTTATTCCTTGCAATAACAATTATTCCCTAGTGTTTTCCATAAAAATTGATAAGTTATGTATCTCGAAATCCTTGGTCCAACATTTAGAGAATTTTACCTCGTACCTTGGTTCGGCTACGTTTGTCTAAGTTACTAACCCTTACCTTTACTTCATATTAAGCATCATATTCGATGTATGACTTAGTTATGATTTCACACCAATCAAGACTAGACTATTTGATAGCATCCTACTAAATCTATGTTGATAATTCTTTTTGTATTAACTACCTCCTTCGTTGGACAAGTGAAAATAGGGTGTATTCTAACGCGTGCACTCGTTAAAAGGACTTCTAAGCGAATGAATTATCAATGCATGCAATAACGTATCCGAGAATTGTTATTAAATAGGTTTACTTTGTTAATCACGCATGGTTACCACAACCCTAGTCGTGGATTTAGTTACCCATGCATAGAAGAACACAATTCATGGTTGATAAACAATAAACCATGAACTTACATTGATAAATTAGAAGAAAATCCAGAAATTCAATTTAAACCACAAAAATCACTTCAAAACCAATTCGAGAAATTTGAATTAATGCCCAAGTTGCAAAAACGAATCTCCAAGAACAAAACTATGAAGTTAATAGTAGAATCCAACCCCAAAAATGAGATTTTACACTCTATTTATAAAAATAGTGTCGTTAATTAAAAGTAATTCAAATAAGGAAGTTGTCCAAAGTCGCGGCTTTTATCGACGACCCCCACATATGGCCAACTACCTCTGTAAGTCCAGAATTAGCATTTCTTTTTGCCTTCAACTTGCATCTTCTCTGATCCAATCAACACACCAATAGCATGGTCCATTGAGGAACCTACGTTCCGCCGATGCCTTCTTTCATTCCATACATAGCTTTTCTTCCACTTCAGGTACTAGACATTATCTGATCAAATCAAAAATTTACCAGGACAGTCTGTTGATCAATCGACGGACTCTAGATCCTTAAGTAGCCCCACTCTTGGTCAGATTTCTCTAAGTTTATCCAGATGCCTAAACTTCAAATCGACGGTCATCATCTACGGTCCGTCGATGGCCTTTGTAGGTCACCTCTGCACTTAATGTCCACAAACTTCTGCGTTTTTGTTTTGGACACCTTTCCTACAAAACAAAGATAAAACACATAAAAACTCTTGTAAAAAGACTTTATACACATACCAATTTTAAGTAAAAAGCATTAAAAGTACCATAAAACCACAGTATATAAACTTTGGGGAATTTTGATTCTTTTTGGGTAGTGGTTGACAGACTAACTAAGTCAACCAATTTATTCCAATGAGAATATATTATAATGCTGAAGGTTTATGTTAAAGAGATAGTAAGGTATTACGAGGTGCCCCTTTCTATCATCTCAGATCATGGTACCCAATTCACATCCAAATTTTGGACGAAGTTACATGATGAATTGGGCACATAACTCAGTTTTAGTACAACCTTCCATCCACAGACGAACGGGAAGTCAAAAAGGACTATTCAAGTGTTAGAGGATATGTGTGATTGATTTTAGAGGGCATTGGGATAAATTCTTACCTATGTGTGATTTTTCCTATGATAAAAGTTTTCACTCTAACATAAATATGGAACCAGTTAATGCACTTTTTGGGAGGGAATGTTGAAAATCTGCAGGATGATTTGAGCCTGGATATGGGAAACCCTTGGGGGTTGATTTAGTGAAAGATGCTAAATATAAGCTGAGAAGTATTTAAGATAAGCTTCTAGCAGCCTAGAGTAGACAGAGGAAGTATGTAGACCATAAGGTAAGAGATATGTCATTTCAGACTGGTGACAATGTTCTTCTTAAGGTATCACTCATCAACAGAGTGATGAGATGTTGAAATAAAGGCAAGATAAGTCTGCGATACATTGGTCCCTTTGAGGTTCTTAAATGTGTAAGATATGTGGCCGATAGATTGGTTTTACCTCTTAATATATTAGGATATGTGGCCGATAGATTACATCATTACGTGGGACTCAATTGTGTTAGAAAAGGACTAACCATATGAGGAGGAACATATTACAATTATTGATCGTGATGTACATAATTGAAGACCAAAGATGTTAAAATGCTGAAAGTTAAATAAAAGCATCGTCCATTTGAGGAAGCTACTTCGGAAACCGACAAGCACATGCGAGACAAGTATCCCCAATTATTCATCAATTCAGGTACTACATCATTCCTTAGATTATTTTTAATAATTTTGTCACTCAGGGATGAGCTATGGGTAAATTGGTATTTATTGTGATGACTCATTTCTGTTGTTATTGAAAAGCCAATGAGGAAAAAATTTGGGTCGGAATTTTCTTTTAGAAACTCAGAATTTCCCAACCTAGTCCATATTTGGATGAAATCAAAGTCATTAAACTCTAGAGAAATCTAGTAACAATTTTTTGATCTAATTTTAAATTTGATCACATGAGTATATAGCTAAGGCGTTAAGGAATTAGTACAACTTTACCAAAATGAATTGAGGTGAGTAGAACTCCTGAAACTAATCTTGGCATGAACGTATAGTTTTTGAGTGTCGTTGAAAAAGGTGTGTTGTGAAATGGGGGTCTTGGAATTATCAAAATAGCTCACTGTTTTGTGCAAGCCTCTTTGGCGAGAATTTTGTATGTTAGGGACAGGTGTGACTTAAAGTTGGTAATAAACCCTAAACATGTTTTATTTTTCCATTTTCGAACTTGAGAGATAAGGAACGAACCTAGGGGTTTTCTTGACATTTCTCACCATTCTTGAGGATAAAAGTAAAGTTTTAACTCTCTCGACTCATTTTCCAATCCCGTAGAATGTAATCAATGGGTAATTATCGATGGGAGAGGGTTTTAATATGTAAATTATGGTGGAAACAACTCTAATTTGGATACTTATATCAAGGGTTTGACCAAGGGTTGATAGGATTGTTAGTAATTCGGGTTATTATTTATTGTTTATTGATTCCCGTATTATGTTGATCGTTTCTACACCAAGAACAAATCAGGAAAGGAAAGAATCAAGTTTTTTAGGGGATTCAAGCTTTGTTTGAGCTAGGTGATACATGCGCTATATCATGTTGTGTGATGTATGTATGTTATTTCTTCATTATAATATATGTATGATGCAAATATTACATTACAAATCGTGAGAATAAAAGAACAAAACAGTAACAACCCTAAAAATAAAACAGGATAAAGTAGAGCCTCACATGGGTTTTATGGGTTTATAAATTTTTAAAATAATTAATTATATCTTTTGAAGTCAATTTAAAGAGTTTTGAAGTCAAACGTAAAGGGTCGACCAAGACGTTGAAAAACTAGTCTTTTATGCGTTTCTGTGTCTTAGCATGTTGTTCATGTTTTTATGTGTTATTTGCAGTTGAAAATCAGAAGAAGTGAACCTAGTGTCTTAATAATCGTGTTTAGGGTAAAACTTCCAGGTACAACTCCCTAAGGATCAACCGAATGGTCCTTGAGGAGGACCCAAGCTTTGGCCAAGAGGATGCCAAGGCAGCCCCCTTTTTGGAGGTGCTTGCACGATGCGCAGCTGCCACGCAGAGGCAAAAAGTTTCCAGAGCGTAGCAGGCTTGACACACCCCTCTAGCCTCAAATTAATTTTAAGAATCAATATTAGAGAGTGTCTCCGCGACGCGCAGCCGTGTCCCAGATTTGATCGCGTCTATAAAGTCAAGTTTTACATCTCTTAAAAGGTCCAACTATTGTAAAGGTTTTTGTGTACTTTGGGGTGTATTATATATTTATTTTAGGTTGTTTTAAACCTATTTCCCAATCAAAAACCCCAACACTCGATTAGAAATCAAAAGAATATAGAAGCTCTTTTTTTTCTCTAAATGTTTTGTTTACTCAAATCCCCCATTGAAGAACCTTCAAGTTCAAAAAAAGAATATTAATTCTCCAAGTTTTCGACCCAAATTTCATTGATATGTCTTCAATAAGGTATGGGTATTCTTTATATTTGATTCTTTTTTCAATCAAAGATTCATATCAAAGTATTTTAAAATTCTTCAAAAACCCCAATTTCAACTCTTTGCATGAGTTCTTGCATTAAATGGTTTTAATTTATTATTTCTGTTTATATTGTTGATTATCAATGCTTTTAAGAAAGGAAATTTCATGAACCCATGTCTTCTAAAATTTTCTAAATTTCACCGTAAAGTGGGTGTATTGATTATGAGTTAATGGTTATAAAATTGTGTTTGAATTGGTGTAGGCTGTTCATATATTGTATATCTATGTCGAATTGTGAATAATTGATATTGAAACGAAAGATATGGGGTTTAAGCCTTGAATGGAAAAATACTGATTTGGTCTCTATGTTGATTATTGGATCATTTTTAGCATAGTTCCATAATTGAATTCTACTATTATATATGTTATTTTATTGAGAAATTATGGAGATTGAAAGGATAATGATGGTGGCTTTTGTAAAGGTACGTTGACCTAATTCCATTACTAATGTTGATTTAATAATTGAATTACTCTTGTGTGGTATAGTCAACTTATGGTGACGGTGCTTATTTTTTACATATGTTATGATCATGGCCTTGTCGGCATTATTAGGTGAATTATAGTAGTATCTTATTATGATATATGTGAATGTACAATGCGGAGTCTGTTATATGATGTAATGTGATTTTGTATAAGGTGGTATGACTTATTTGAATGCATTAAGTGAAGGATGATGTCATATATGTGTGTGATCTTTATAATGTGGTTATGATGTGATAATAAATGTATTTCTCTAATGTTTACATGATGATGGAATATGAGGGTCCTTACATGTTGGTATGGTGTCTTATTTAGGTGGACCTAGTTGCCTCTACTTGATACATTAATGCTTCTAGATTATGAAGTATTGGACTTGGTAGACTTAGGTGTCTTCTCCTTGATGTATGGAAGTTATTTGGATGTGATCTTTTGACTTGGTAGTCTTAGGCAGTCTTGTCATGTATGTATGTATGAATGAAAGTTTAGGATCGGTAGACGTAAAGTAGGTACCCTCCTATGAATGACTAATGTGAAACCTTTAATATAAAAAGAAGGTCAATAAGAAAGCCTTTAAGTGGTAGACCGTAATGTTGCCACCTTTTTGAATGGAATGATGGGATTAGAGGTAGGTTGGCTGGAACGACATGAAACCATCTGTAAGGAAGTCATAGGAGTTATCCTAAATGAACCTTGATAGGTAGATCACTTTGATACCCTTCTTGGAAAAAGGGTACTATGGCTCAGTACGCTTAAGTATGCCCCCCTCTGTAGTACATTTGAAAGAATGAAATGACTATGAGAACAAAGGAAAAGCACTGAGTGGATATGCTTGTGGTAGTATCTTTACTTGAGAATGAGACTAGAGTATGAAGAAGCCCCTGATATCTCTTGAATCATGTGCCTACTTGGTATCTGTCCTAGTTCTACCCTTGGTAAGTAAAACACCTTCCACGATGTGTGGTCTTATGACACCGGATTTCGTACCTAGCTATATAGTATGTGTCAGTTAATGCCTATTCTCATCATGTGGGATGTGCACTCTAGTAGTGTAACAACCTGAGGGCATACCCTTGAAGAAATGGTATCCTAAAATAGATATACGATGTACTCGGCCTCTCAGATGTCTTGTACAAGACCTTTACATCATTTGTTGCATAATATATATGAAAAGTAGTGCGAAATTAAATTTTTTCACAACATCGTCACAAATCTCTTTTATAGAAAATAATATAAATTGCTAAGTCTCATAGTAGCCATTTTAGACTCACGAATATCTTTGATCGCAAACCATACATCAATAGAATAAGAAATAACAAAGTCTAATAAATTGTCTTTTGAAATGAAAATCTAAGCAAAGAAATGTCTTCAATTAAATTGTGGACATATTACAACTTTCTTGAAGGAGGCTAACATCCAAGCTTCAATTAAAAGGACTCCTCTCAAATACCACCTCCATCTTTAGAGATAAAACACATAAATGGAATTAGTACATTAGAATGCACTAAGTATGTGGCATGCAATAAAACCATGCTAAAAGGACATTTGTATAAAACATGCTCTTTTATGCTCTTTTGAAGAAAGCTTCACAACATATATAAGAACTATTTTTAACCTAAACCTTATATGTAAGACATATCCCAAGTAACCCATATAATAGCATTATCAACACTTCAAACTATATAAGCATATAAATCTCCTACCAATGGTTATCCTAACACAAATTTAAGTAATACAAGAAGAGACCGCCCATACAACCTCTTCAAGCCAACCTAAACAATCCTTAAGACTACCTAAGGTAAAATTGTTCCATTTACATTTCATTTATTCACCACCTAATGTTACTCCAAGATTCACCTAAGTAAGACAAGAAAAGACCACTCATACACCATCTTCAAGCATACCTAGGAAACCCTTAAAGTTACAATAGATAGAGGTCATCCTATTCAACATACTTTAGATAAATTCATAATCATTCATTAAGTCAACTAAGAGGCATTAGATTCATTAAGGACTTCACATAATGGTCTTCGATAAGAGTTGGGGAACCTATATTCTAGCATCTTCAAAGACTACTCGTGCCATGTCTAGAGAGCGTACCATTCCACTACCTAAACTTTGTAGAACTTCTCCAATACTAGAACATATCCCACGTGATGAGAATAGGCATTAACCGACATAGACCATACTAGCTAGGCATGGAATCTGGAGTCTACCCTAATACGATGGAGGGTGTAATACTTGGCAAGATAGAACTAGGACATATCCCACGTAGGCACATGGTTAAGGAATATCAAGGGTTTCTTTGCACTCTAGTATCCTTCTGAAGTGGAGCCACTATCACAAGCATACTCACTATGTGTTTAGCCTTGTTTCTCATAGCGTAAGTTCAATCACATAAGGGCATATGAAAAGGTGCCATATCCTAGGCATTACCTAACCATAATGAATCTACAAAAGATGTGTCTACTAGGGCTGCAATGGTCAATACAGATAGCTCAACGACTTTCTTAGAGAAGGATTCATGCCGTTCCGGCCAACCTATCCCTAAGTAAACAATTCATACAAGAAGGATACCCTTACATCTTTCAAATTCAAAGATATCTTAACCTACTTTATATATAGAAGGTTTCACACATTAGTAATGATTAGAAGGGAACAAACTTAGGTCTACCGATCCTAGACTTCCATTTAACATTCATCCATACACATATACGACAAAGGTGCATAAGCCTACGAAGTCAAGATGTTCATATTCATATACTTAGCATGCATCAAGTAGAGGAACATAGTCTACCTATCAAGAACACAAATTATCTTTATATCACATAGACAATAGTGTTCAATTATTCCATAGGAATAACCAAGTCAACCTATCAAGATATACTAGTAACACAACTAGAGATATCACCCTAGTCTATCATGATCGCATATAGTCAATTAGGAGAGTTCATAATCGTATCTCACATATACACATATATCACATTGTCCTTCACATAAGTCATATACAAGTCATAACATAATAACATCACAATTCATAAAGTAATGTCGATAAGGCCATGTTCATCACATTTCTTATAATAATGCCCGCAAGGCCATGTTCATCACAATTATGAAACATTAGCACTACCACAATAAGTGGATCATGCCAATCATCACAATTCAATATCTATACTACACAATATATGGATATTAGGTCAACTTACCCCAATCCGTCACCAATACCAACAATCTTTTAGCCATTGCAACCAATTCAATTCACAAGGCTCTTACCAATAGCCATAAACATAAATCCAAACCAATAATCAAACTATACAATTGATATATCAAGATACTATATGAAAATCATCCAATTAATCAAGCCTATAAACAATTCTAACATAATCCATACGTATATCAATAGCCCATTACAATCTACATAAGAATTCAATACTATAAAGTCATGATCTCAAATCACCCCTATTAGAGCCACAATAGGAAATCATGATTTCATGGTTAAATATATATTTTAGCCTTAAAACATTGTATTAAAATCAATTCAATCATAAATAATTGATTCAAACCCTTTTATGCAAGAATTCATGGCTAGAATTTAAAGTAGAAGATTTCATGTTTTTGGTCATCTTTGAAAACCATTTGAACTTGGATCCTTGAAAGAAATAAGATTCAAGGATGAAACACCATACCTTGGTTGATAAAAATCCACAAAAATTATGAATATTTGATGGAGAAATCAATCTCCAATCTCCCTTGAAGCTTCAATGGAGTTCGAGAGGTTTCTTCTTTGGGGTTTTGGATTTTGATTTTCAAATATGAACTCAACTATAGGTTCAAAACTTATTAAATCACTTCAAATACCAAAAAATACCCTAAATAACTTACTATTTTATTTTTATAAGGCTAGGTGAAGTACGTAAAAAGCCCTTGGCTTGGCCGACACCCTGCAAAATATCTGTAGGACATTAAACGATGAGCCCACCTACGCTCCATCGTTTGAACGACGAGCCGTAATGGGTGGCGTCATTTTGGTCAGAGGCAAAATCTTGGGGTATTTATCTCCCACCACTAAGTATGGGTCTACAACCCAATCGACGGGGCGTTTATGGACCTACGGTCCATTGATTGGCTTCGTTGGTTGGGACTGTTTTGATAGTTTTGAATGAATAAGTTGGGTCCTTTTCAAGGACCCTTAGGTCGGTCCTTCGGGAGTCTTGCCTAAAAATTTCAACATCAAACATGTTCATACATATTTTAGGGACCTCTCTCATCAATTCAAACCAAAACGAACACGTAAAACGTACAAAGGCATGCTAGCACACACAGATACGTCACAAGACTATCTTTCGAATGACATGGACATTCTTGGACGTTTGACCTACAAACTTTACACACTGCCTATATGCACCACAATTAACTATTTTAGGACTTAAAAACCTCATGACATACTTGTTAGACTATAGTTTCACCTAGTTCATTTTTAGGGGCGTTATAATTAGTTTGATAGTAACTATGACGTGTTGGTTGTAGTATGGGATACTACCTACACATGGAGCGACTAGGCCTTGAAGATTCTAAAAAGATTTCTCTAGGTATTTCTGATACCATTATGTCAAGTCACCTAATTGTTTGATTGAATTCTAAATGACTTAAGTAAAGAATATTCACCTTAAAGTTAGTATGTTCAAGTAGAAAGATACTTATCTAGTGTGGCTTTGAGGAACACACGGGTGTGCTTGAAATGGTTTTATGGGCGGCCTTTTTATGTCTTATTTATGTGAGTCTTAGAGTAATCTTATGCAGAGGGTCTAAATTATGGAATGCTTAATTGATCAATACAACTATGTCTTGTGTTATTTGTTGATGTTACTTTAAATGGCTTTATATGTGAATGTGGGATTGTGTTATGTCTCTTAAACTATTATTATGAAGGCTTTTTTTTAATAAAAATTTCATGAGATCATGTTTACATAACAAATATCCCTTTTAACATGGTTTTTGCATGGTCTCCATACTTGGTGCTGAATTGTGCTAACCCCTTTCTTTCCTTTTTGACTAAAGTGTAGGGATTGGATATGTGGTATGCTATGGAAGGTTGATTACGTTTCCAAGTTGTTGAATATGAAGATTGGTGAGTCCTCATATATTCGAGGACAAGACCCACATGTTCCTTTATGTCATTTTAGTATTTCTTTTAAGTTTTATATGGGATTAGTGCTAATGTTGTACTCTAAAGTATTAAATGGTTTATGAGACACACATGTTGTAAAGTTAGATGTTGTAACGTCCCGAGGGTATACCGTAGAAGAAATGGTACCCCAAGTCTTCTTACAACATTCTCGACCTCTCGGAGGTCTTATACAAGGCCTTAGACATCATTCATCGCATATATATATGAAAAGTAGTATGGAATTAAAAATTTTCATAACAAGTTCAAATCTGTTTTTATTGAAAACATAAGAAATGCTAAGTCTCCTTACAGCCATCTTAGACATATGAATATCTTAGGTCACACACCATATATCAACAAAATAAAAATACAAAAGTCTATTACAATGTCTTTTGAAAAGAAAAGCTAAAACATGACTATGCCCTCAAATCATGTGAGGACATACCAAGACTTACTTGAAAGGATGCTATTTCCAAGATTTTGCTTTCAATGAGACTCCTCACTTGCCACCTATACCTTTTTATGTAAAACAACTTATGGAATAAGTACATTGAATGTACTAAGTAGGTGATATGCAATAAAATAATGCTAAAACGGATATTTTCTCATACAACAAGTACAAGAACCACTTTCACATCAATCTTGACATATAAGAGACATTCAAAGTAAGATCCACAACATAGCATTAACATTACATAGAAACCATATAAACATATATACCTCCTACCAACGGTTATCCTAAGACTTACTTAAGTAAGACAAGAAGAGCCCGCCCATACACCCTCTGCAAGTATACCTAAATAATTCTTAAGACTACCTTAAGTAAGATTGTTACCTTTTCATCAAATTCACCAGCTAAGGTTACTCCAAGATTTATCTAAGTAAGATATGAAGAAACAACCCATACACCCTCTACAAGCCTACCTAAGCAACCCTCAAAGCTACCCTAGATAGGGATCATTCTGTTCAACATGCATTAATTTATGTCAACAATATTATTTAAGACACTTAAGAGACATTTCATAAATTAAGTACTTCACATAATGGTCTTGAATAAGACCTAGGGAACCTATATCCTAGAATTTTCAAAGCGCACTCGTTTCATGTCTAGATAGAGTCCCATTCCACTACCTAAACTTTATAAAACTTCTTTAACACTAGAATGTATCCCACATTATGAGAATAGGCATTTAGTGACATAGACCACACTAGCTAGGCATGGAATAAAGAGTCTACAATACTCCGATGGTGGGTGTTCCACTTGCCAAAAGGTAGAACTAGGACACATCCCACGTTGCCACATTGTTAAGTAAAATCAAGGGATCCTTTGTACTGTAGTCTCATTCTCAAGTATAGATAATACTACCACAAGCATATACACTCGGTGCTTAGCCTTAATTCTCATAGATTAAGTTCATTCACAATACCAAAGACTGGTATTCAAGGGCTGACACTCAATTGTCTACAAGGCTAGATCAATGACTTTTTTAGAGATGGTTTCATTTCGTTCCACCTAACCTATCCCTAAGTCCAATGCGCACAAGAAGGATATCATTACAAATTTCAACTTCAAGGATTCTATAACCTCTTTTCTATATTAAAGGTTCCAAATAATTGACCTTCTTTACTTGTTCAAGTTCATTTACTAGTCATGCTTGGAAGGGTACCATCTTAATTCTACCGATCCTAGACTTTCATTGAGCATTCATTCATACACATACAAGACAAAGGTGCTTAAGACTACTAAGTCAAGATGTTTATATTCACATACATAGCATGTATCAAGTAGAGGGACATAGGTCTACCATTCAAGACACACACATCTTCATACTACATATTTAATAGCATTCAAGTATAATGTAGGAACAACAACGTCTACCTAGAAAGATACATTAGCAACACAACTAAAAACATCACCCTAGTCTATCATGATCACATAGAACCAATTTAGAAAAAATAGTACTTCAATCTCACACATGCACATATACACATAGTCATCCTTCACCTTGATCACCTATACAAGTTATAACATGATAACATCACAATTCACATAATAACGCTGATAAGGCCATGTTCATAACAATTATAACACATATACACCACCACCATAAGTTGACCATACAAATCAATACAATTCAATTCCTATACTACACAACAAATGGAGATTAGGTCATCTTACCACCATTCATCATCAACACCACCAATCCTTAACCTTCTCAACCAATTCAATTCACAAAGGCCATTACCAATAGCCATATACACCATTCTAGACCAATGATCAAACCATAAAATGATCCAACAAAATACAATATGATATCATAAAATTAAGAAAGCCTATATACAATTATATCATGATCAATACATATTTCAATAGCCCAATACAATCTACACAAGAATTCAATACGATTAAGCCTTGATCAAATCTCCCATATTAGATCCAAAAACAGGAATCATGATTTTCATGGGTTCATTGAGATTTTTACCTAAAATAATTCAATTAACATCAATTCAATCATAAACCATTTATTCAAATCATTTTATGTTAGAACCCATGCCTAGAAATCAAAATTGAAGATTTCATGTTTTGATCATATTTGAAAACCTTTGAAATTGGATCTCTTAATAGAAGAGGATTGAATAATAAAATGACATACCCTAATTGAAGATAACCCATGAAAAAGATGAAGATTCAATTGAGAAATAAATCTCCTAGCTTCAACCTTGCTTCAAGCTTCAATGGAGTTGTAGAGGGTTCTATTTGGGGTCTTGGGTTTAGATTTTGAATAGTGAACCCTAGACTTATAAAGTAACTTAAAATACCCAAAAGAACTTAATAACTTCCCAAGACTTTATTAGAATGCTCAGTTAATTTCCCACATTGCCCTTTACTTGGCCGAGACACCTGAAGAAATTCCTTGTGTAAGACGACGGAAGGCATCGACTGGGCGTCAACAAGGCGACGAGCTGTACTGGCAAGTTTTTATTTTGGTCAGTGTACAATTCTTGGAAGATTAATCTCCCACACCTAACTGTGGAACAATGGAACCTTTTGACGAGGCCTAGTCAATACTACGGTCTGTTTATTAGGCAATGTGGTTTGAGATTGGTTTTGGCAATTTCTAGCCAAGGATTGGGTCCTGCTCAAGGACCCTTAGGGTGGTCCTTGGGGAGTCTTAACCGGATGTTTCAACCCTAAATACGTTAGTCTAGATGTTAAGAACCTCACCCATCAATTTGAACTCAAGACACGTAAAACATGCAAAGGCACACTAGAACACACAAGCATGTCTAGAGGCTAACTTTCGAACGTCATGGATTTTCTTGGATGTTTGACTTTTAAACTCAACATACTTCGTTCTAACACTATAATCAACAATTTTAAGACTTTATAACCTCATGACACATATGTTAGGCTCTAGTTTCACCTAGTTTATTTTTTGGGTCGTTACATTCTTCACACCAGTAGGACAATATTCGTCCTCGAATCACACTTGCCACACTTCAAACATTTTCAAGAGGTAAAGACTCAATACTAGAAACTGATAACCATACTACACCATATAAAAACACATAGATGTAAGGAATATCAACTCTACATAAACAAGAGACTCAAAACACAATAAGAAGGTAGGAACTACATCGACAACTTATCATGCAATGAGACTCTACCTCTTCATATCCAATAAGTGAAACTTCCTTCGCCACATATTATCATGATCATATACATAATTATGCACCTTGAAAACATTTCTCTCAGGAAAGCACAATTTATCAAATATTTAAAATATCTTACAGTTAAGTATGCTTACTAAATCACTAGTGCAACATTTAAGCAAGTCACGTGATAAAGGCATGACAACATGAGAGACAAAATCATATAACCTCATTTACCACATTAACATAACCTTATGAAGGATATGCACAATTCAAGGAGATTAATGAAATTCATTTTCAATTAGATTCCTAAACAGATGTAACATGCTACTACAACATTCTATCTCTCAAGCCTGAATAGAATATAAAAAAAGAGACAACAATCCACAACCCAAATACTCACCATACTCCCATACTTGCAAGGATCCCATAACAACTAAAGGGAGATAAGCATAACTTACTGGCATCTTCACCCGTATGGGCCTTAGCTTGGAGAACATAGAAGTGATTTCTCTTTGGTGCACAAATATCCGGGGCATTATGAGAAGCTTGCTTGGCCTCTCTTCCCCTAGATGCAATAGTAGGACAATCTCTCACCTTTGATCATCCTTAACACAACTAAAACAACCATCGGTACCGGCTAGGCACTTCCCAAAATGATTCTTCCCACATGTAGAATAAGTAGGCTTAACACCATCAGAACCACCACCTCCTAATAGTTAGCCTTAAGAGCACTAGACCCATCTTCATTTGCATCTCTCTTGTTAAACTTTGGTTGAACTTGTTCATCGGTTCTTACCCTCTTAGCATCTTTACTTCTCACCCTAAGTTTAGACTCTTCAATAGACTGAGCATACACCATAAGCCTAGATAGAGTCATGTCACCATGGAGCATAGTTGTACGACACGCGTCCTTCACAATATCCGAAACACCGATCAAGAACCTACTAATATCATCCCTAAGGTTAGGCACCAAGGATGGAACATATATAGAAAATAGGATAAACTTCAAGGAATACTTCTCAACACTCATGTTACCTTGCCTAAGGTTTATGAACTCCTCAACCTTAACCTCCATCCTCTCACGGAGAAAGCATCTTTCTAAGAATGCTTCCTTAAACTCTTCCTATTCTATGTGAAACTCAACCAAACTATTTTATTTCCATTGGGTGAATTACACATGAGCAACATCCTTCAATTGCTACCAAGCTAACTCCTTTTTCTCCCCAGATGGTTTTTAAGACAATGTTATTAGAGATGCTTTCAATTTCATGAAATACCTTTTGCTTTATGACTAAAGAATGTTTTTAAATTCCTTCCATTATTGATGTTTTATGTAATGAAGTCAAGAGGCTTGTACAAGATCTCCAAGAGGTCAAGTACGTCATTTTCCGATTCGAGAATGCCCTAAATTCTATGGGGTACTCTTGGGTTGTGACAGATATGCAACAATGACCTTAGAATAACATGTCAAATAAAAGAGCAAAGCTTTACATATTTTTGTAACTGTCCGAAAATAGCCGAATATTACATTAATGACCCCTAAATGGCCGAAAGATCAAGAAAAGTCATAAATAATACAAAAATGCCTCCTAGACTTTCAACTTGCACGAATGACCTTTAAAATATCAGGACGAACAAAAGAAAATAACTTTACATTTTTTTGTAACTATTCAAAATGGCCAAATATTACGTAATTGCACTTTAATAACAAAAAAAATCAAGAAAATTATATAAACAATATAAAAAGCCTCATAAAATATAATGACTTGCATCAATGACCCTAGAATATCGTGAATAATAACTGAATAAAACTTGAATACTCTTCATTACTGTCAAAAAATGGTCGAATATTATTTAAATTCCCCTAAATGACCGTAAGATTAAGAAAACTACGTATACAATCCGAAAAACGCCTTCACAAAATATTGACTTGCACCAATGACCTTAGAATGATGTGAAGCATAAAATTATTTACTTCTTTTTGTAACTGTGACAAAATGGCTAAACATTATATAAATGCACCCAAAATTGCCTAAAAATCAAGAAAAGACATATAAAACAAAAAAACGCCTCGAAATTTTTTTAACCTGCACTAAAGTCTTAACAATATCGTGATGAATGAAAGAACAAAACTTGACTTCCTTTCGTAATTGTCTGAAAATGGCCGAATATTACGTAAATGCAGCGAAATGGCAAAAAAAAATAACACCTAAAAAATTTCAACTTACACCAATAACCCTATAATATCGTGAGGAATAAAAGAACAAAGCTTTATTTCTATTCATAATTGTCCGAACATGGATGAATATTACGTAAATGCCCATAAATGATCGAAATATCAAGAAAACTACATAAACAATACAAAAAATGCCATAAAATTTTTGACTTGCAACATTGACCTTACAATATATTGACGAATAAAAAAACAATATTTTGCTCCTTTTGTAATTAGTTGAGAATTGCTGAATATTACGTCAATACCCCAAAATGAACAAAAAAATAAAAAAAGACTACATAAAAATATGAATAGCGCTTCCAAATAATTTAACTTGCACCAAAGAACTTAGATTATTGTTATGGATAGAACAAAATTTTACTTCTTTTCGTAAATGTTCAAACAAAATATTAAGAAATTGCCCTTAAATAGGCGAAAATTTTTGAAACTACAAAAACAATACAAAAAGGCCTCAACGAAATTTAGAATTTCACCAATGACCTTGGAATATCTTTACAAATATAAGTACACGACATTATTTCTTTTCGTGACTGTTTAAAAATGGCCTAATATTATATAAATGCCTATATATTGCAGAAAAATCAAGAAATCTACAAAATCATAAAAAATGCCTCCAAAGAATTTCGACATAAATCAATGATTAGAATGTCCTTAAGAATAAAAGAGTAAATTTTTACTTCTTTTCCTAACTTTATGAAAATGACATAATATTATGTAATTGCCCAAAAATAGCTGAAAAATAAAGAAAACATACATAAACAATTCAACAATTGCCTCAATTTTTTTTGAGTTGCACCAATGACCTTCAAATACCATGGAAAATTTAAAAAAAATAATATTTCTTTTCCTAGTTGGTCGAAAATGGGAAAATATTATTAAAATGCCCCTAAATAATCGAAAAATCAAGGAAACAACATAAACAATAAAAAGAAGGCCTAAAAAAACATAGAATTGCACCAATTACTTTAGAATATAGTGACAAATAAAAGAATAAAACATAATTTTTTGCGTGACTGTCTGACAATAGCCGAATATTACGTCAATGCCCCTATATGGTTGAAAAATCAAGAAGACTACCAAACAATACAAAAATTTCGACATACACCAATGACCATAGAATATCTATCCTGTCAAATAAAATAGAAAAACTTTACTTCTTTTTGTAACTCTCTGAATATGGCCGAATATTGCATAAATGCTCCTAAATGGCAAAAAAACTAAGAAAAATACTTAATTAATACAACAAACACCTCAAGCAATTTCAACTTGCACCAACGACCTTCAACGAATAAAAGAACAAAACTTTACTTCTTTTTATAGTTGCTTTAATACAACCGAATATTACGTAAATTCCTCTAAATTAACGAAAAATTAAGAAAAATTAAGAAAAATACATAAATAATACAACAAGTTCCTCATAATTTTCTGAAAATATCCGAATACTACCTTAATGTCGCTAAATGGCTAGAATCAAGAAAACTACATAAACAATACATAAAATGCCTCTAAAAAATTTCAAATTGCACAAATGGACTTTGAAAATCCTGAAAAATGAAACAACCAAACTTTACTTCTTTGTGTAACTGTTTGAAAATTACCGAATATTATGTAAAAGTCCTTACAAGGTTGAATAATAAAGAAAACTACATAAAAACAAAAAACACCTCAACAAATCTCAACTTGCACCAATAACCTTAGAGTATTCTCAAAAATAAAAGAACCAATCTTTACTTCTTTTGGTAACTGTCTGAAAATAGCCGCATATTACGTAAATAACCCTAAATAGGGCATAAATTCAAGAAAACATATACACATAATAGAAGTATCTCAATATTTTTTTACTTGCACTAATAACCATAGAATATCGTGATAACTCAAATAAGAAAACATTACTTCTTTTTGTAACTTTTAAAAATTAGACAAATGTTACACAAGTGCCCCTAAATGGCCGAAAAATCAAGAAAATTATATAAACAACATAAAAATGCCTTAAAATATTTTACTTGCACGAATGACTTTAGTCTATCGTGACAAATAAAAAAATAAAATTTTTCTTCTTTATGTGATTATCTGAAAACGGTCGAATGCTACCTAAATGCCCCCTAAACGTCCAAAAAATAATGAAAAATACACAAATAAAACAAAAAAGTCCTTAAGAGATCTCTACTTGCACAAATGTTCTTAGAATATCGTGACAAATAAAAAGAATAAAACTTTATTAATCTTTGTAACTATTTGAAAATTACGGAGTATTGCGTTTTGCCCCGAAATGACCAAAAATTAAGAAAACTACATAATTATACAAACAATGCCTCCAAAATAATTCGAGTTGCACCAATAAAGTTATAATGTAGTGACGAATAAAAGAAAAAAGATTACTTCTTTTCGTAACTATATGAAGATAGCCGAATATTCCGTAAATCCCTCTAAATGGTAAAAAAAATCAAGAAAACAACATAAACTATACAAAAAACGCCCCTACAAAATTTTGAGTTGGGGCAATAACCTTAGAATATCGTGACGAATAAAAGAACAAAACTGTACTTCTTTTTGTAGCTGTACGAAAATGGCTGAATATTATGTAAATGCCCCTAATTTAAAAAAAGACCGAATATTACATAAATGCCCCTAAATGGTCAAAAAATAAAGAAAACTACATAACCATTACAAATTTTCTTGACTTGCACGAGTGACCTTAGAATATCATGGCAAATAAAAGAACAAAACTTTACCTATTTTCGTAACTGTCAAAAAATGGCCAAATATTACGTAAATGAACAGAAGTGGCTGAAAGATCAATACATAAACATTACAAAAAGGCCTCAAAAAAAGTTTGAGTTGCACCAATGACTTAAGAATATCTTGATGAAGCTTTACTTCTTTTCGTAATAGTTTGAACATTTCTAAATACTACGCAAAATTTTCTAAATGGTTGAAAAATTAAGAAAATACATAAACAACACAAGAAATGCCTCAAAAATTTTTACTTACACCAATGACCTTAGAATATCGTGACGAATAAAAGAACAAAAACTACTACTTTTCGTAACTGTATGGAAATGGCCGAATATTACATAAATGCCCTTAAATGGACGTAAAATTTATGAAAACTACATAAATAATACAAAAATGGCTAATTTTTTTACTTGGACCAATTAACTTGGATATCATGGCGAATAAACTTTACTTAATTTGTAAATATCCAAAAGTGGCCTTATATTACGTAAATCCCCCCTAAATAGCCAAAAAGATCAAGAAATCTACATAAACAATATAAAAAACCGCCTCCAAAATTTTTTAACTAGCATCGATTACCATAGAATATCATCGAAAATTAACAGACAAAACTTTACTTCTTTTTGTAACTGACCAAAAATAGCGGAATATTATGTAAATGCCCCTATATGACTGAAAAATCAAGAAATCTCCATAAACAATACAAAAAATGCCTCTAAAAAAATTCAAGTTGCACCAATGACCTATGAATATCATGACGAATAAAAGAAAAAAAATTTACTTCTTTTTCTAGATATCATGACGAATAAAAGAAAAAAACTTTACTTCTTTTTCTAGATATCTTAAAATGGCCGAATATTATGTAAATGCCCCTAAATGGCCAAAAAATTAAGAAATGTCATACCTCGAGCCTACACCCTGGTTGGGAATGGCACTCGAGAACTATTGATGGCCCCAAGTAAACCCTTAGTATGATTTTCTTACTCAGCAGAAGATTATATGCATATTTATAATGATGAAAAACACCACACTTACTTAAATAATAAAATACTAAGAATTCTTAAATAGTAAAACATTAAACTTGGTATAATGGCAAATCAAGTATTAACATAGAAAATGATAATGAATAGACTAAAGAACTAACATTCAACTGTTTATCTATGAAGAATCTAAACAAATGACAGGGATGTGTGAATAAGACCCTCGATCATCTTAACAAATGAAATACTGGAAAGAATTGAAAGCAAGAAAAGGGATCCTCCGAAATGCAAAAAGGCTCACTAAAAGACTCTAGACTGCTCACTAGATCGGTGATACGCTGCCTGCTGATTATAGTTACATGTCTCAACATCATGAAAAGATCTAGGCCAACTCACATCATTACATTGAATTGATGAGTATGCGATTGGAATGCTAATCACAACATAGGACAGAAAGGAATCTGAAGAATTTAATGGCTCAACTGAACTGAACATGACTAAACTCATTCTAATATAAATTATTTTAAAACAAGTGCAATCTAAAGAACAATGGTTTAAATCATGATATCAACTCTGTATGTATGTAAATATACAATATAACTCTCCAAGATGTATGTAAATATATAAATAAACTGTGTATATGAGAATGCAGTTACTGCTTTGGGAGTTTCTACAACCGATAAGCAACAACCATCACTTAATAGCTATAATGATGATACAACATTTTGTCTCATGTTGCAAAGGTTGTCCTATACCTTTTTGGGGGTATATAACCTAAACTACTAAGTGGATCCACTAGCCTATGCTAGAAAGCAGTATCCAAAAAGTATGACCCTTTATAACCCAGGATGACTACATTGTTTGTTACATCTTTGAAGTATAATGACCTAGAATAGAGATTCACTCCATGAACAATTCCTTAAAAAAACTTTCTAAGCTTAAACATAGGTAATTAACTTTATTAGGAAGTGTAGAGTCAAAGCCTCAAGCTGACCATGATGTCTAGAGATTAGTGAAAGTGAACTAGTGTGTCTTTAGGTTTTTATGGGTTTTAAGAGTGGTAAAAAGATAAAACTTTGTAAAAAGTCATAGGTTACACCTTAGTTAATGTTTAAGGTCAAAACGTCTAGGTACGACTCTCCAAGGATCACCCAAAGGGTCCTTAAGAAGGACCAACTTTGACCCCAAAAGTTGTCAAAAGACAGTGTCATCTACGAGAGGGACGATGAACCATCGAATGAATGACGCTCCATTGTTTTTAGTCATTGGTAAAAACATAGGCACATCTCCCTTAGACTTCAAAAACCAGTCTTTGTATCAAACCACGCTTGACTAGTACGGTCCGTGGTTTGGCTGACGGGGCATGGAAGGGGTCTCTATTATGACCCTAAAAAAGAACTAAGGTATCTAGAGCTTCATATATGAGTTAAACAGTCAATAAAATGGAACTAATGTGTATCATATCTTTCATTGATGATTATAAGAGTTTTGGAAGTAAAACGTCCAAGAACGACCAAGACGTTCGAAAGTTGGTCTTTATGCGTGTTAATGTGTTTTAGTATGCCTTTGCATGTTTTATGTGTTGTTTGGTGCGTACACAGATTTGTATATGGTCATATTTAGTGTTGATACGTATGGGCGCGACTCCACAAACGCCACCCAACGGGTCCTTGAGAAGGACCTAAAAGATTGAAAGACACTACCTTGGCAGTGTCAACCGACGCCCATGCAAACAACACTCCTTAGACTGATCGACGCCTCGTGGATTGGGGGAGTTTCTCCACACATAGTAATGGAATTTCATCCCCCAAAACTGGTATCTCAGTCAAAAACAACGGAGTGCAGGCAGGCCCTGACGTTCCATCGATGTCTATCGTCAAGCACGTCATTTGGAATCTGCAATGTATTGTTTAGACGCTTCCAAGCTAGGGCTAGATTGGTCCCAACTAAAGTGTAGAAGTTTATTTTAGTTTTATTAGGGTATTTTAATTTATTTAGAAACATGTAAACACAATTTACAATTTATTCTTCAAATCTAAATCTTCCCTCCAAAATATGAACTGTCCAAAATTTCCATTACAGACGAAGCTCAAGAACAAGCTATGAAGATGGAATTCAAGTGGTTTATTCTCCAAATTTCATGGTTTCTCTTGTGTTAATGTATGATAACCCTAATCTTTTATGTAAGGATTTCTTTCAAAGGTTTTCCCAACACGATTCTAAGGTCAAAATTCCTATCTTTCAATCTAGCCATGGGTTCATTGTCAAACGTTTTTCAAAGAGATTCTAATGGTGTATATATGATTAACCATTGTTTTATGATGATTTTCAATCCAATTTCATGAAGAACCATTGATCCTTCTATTTTTTCAAATTGTTCTATAATGTAGGTCTTGTGATCTCGATTTCATGTTAATTGAATTGTGATTAGATTGCATTGAATTGCTTATTTCTAAACTAAGGTTAAGAAAGAATCTAATATACTTCAAAAAGGGAATATTAGCATAGCACCGAGTTAACTAGATAATGAGAGGTTTACCTTCCAGTAAGAAATGTAGGTTCACCTAAGGTATCATGAGGTGGAAATTATTATGCAAATTAGCATGAAGAGAGTTTCTAGCAACAACCTCCTTGTTCCTTAACTATATGCTCCATAGAAACCTAGCTAGTGATTCTATGTAGACGCTATTATGATGTTTGTATCTTACCTTTGCAAGTGAGATGCCCTCCTTTTGATGTGAGGTGTTTACACCGGATTCCACTTTTAGTCACATGGTCTATTTTCGGTTATAGCGAAGTCGCCCAAAAATAAAATGATGACTGAAAGTAAAAAATGCATTATAACTAGGATGACTTGATAGGTATTCTAATGCAGGTAAGGCTATGGGACTTTGCCTACATTTCACATGTAGACTTTGAGGGAACTCCTAGAGTGATTTCATTATATTTATGTTATGAAGGAAATCCTCAATATGATTCTATATAATGTTGGTCTTTTATGATGTTTCATTCATTTGATATTCATGTTATTGGTCTAGATTGTCATGTATGATATTAAATACACTTCTTTTGAAGTTATATGATGCTTATGGTACTTTTACTAGTTTACTTAGTTTATGTGGGGTTTTGGGGATTCACATAAGCATTGCACTAGTTGGCATGGATGAGGATTGTGAGTAAGTTTGGTGATATGTTAATAAATGTATTCTAAGCATGAATTATTGACTATGGTTTCATTATGATTCATTCTTGAACAAGAAGTTAAATATGTTTCATTATTATTGTATTGTGAATTATATATGCTTGAGATTTGCATGAAGTCTTTTGAATTTACTTAGCATGCTTTTGAAAAAAATTTCCTTTTTAGCATGTTTCTAAATGTTTTAATTTCATAAGTCTTCATACTTAGTACACGTGGTTTGTAATAACCCACATTATCTTCTATTTCAACAATAATGTAGTTTCGGGACACTATTGAAGAGTTTCAAGTCAAAATTTCAAGAAGCTCGGATAGATCCCCAAGTTGGTGAGTCCTCATGTCCGAGGACGAAGCCCGTCATTCTGGTTCTTTCTATTTGACTATGTCTAAGACAATGTTATATTTCTTATATTTGAGACTTCGTTGTAAGTTCTATGTGAGACATATTGTAATAGTGAAGGGTTATTTCCCAAATCTTGTACTCGTATGATAGATGGTTATGTGTGAGACTATGTAGACTATATTTGGATAAATGAAAAGTCTATGTAATCTTCAATGTAAAGTTTTTAAATTTTTCCATATTTTTTATCGATGAAATGCAATGATATATTCTAATGGCTTTTTGAAGGACTATAAGAGGACAAAGACGCCAGTTACGACTAAGGGGTGCTCTCCGATTGTGACAAACATTGTATGTAATAATGAACTTGAATAAATTTAGGATTGGTGTCTCACAAAACCGCGTCTATGTAGAGTCTTGTTTATAATTGTGAAGCGCGCCATAATTGTGAAGGAGAGGCTATGTGATGCTTAGGCAATTCTCATATCTTTTGGTATACCTAGGTCGTACCTTTAGAGTCTTAACTCTATGTGTCCGTTTCATCTAATCCTTTCATGTTGTTATAGGCTTTGACTAGTAGTAGGGGAGATGCAATGAGAGTTGAAGAGGAGATTGCTAATGTGGAAGATCCTCCCCAAGACAATAAAGCTCCTCTAAAAGGAAATCAAGCTCCTTCTCGAGAGCAAGTTCCTCTAGGTGACCAAGATCCGGTCAATCCTCCGGCTATGAAGGATGGAGAGATAAGGAAGTTTTTTCTAAACATAGGCCAAGCCTTGACTACTAAAGCTCAAGATTTAGCTACTCAAGATCAAGCTATGATGGCACAATCTAACTGGGAAATTGCAACCCGTGTGAATCAAAATGGTAGTACCATGGATTCTCGCTTGAGGGACTTCATAAAGATGAACCCTCCCATGTTCTTTGGGTCTACGGTTGATGAAGACCCGCAAGACTTTCTTGATAAGGTCTATAAGATATGTATGTAATTGGGGTGAGTTTAAATGAGAAGGACAATCTAGCCACTTACAAATTCAAGG
The DNA here is from genome assembly GCA_027704865.1 of Solanum neorickii. Taxonomy (NCBI): domain Eukaryota; kingdom Viridiplantae; phylum Streptophyta; class Magnoliopsida; order Solanales; family Solanaceae; genus Solanum; species Solanum neorickii. The sequence continues at coordinate 33,229,113 of JAKWJC010000369.1, forward strand.
ATGTGTTTCAAACATGGTACACTCAATTGAAGGACAATAATGCTTTGAGAGTGGGTCCCGTGAGTTCGGAAATCTTTATGACGGACTTTCTTGATAGGTTCTTCCCAAGGGAGAAAAGAGTTTCAAAAGTCGAACAGTTAATTAAACTTCATCAAAAAGGTACGAGTGTAAAGTAAAACACTTTTAAATTCATCAAGTTGTCCAAGTATGCCTCTTCTATGGTATCTAATGCTAGAGAAAAAAGGAGTCGTTACTGACGGGTGTGTCCAAAGAACTTGTAACACTTGGAAAAGTCAAGACCTAATTTAGAGACTAACACAACTTTCTAGGTGTTTATATACTGTTGTAATACCTAAAATGATATTTACAAGTTATCCGAGAAGTTTTAGAGCGAAGACGTGAAGGAACTTCCACGATGTCCGGAAGCTAGCTTAAATTGAACTAGTTGACATCCCTAAGTTTGGTGAAAGTTTCGGAGGGTCAGATGAAGACTAAAACTTGTAAAAATACATTATATAGATAGAGCGTAGTATATAGGGTCTAAATATCCAATAACGACTCCCCAAGGACCACCCCAAGGGTCCTTGACGAGGACCCCAATATGGGTGGGAAGGCTGCAAAAGCAGCCTGCGGGAGTCATGAATAAGTGGGATGCTGCGCGATGCACATCCCACATGGACCCTATGCCTCAATAAATTTTTCAAAAATAAAATATATGCTGGCCTCGCGACGTGGAGCCACTTCCCAGATTCGGTAAAATCATATTTTTGACATCTTGACTTCACAGAAAGACCAATTTTTAGTGAGGGGTGTTTTGGGTAATTTAGGGGGTGATAATATATAACCTTAGGTTAGTTTTTAAGTTATTTTTCACTCACCTAAACCCAATTCCCAAAACAAACCCAAAAGCTCGCACCTTTCTCTGCTTTCTCTCTCCCCAAATCCTCCATTGAAGAATGAAGAATGCTTGAACAAGAAGGTCAATTTCTCTAGAATTTCCCTTCAATTTTGTGTATTTATCTTCATTAAGGTATGTATTCTTCAATCTTGGTATTCCTTTCCCCAACAGGTCCTTTCAAAGTTGATTTCTAAGTTAACCAATTTTATGGGGTTATCCAATTCTAATGGGTTTTCTTCAAAACTTAAAATTGATGATGAATTGTGATTTCATATGACTTATTCATTATTGATTGTAGATTAATTCATTTTAATTAATGCAATTTCATGATTATCATGCTCCCTTTTAAAATTTCTATAAATATTGGATCATGGTCATGTATTGATGGGAATTGAAGAATGATTGGATTATTAGACCTGTTTTATCTATTATAATCCATGTATGGATTAACAAGGGTAAGGTATTGTTGGGATTGGATCAAATTCTTGGTGAAACTATGATGTACCCTATTTTTGTTAACATAGGTGATGAATTATTTTCAATTGGATAGTAATGATACAATTGATCTAGTTTTTATGTTAATTACTATTGATTAATGTTGCTAAACCTATTGTTGGATGTAATTGGTTTGTTGATGGGAATATCATGATGATGTCAATTGAAGGAGATTGAATATGTCCTTATGATCCTAACTTGTACTTCAATTATGATGGCTTGTGATTGATGATGTAGTTTAATTGAAGCATAACTTGTGATTAACCTCAGTAGGTGTTGGTATGATATTGAATTGAAATGTCTTGACTACATGATTTTGAGATTATGTTTAAGATGAAATGATATAAGGTTGGTTATGAATTACCTATGTGCATTATTATGACATGATGATGATGATATGCTAGTGTCACATATGAGGGTTTCCATGAAAGGATATTCTCATGCAATTCCTAATGAGCTAATGACAATAAATATACAAGGGATTAGAAACTATTTCCTAAACTAAGGTTATGATTAATAAATAAAGACATTTCAAAAAGAAACTCTACCGTAATTTATGGGTTCTTCACTCTTGGGATTTCTTTCCCCAAGAGGTGTTTTTAAAGTTGATTTCTAAGTTATCCAATTACATGGGGTTTTCCAATTCTAATGGATTTTATTCTAAACTTGAAATTGATGATAAATTGTGATTTCCTATGACTAATTGAGTATACATTGTTGATTAATTGATGTTAGTTGATGCAATTACTTGATTATCATGTTCCCTTCCCCAATTTCCCAAAATATTTGATTTTGGTCATGAATTGATGGGAATTAAAGAATGATTGGATTATTAGACTTGTATTATCTATTCTAATTGATTTATATATTTACTAGGGTAAGGTATTGTTGGTATTGGTTCAAATTCTGGATGAATTCATGATGAACCCCATTTCCCTTAACCTTGGGTTATAAATTGTTGTTTATTACATAGTGATGATTAAATTGATCTAGTTATTGTGTTAATTATTATTGGTTGATGTTATCACCTATTGTTATATGTAATTGGTTGATTGATGGTAAGATCATAATGATGGCCATTGAAGGAGACTGAGTAATTCGTTATGATCTTTACCTTTACTTCAATAATAATGGCTTGTGATTCATGATGTAGTTCAATTGAAGCATGACTTGTGATTAACCTAAGTAGGTGTTAGTATGATGTTGAATTGAAATTTCTTGACTATGTGATTGTGAGATTATGCTTAGGAATAATTGATATAAGGTTGGTTATGAAGTACCTTTTTGCCTTATTATGACATAATATTGGTGGTATGCTAATCTCACAAATGAGGGTTTCCATGAAAGGATATTCTCGTGAAATTTGAAATGAGATAATGAGAATGAGTATACAGACCCTATTACCTAATCTAAGCTTATGATTAATAAGAAAGACATTTAAAAAAGTTACTTTATCTTAGCACCGAGTATTCTTGTATGTTAGCAGTGACACCTTCCCAAGGAGGAATAGTAGTTTTCACTGTAGTCCTCACGCGGTGGATAGCCTCATAGTCCAAAAATGGCATAGAGTGATGTTTCCATGACAACCCCCAAGTTCCATAAACTATTTTCCCACCATAGGAATTACTAGCTAGTGGATCCACCTAGATTCTATGTTCAAGTTGGTACTACATTGGCCGGTAGACCACCTTCCATCTGTGTAAGTTTTAACAACGCCGTATTTCACATTTACCTGTTGGTGTCTATGTCGGTTAAGGAATGTGTTCCCAAAAGTAAAAGGAAGTAATGGAATATACACAAACTAGGGTGACTTGAGAGGTTTGACTTACCCTAGGTAGGGGTATGGGACTCCACCTATGCCTTGCACTATTTTTCTTTGAGAAAATTCTTAGGGGTTGTTCTTCTGTTCTTATAATGTATATGCTATGAAAATGATAACTTTACATGTTGATCCTATATGTTGTTAGTTTCATTTATGAACATGAAATTGAATAATATTGCTAAATGTGAGGATGACTTACATTGATGCTATTTTATATTGAGTTAGAAGTTTCTTTTTATCCTTTGTTGGGTTGAGTTGATTGAGTAAGTTTATGGGGATTTACTTGGTCATTGTACTTGTAGGGTTAATGATGGGTTATGGGTAAGGGTCTTTCTTATATTATGATGTTATGAATTTTTGCTTGTTGCTGTTATGACTTGATGTTGGAGTTGTCTTGATTGTGTTGTACATGGTTTGGACTTATGGATTATGTAAGTATTGGCTTATATAAGTTATTGTTTGTGCATACAGCTTTTAAAAGTACTTTGGCATGAATTTGAACAAATGTCCTCTTTAGCAGGATTTTACTTGTTATGTGCATATACTTATACCTAGTACAAGTGTGTACTAACCCTATGTTCATGTTTACTAAGAATTGTAGGATCCGGCCTTTGAGCTTAGTTGAAGGCCTTTGAAGACTACTTGGATATTTCCAAAGTATTTGGTATGTCCTCACCTTCCCAGGACGATGCCACAATCTTGCTATTTTATATTGTTTAGTTTTGATGACAATTTAGTTCATTCTATTTCTTTATTGACTTTGTATATTCCAATATAAGGCCTTTCATGTAATGAAGTATAGGTTGAACCCAAGATGTAGTATTCGACTTAGATGGTTTAATATGAGACACATTGTAGACTTCTTATGAATATATATTGCTATATTATGTATGTGCAATAAAAGTAGAAGACTATGTAATATTTCTCTACGAAGGGTATATATATACTTGATATGAATATATTATTTGTATGTACAGGTCTATGTAAAGCTCAATATTGAAGTTAACGAAAAAAATTTAATTTTCTGCTAATTTAACTTATGAAATTTAATGACATTCTATGAATATAGTCTTAGTCCTCTTCGAGGACAGCGACACCGGTTTTGTTTCCTGGGTGCTGCGCGGATGTGACAAACTTGGTAGCAGAGCATGAGGTTAAATATCTCTAGGATTATGTCTCATTAAACCATGTCCATGTAGATTCTAATTCATAATTGTGAAGCACGCCACACTTATGAATAGAAAACTATATGACTCTTAGGAAATTCTCATTTTCTTGGGAATCCAATGTCGTGCCTCTAGAGCCTACTTTATGTCTTATTTCACCTAAACCTTGTATTGTGGTTATAGGTAGAATAATCGAATGAAACGCTGCACGGATACTTGATGAAGAGATTGGTAATGCGGGAGTTCCTCCCGTGGCTATCAAGTTCCTCCTCTTGAGGAAGTAGCTAATGATGATCAAGCTCCCGCCATCCTGTGTACATGACAGATGGTGACATAAGGGTTTCCTTTCTCCATATGACCCAAGCCATTACTACTCAAGCACAAGCCGTCACTACTCAAGCTCAAGCCGTGATGGACCAAGCTAATCAAAGAAGTTGTACTAGTTCACCAAACAAGAAGCCAACTTGTGAAAAGTGTGGCAAGGAGAACTATGGTGATTGCCTTATTGGAACGGACAATTGTTATGGATTTGGTAAAAGCGGGCATAAGATTCGAGTTTTTCCAATCTTGAAGGGTCAAGAGAAAGGTTGTGGGCAAGATCAAGCTAGTGCTTCAAATGTGTACGCACCAAAGAATAATAACTTTTATGCATTAGGGTTGAATAAGAGAGTTCTCCTGACGTGGTGACAGATATGTTACAAGTCTTTTCTTTTGATCTATATGCTTTACTTGATCTGGGTGCTACCTTATCATTTGTTACTCCTTTGGTAGCTAGAAAGTTTTATATTTATTCTGATATTTTGAATGAACCTTTTATGGTGTCTACCCCGATGGGTGAATCGGTGGTTGCAAAGCGGGTATATAGAAATTGTCCAATAATGTTGCCCAATAGAATAACTTATGTTGAACTAGTTGAACTTGATATGGTCAATTTTGATGTTATATTGGGTATGAATTGTTGGCATGCTTGCTTTGCTACTATAGATTGTAGAACAAGGGTGGTGAAGTTTAACTTTCCAAATGAACATGTGTTAGAGTAGAAGGAGGGAAATTCTATTCCTAGAGGTCAGATCATTTCTTGTTTGAAAACTTGAAAAATGATCTCTAAAGGTTTTTTATACCATATTGTAAGATTCAATGATTTTTACTCTGATACTCATCCATTGAGTTTGTCCCGATAGTGAGGGAATTTTTGGAAGTCTTTCCAAATGATATTCCCGGAATCCCTCCAGAATGGGAAATTTATTTTGGTATTAACTTGCTAGCAAATAAATATCCCTTTTCAATTCCTCCTTATCGGATGGCTCTAGTTTAATTGGAAGATTTAAAGACTTAACTCAAGGATTTACTAGACAAGGGTTTCATACAACCTTGTATTTTCCCATGGGGTTCTCCGGTTTCATTCGTAAAAAAGAAGGATGGGTCCATTAGAATATGTATCTATTACCGGTAACTTAACACGGTGACCATTAAGAATAATTATCGTCTCCCTCGGATTGACGATTTTTTTATCAACTCCAAGGGGAAAGCTACTTTTCTAAGATCGATTTGAGTTCAGGACATCACCAACTTAGGGTGAGAAATGAGGATATTCCCAAGATGGCCTTTATAACAAGATATGGTCACTATTATTTTAGGGTGATGTCATTTGGGTTTACTAATGCCCCAGTGGTATTTATGGCCTTATTAATAGGTGTTTCAAAGTTACGTAGATTCCATTGTCATTGTGTTCATTGACGACATCTTGGTATATTCGAAGAACGAGAGTGAGCATGTGGACCACTTGAGAGTGGTTTTGCAAGTCCATAAAGAACATGAAATTTTTACCAAGTATAGCAATGTGAGTTTTTGTTGAGGTTGGTGGATTTTCTTTGTCATATCATCTCTAATGAAGGAGTAGAGGTGGATCCGAGAAAGACAGAAGCAGTTAATAATTGGCCTAGACCATTGGGAGTTTCTTGGGTCTTAAGGGTTATTATAGATGGTTTGTTGATGGATTATCTTCAATTTCTTCTCCATTTACTAACTTGACCCAAAAGAATGGGAAGTTTGAGTGGTTAGAAGCATGTGAAAGAAACTTCCAGTTATTGAGTGGTCAGAAGCATGTGAAAGAAACTTCCAATTATTGAAAGATAGGCTTACCTCTACTCTGGTGTTGACCTTATCGTAGGGTACTAAGCGCTTCATTGTATATTGTGATGCATCCCGAGTGGTTTTGGGGTGTGATGTTATGCGACATGGGAAAGTCATAGCCTATGCATCTAGGCAACTTAAGATTCATGAAAAAGAATTACCTGACTCATGATCTTGAGTTGGCGGCGGTTATTTTTGCTTTGAAAATATGGAGGCATCACTTGTATGGGGTTCATGTTGATGTGTATAAAGAGTTTTCAATATGTGTTTACCCAAAAGGAGTTGAATCTCCGACAACGAAGGTGGTTAGAGTTGTTGAAAGATTATGATATGAGTGTGCTCTATCACCCCAACAAAGCTAATATTGTTGCGGATGCACTAAATCGTATGACTATGGGTAGTGTACCTCATGGATGAAGCCAAAATAGACTCAATGAAGGATGTTATAGGTTGGGTTGTTTGGGTGTTTGATTGGAAGTCTCTCCAAATGGTGGTATTGTGGTTCATCACAACTCCGAATCATCTTTGGTGGTTGAGGTAAAGTCTAAGCAGCACATTGATCCATTATTGATGGAGATGAAGGAATCGATCCTTGGTAATTTTAATGAGTCATTCTCCCAAGAAGGGATGGTGCTTTGAGGTACAAAGGAATGTTGTGTGTACCTAATGTGATGATTAGAGAAATCAGATCATAGAGAAAGATCATGGGTCCCATTATTATATTCATCTAGGTTGTACTAAGATGTATGATGACCTTAGAGGAGTGTTTTGGTGGGAAGGCTTGAAAAAGGACAGCGGAATTTGTGGCAAAGTGTCCAAATAGACAACAAGTGAAATCCGAGCATCAAAATTCAGGTGGTTTAGTTCAATAAATTCAAGTTCCCTCTTGGAAATGAGAAGAAATTAATATGGACTATATAGTGGGTTTGCCTCGGACACGAAGGAAAAATGACTTTATATGGGTGGTGGTCGCTAGATGTACCAAGTTCGACCATTTTATTCTCGTTAAGTCCACTTAATCAGTGGAAGATTATGCAAAGATCTATATAGATGTGATTGTGAGTCTTCATGGTATTATGTTATCCATCACATCAGATAAGGGCGCAGAATTCACATCTAGGTTTTTGAGATTGTTTCAAAAAGGGTTGGGTACGCAAGTGAACATTGGTTTTTATCCCCCAAATGGATGGTCAACCGGAGCGTACTATCCAAACTCTTGAGGATATGCTTAGAGCTTGTATCATTGACTTCAAGGGTAGTTGGGATGAGAACTTCACTTTGGTTGAGTCTCTTATAACAATAGTTATCATTCCTCAATATCCGTGGATCCTTTTGAAGCATTGTATGATAGGAGGTGTAGGTCTCCTATTGGAAGGTTTGAGGTTGGCGGATTCTCTCTTCTTGGTCCCTACTTGATCTATAAGACCTTGGAGAAGGTTCACCTAATAAGAAATCGCTTGCAAACAACCTATAGTCGGAAAAAGTCATTTGCCCGACAATAGAAGAAGAGAATTAGTGTTTGAAGAAGGTTATAAGGTATATTTCAAAATTTCACCTTTGAAAGCGGTGGTAAGATTTTGCAAGAAAGGAAAATTAAGTCCTCATTATGTAGGTCCCTATGAAATTTTGGAAAGGGTTGGCAAGGTTTCGTAGTAGTTTAGATTACCTAGTGAGCTATCTTCGGTTCATCTAATTATCGATGTATCTATGCTAAAGAAGTGCATTGGTGACCCCCAGACGATTCTTCCTATAGTAGGTCTTGAAGTGAAAGAGAACCTCTCCTATGAAGAGGTTCCAGTTCAAATCCTTGATGCATTGAGTCATTTGTGTGATTCCATTATAATTTTTTTAATGGAGTTGTTTAATACTCCTTGAGTTGTAACTCATGTTTATATTATATATTTTTGGCTGGGCTTCTAGTCTTGGGTCTAGCCTTTCCTTTTAAAAGTTTAGTGTCATTTGGGGATGAATGTTCCGAAGGGGGAGATAATGTAACACTCAAAAAAGTGAAGACCTAATCTAGATCCTAACACAAGTGTCTAGGGGTTTACATACTGTTCTAAGACCTAAAATAGTGTTTATAAGTCATCCGAGATGTTTTAAATCCAAGACGTCAATGAACGTCCATTGTCGTCGGGAAACTAGCTGAAATTGAACTCGTTAACGTCACTAACTTTGGTGAAGGTTTTTGATGGTTAAATGAATCCAAAACATGGAAATAGACTTTGGATAGGTAGAGTGTAGTATAGAAGGTCTAAATTTCCAATAACGATGCCCGAAGGACCACTGGAAGGGTCCTTAAGAAGGACCTCAATATGGTTACGCATGCTTCCAATGCAGCCACCGTTACTCAAGAATCAGTGGGCTCCTGCGCGACACGCAGACCACACGGACCTACAGCCTCAATTCAATTTTCAAAAAATTAAAATGTATGTTGGTCTTGTGACTCATATCCACTTCCCAGATTCGGTAAAATCTTATTTTTGACATTTTGACTTCACAAAAGTACGAATTTAAGTGGGGTGTTTTGGGTAATTTATGGGATAATTATATATAGCCTTATGGTCAATTTTAATTCATTTTTAAATCACCTAAACCTAATTCCCAAAACTAACCCAACAGCTCTCACCTCTCTCTACTTTCTCTCTCCCAAAATCCTCCTTTGAAGAAGGAAGAAAGCTTGAAGAAGAAGGTCAATTTCCCTAGGATTTCACTTCAATTTAATAAATTTATATTCATTAATGTATGGGTTCTTCACTCTTGGAATTCCTTTCCCCAAAAGGTCCTTTAAAAGTTGATTTCTAAGTTACCCAATTCCATGGGGTTTTCCAATTCTAATGGGTTTTCTTCTAAACATCAAAATGATGATAAATAGTGATTTCCTATCACTAATTGAGTATAAATTGTTTATTGATTGATGTTAATTGATGCAATTTCACGATGATCATGGTACCTTTCCCAATTTCCCTAAATATTGGATTTTGGTCTAAATTAATGGGAATTTAAAATAGATTGGATTATTAGACTTGTTTTATCTATTCTAATTGATTTATATATTGACAAGGTTAAGGTATTGTTGGTATTGGATCAAATTCTTGATGAATTCATGATGAAACCTATTTCCCTTAACCTTAGGTTATAAATTATTGTTAATTAGATAGTGATGATGCAATAGATCTAGTTCTTCTGTTAATTATTATTTGTTGATCTTACTACACCTATTGTAGACGTAATCGGTTGATTGATGGTAAGATCATGATGATTGCTATTGAAGGATATTGAGTAAGTCCTTATGGTCCTAACCTTTACTACAATTATAATGGCTTGTGATTGATGATATAGTTCAATTGAATCATGACTTGTGATTAACCTAAGTAGGTGTTTGTATGATGTTGAATTGTTATTTCTTGACTATGTGATTGTGAGATGTATTTGATAAGAATATTTTGATAAGAATGATGGTTTCGGAGTAAGGTAGAGGATTGATGTTATTTTGATGTTTTGTTAGTATTAAAAGTGTTGACTTCAGTGGATGTGGGGTTCGATAGACCAAGTATGTGTATAATTATAACAGGGACTAAATTGTTGATTGTGGGTAGCTATAAAATCAAAGAGATAGAGTCACATAAATGAAAATATTTGATATGGGAAATACGAAAGGAGTATCTAGAGTTATTATTCCTTGGTTATGTACATTCTTATATGACCAACTAGTTCATTCTAGCATATTTTAGAGTATGATTCACTTTCTACGTTTGTGTGTGTTTTCACTTATGTGGGTGAGTCCCTAGTAGTGTGTTAGGTGTACCGATTATATGATTGTCCTTCTAGTTATGGAAGATTTGGTGTTGTTTGGGATAGTTAAAGTATGCTAGTGATTCAACACACACAACTTTGCTTATGAGAATTTATAGGAGAGCTACCATGAAGATTTTACAGTTGTTTGATAAACTTAATATTTATATCATCATCATGTTTTTGTTATGTGTGATTGAATGTGAGGATCATTAGGTTTAGTTTTGTCATTATTATTGTTTTTCTATAATAGCTACTAATCTAGCATTTGACAGTGTTGTTAGAGGTTTTGTATGCATAGGAGTATAACTCGATGGTGGGCATTTAATCATTTTTATCTTTGAATTAGATGAGTTCGATTCTCCTAGATGATCACTTGATGTCTAAAGATCATAATTCTGTAGATTAAGATCGAGGAAATATTATGTTGTGAGGATGTAATCTTGATAATATCTATGATGGTTTATGCATTATGAATGTGTGGTGGCTAATTCAGGTTCACTTCTCATTGTAGCCAATATTGATTATGGACTTTCTCATGGTTATGATACAAAAAATTGTCCTAATAATTGTGTCAAAATATTTGTGAACATTTTGCAGATGTGTGTTGTATTAACTTTAGTGGTTATTGGGAATAGTTTTGTTGTTAGTGGAGTTAACATACAACAATAATCATCATTCAAGTATTGAAATGACCCCATTTGATGCACTGTGTGGGAGGAGGTATAGATGTCCAATTGGTTAATTTAAAGCTTTTGAGACAAGAGCTTCGGTACTAATATTTTGAGAAAAAGTTGAGACATATACTCTTTCTTACCCTTGCCGTCATTTGATCATTCGAAGATGAACAATGTGTCAATTGGTATCTAATGTAATGACCAGTTTGTTTTATTTCATAATATACTTTTTAAAATTTTAAGTTAGTATTTTGGATTCGTCATTACAATTATAGAATAAATGGGTAATTTAAATAATTTATTTAGTTGGTGGTTAAAGAAAATAACATTGAAATTAATAGTGAGTCCCTTTTACTACTTTTATAATTAGTTAGGTATACAATTATGGTAATAAAAGTTAAATAAAATGAAAGGAAGGTTATTGTTATTTCTATCCCAATACAACTTATGTGTGGTGGAAACTATTGTACGAGAGAACTCAACTTGGACGCCGTAATTTGATAAATACTTCTTGAGGTAATGCATAATTATACTTTAATATTACTTTTCACATATTAATTGTCGGGGGATTAATATTATTTTAATATTATAATGATAATTATAATTATTATAATGTTATCTCTTAGAAAAAAGTTAGGTGCATTGAAATTCCTCTCTGCACCCACGTGATGGTTGACTAAAAATTGAGGCCAAACAATATGACCATTAAGAGAGTAAGATGGGTGAATCAACTTTGATATTTATATGTTAATGTTGGGAATATTGGGTTCTAGGTGTTTTAATTGTGTTTTATTTTGTTGTAGTTTTTCCATGCTTAAGGTTACTGGTTCCTGAATGTAGAACTAACATTTAATTTTCAATTATTTCTATAATTATCTTATTATAACTTAATTTTGGATATATTGAGATGGGTACTTAAAGTTTAGGTCTATCAAATTATTTAAATTTCATTAAGGTTATGTTAATTGGAGGAATTAAGACCTACCCTTTGGTTTAAACATTAGAAAATTTATAACAGGATCAGTTGAATTCTTGGGTTAAGGCTAGTCATAATAATGAGTGTTTATAGACTCGTAACTTATAAATTATGCACATATACTTGATAGATTGGAAAGGTTCAGAGGCATTGATAAAAGGAAAAGTGTGGAAGAAGTAGTTTGCTTGACTTCGGTTCTTTTGTTTAGGTAGGTTATGGTTTATTCTATTTGATAGATAGACTCTTAATAGTGATTGATATGCATTGAGTGATAATATGAAGTTATATTTATACTTAGTTGTATGATTGTGTAGCTTATTTGTGTGGTTTGTGATTGGTCTTAAATCCTGAGATCATGGAATTTCTAATCTTAAATCTTGAAATCCAAGTGATGTCTTGAATAAATAAGGCTTTATGAAATAATGTTAGTGAAATGAAAAGTGGTGATAATAAATGATAATGATATATATGATCGGTGCCACAACCCATCCTTGTATGGTTGGATCGGAATGTCACATTTCGACACGATATTATTGGATCAGAGTTTCACGTTCTGACGCGCTAACATTAAAAAGGAAAACATATTGAATTAATTGAATGTACTCAATCTCAAAGAACTCAATTCTCAAAATAGCTTGGTTTGGAGGAATGAGTCCTCATGCGTGATCATGATATTGTTGAGTGATTACGTACTTCCTTTAGTATTGTTGACATTGATTCATGTTAATTGTTGTTCTCCACCTGTTAAGTGTCATAGTTGATTGTAAACTATTATTCATTGCATATTAGTTTCTATATTAAGTTGGTCGATGATATCTATTCAGTTTGTGTTGTCGTGTACTTAACCCTACTTGTGTATTTTTTATTGTGTTCTTTTTGTGGAGTGTAGTGAGAGTACCACAGACTTCAACTCACCCTCAACTCTACACAGTCATAAGCACATCAGGTTCAAGGTGAGCTATTCATTCTAGCTCGTGATGATTCTCTTGGTCATGGAATGATATCCTTAGTTCTCAAACATAAACTATTTTATTCATTTATTTTAGTGTCTGTAATACTCTAAGACTTAGTTTTAAAGATTAGATGTTTGTGATGTGATGACTTGCAGGTTTTGTGGATAATGTGTAATAGACCTTAGAGGTTTATTTAATTAATTACTTTAATAATTTTTGAGCTTCCACATTATACTTTGTATTTCGTCAGTTTTACAACTAATATATGTTGAGGTTTTGATTCATTGGTTTGCCCTCCAAGGAGGTTAAGTGTGGGTATCATTCATGAATTGTTTAAGATCGTGACAATGTAAAAGACCCTAAATATCCAAAAAGTCAAGAATAATGCATAAACAATACAAAAACACCTTAAAGAAACTTCAGCTTGCATCAATGACCATAGAATATCGCCATTTTACTTCTTTTTGTAATTGTGTGAAACTGGCAAAATATTAAGTAGATTTGCCTAAATGGCATACAAATTAAGAAAACACATAAATAATACAACAGTCGTCTCCAAAAGAATTTTACTTGCACCAATAACCTTAGAATATCGCGAAGAATAAAAAAACAAAAGAACAAAACTTCACTTCTTTTTTTTTTTTTGGGGGGGGGGGGTTAAAAGGATATTTTATGTATGATTAAGTAGTTACAACATCACAAGTACTAGTAATTTAAAGATAGATTGCCAAAAGGATATTTTATGTATGATTAAGTAGTTACAACATCACAAGTACTAGTAATTTAAAGATAGATTACCAAAACAAGATAACTTATTACAAGCACAATTAGTAGTTAGCTTAGTAGTAGAGACTCCTTCTTGATCTGATTATATTATAGCTATAACAGAGTCTGGAGGATTTTATATATTGGCATCAGGTATGGACGAGGTCAGCTTGGCACCCGTTTTAGACAAAAAGTCTGCTACTTTACTGTCATGTAAGAAATTATGGCGGATCACTGGATTCCCCAACTTCTTCATAAGCAACCTACAATCATTAACCATTGTAGCATAAATAGGATGAGCTTGTTGTAATACTTGTAATATTTCAGTGGAATAGGTTTCTATCTCAATGGGATTTAAGTTGAGGTTAACAATTAAACGAAGACCCTCTAATAAGGCTTGCATTTCTACCATAAAACGATTATTACCAAAGTATGCTTACTAAAACCTACTATTGATTGTCCATTATGATCACGAATCACCCCACCAATTCCTCCTCCTTCAGTGGCACTTAAAAACGAACGATCTGTATGTAATTTAAAAGTCCCTCTAGGAGGAGGAAACCATTTGATGTTGATGAGAGTGGAGGAGTTTACATTATATGGCTAGGAAGTAGAGTGGACATATTCAATAGTTCTAATTCGTATTATCTGCATGGACGGGGAGCCGGTTTTAGTATTAAAAATGTTATTGTTTCTATTTAGCCAAATTTGCCAAAATGCAAAGGGTAGTAAGTCAGTCCACCTGAAAAGGTTGTTGGTATAAGTAGTATCTAGGCCTCTTAGTGTCTAGAGCCAATGAATCTCTTTTCCCAAGTCAAGATGCATTATATCTATACCATCTTCAAGCCAAAAATTTCTCACAACATGGCAATGAAGTATGATATTGTCAATAGTTTCAGTAGCTTGCTTGCATATTTGGCAAATAGGATCTTGGGAAATGCCAATGTTGTGAAGATAAGCTCTAGTAGGCAGACAGTTATGGGAGCAAAGCCAGAAAAAAATATTTTATTTAGAGTATTTAGTTTCTAGATAGAAGATTGTTAATAATAGAAATTGGGTTTGGGTTCAGTATTTGGTGAATTGAGTTTGTAGAAAATATACCATTTGTTGTGGAGGCCCAGTAAGGTTGATCGGGCAAGCCAATATATAACCGAATAGGAATTGACCTATCAATAACTTCTTAAGGGAGATTGAAGGAATGTTTTGTTCAATCCCAGTTTGTGTCACTCCAAAGATAGGATAGCTTGGCGTGTTCTTCGTTAAAAGTTAGAGGACCCTCGATATAGTGTCTAAGGGGAGGTGAATTAGGAATCCATCTTTGATACCAAAGACTAATGTGATTGCCAATATTCGGAACCCAAGCCATGTTCAGAGCAAATCTTACTGCCTTTAAGGATGTTCTTTTAGATGAAGGTCTTCTTGAAGGAATTTTTACAATTATAATATTTGTTAATAAGGGCATGAGCCCAAAGTTTTGTATGATTCCTAAAACCCTCCAAGATAGGCTAGTAGGAGTATTTTATTTTTCATTTGAGTTGTCTGCCTCTATTCTCCTTGGGGGAAGCTAATTTTTCCCAAGCGTTCTAGTGAATTTTTTTCTTAAGGCTGGTGGTTCCCCAAAGAAAATTGCTTTGGATTTTATCTATCGATTTATAGGTTGTTGTAGGGATGTCGAAATATTGCATTGCATATGCTGGAATAGCATTAATAGTGGATTTTGTAAAAGTTGGTCTTCCAGAAGGCGATAGAAATATAGTCTTCCAAGAGGAGAGTTTCTTTTTAATGTTATCTAAGATGTATTGGAATCCGACGTTTTTGGTTTGTGGTTCAATATCAGTAAACCTAAGTATTTCCCAAATAATGTAGAGGGATTGATGTTAAAAAAATTTCTTAATCAACTCTCTAACGTTATTACTATAGTTTTTTTTTGAAAAGATGGCCTTGGATTTGGATGAGATAAATTTTTGTCCCGATAACCAGCAAAAATGATTTAGGTAGTTAGGCATTGTGAAGATTGATCAACATTTTCTTTGGCGATGAGAGTTAAATCATCCGCGAAAAAAAGATGCAAGAATCGGGGGCCATTTTTGTGTAAAGTAATAGGATAATAAAGCATTACTTCTTTTCGTAAGTGTCGAAAAAATGACCAAATAGTAAATAAATGTCCCTATATGGCTGAAAATCAAGAAAAGTACATAAAATATAAAAAAAATGTCATAAAATTAATACAAATCAATGACCGTAAAATATCATGATGAATAAAAGAACAAAATTGTACTTCTTTTCATAACTCCCCGAAAATGGCCGAAAATTACATAAATTTCCTTACATGACCGAAATCAAGAAAACTAAATAAACAATACAAAAAACACATCCAAAAAATTTCAGCTTACACCAATGACCATAGAATATCGTGACAACTAAAAGAAACAAACCTTACATCTTTAAAAATGATTGAATATTTTGTAAATGCTCCTTAAATGGCAAAAAATAAAAAGTACAAAAACAATCCAAAAAATGGCCCAAAAATAATACAAAAAATGTCTCAATATTTTTTTTACTTGCACAAATGACTAGGAATATCATGACAAATAAAAGCATAAAACTTTACCTTATTTCGTAAGTGTCTGGATATGGATGAATATTACGTAAATACCCCTCAATGCCCATAAAATATAAAAAACTACATAAGCAATACAAAAACCGACTAAAACTAATTTCAACTTGCACCAATGAGTTTAGAATATTGTGAAGAATAATAGAATAAAACTTTACTTCTTTTCGTAACTGTTCGAAAATGGTCGAATAGTACGTAAATACCCCTAAATGGCCAAAAATCAAGAATATTACATAAGCAATACAAAAAAAAACCTCAATTCACTTTGACTTACATCAATGACCTTAGAATATCGTGATTAAAAAAAGAGTAAAACTTTACTTCCTTTCATAACTATATGGAAATGGTCGAATGTTACGTTAATTCCCCTAAATGGTTCGAAAAAAAGGATAACAAAATACAAAGAAAGGCCTCAAAAAAGTTTCTTCTTGCCCAAATGACCTTAGAATATCGTGATGAACAAAAGAACAAAACATTACTTCTTTGGTAGATGTTCGAAAATGGTTGAATATTACATAAATACCCTTAAATGACCGATAAATAAAGAAAAATTCATAAATAATATAAATCACTCCTCCAAAAAAATTCAAATTGCACAATGACCTTAGAATATAATGATCAATAAAAGAGCAAAATTTTACTTCTTTTCGTAATTGTCCGAAAATGGAAGAAAATTACGTAAATTCTCCTAAATGGCTAAAAAATTTAAAAATACATCAACAATACAAAAAAACATTCAAAAACATTTGTAGATGAAAGATAACCCTTGAATATCCTGACAAATAAAAAACAAAAATTTTCTCTTTTTCGTAATTGTTCGAAAATTGTCTAATATTATGTGAATGCCCTAAATGACCGAAAAAATCACGAAAACTACATAAACAATACTAAAAACACCTCAAAAAATTCAACTTTCACCAATCACCTAAGAATATCATGACGATTAAAGAATCAACTTGACTTCTTTTCGTAATTATTCGAAAATGGCAGAATATTACGTAAGCTCCCCAAAATGGCCAAAAGCAAGAAAACTACATAAACAATACAAAAATTTCCTCAAAAAATTTTCAATTTGCACGAATGACCTAAGAATATCGTGACGTCTAAAAGAACAAAACATTAATTATTTTGTAACTATCCAAAAAATTGGTTGAATATTAAGTAAATGCTTTAAAATGACCAAATTCATAAAATGCAAAAAATGGCTCAAACACAGTACAAAAGATCCTCAAAAATTTTTTACTTGAACAATTGACAAAGAAAATCATGCGAATAAAATAAAAAAACTTTACTTTTTTCGTAACAGTCGGGATATGGCCGAATATTACGTAAAGACCTCCTAATGCCGGAAAAATCAGAAAACAACATAAGAAATACAACAAACACCTAGAAATAATTTTGACTTGCACCAATGACCTAAGAATATCATAACGAATAAAAGAAAAATAACTTTACTTCATTTCGTAAATGTCCAAAAATGGTCAAATATTACGTAAATAAGCTTGAATGACCAAAAATCAAGAATGCTACATAAACAATAAAAAAAAATTTAGAAATTCTCTGACTTGCATGAATGACCTTAGAATATCGCCGATGAATAAAAGAATAAAACTTTACTTCATTTCGTAATCATTAGAAAATAACCGAATATTACGTTAATTCCCCTAAATGGCCGAAAAATCAAAATAAAAATTACATAAACAATACAAAAAATGTAACATAACACAAATTTTAACTAACTAGGAATAAGTTAAGAAGCTAAAATTATTCATTTTGGAAAGAAAAAGAGAAATCTGGAAAATTTCCTCAGTTTAAGAAGTGAGTTTTGGTCAGTTTCAAACGATCATAACTTCTAACTCATGATGAGTTATAGGTAGTTCTTAATATGGTTTGAAATTCCTTGGAGAGATCTTTCCAAATCCATCGAGTTTGCATATTTTTGATATCATATGAGGGAGATATGCTTATCAGAAGTTGGGTTGTCGAATTGAGGAATGTCCCAATCCGGATTTAAGGAAAGGAAAAATATTCTTTTCATCTATTTATTTCCTATTTTGTTTTAGTAATTTATTTGGGGTAAAAACCAGTTTTAGTTTAGATTATAAAATTAACTTTATGCTTAGGGCTTGGAGAAAACAGAAGAGAAGAAGGAAAAGGGAGAAAGACCAATATTTCGCCAATAACGCCAGGAATTTCTAGTGGAATTCGTCGGGGGTGATTCCTACCAAGGTATGTGAGATCTTTCGTGTTGGGTTAATTCATCCACACACCAAAACTCTTTTCAATTCAGTTGTTTTAGAATTTTTACATGATAAGAAGTGAATTTTTGATGAATCTTGTTGAAACCCTATTTGGTTGAGTTGATTGAATGCCCATTGATGTTGATTCGTAATTTCGAAGATTTTTTCGAGTTAGATCTACAAGATATTTAAGGTATTGATGATCCTAAGTAATTCGGAATAGAACTATGGAGGCTTAAGTGATTTAGGATCTAGAAAACAATAGAAGAAAGATGTTCAAGCGCTTCTGGGTAGCACCTGGCACGCGTGCCCCATCTGCGCCAAAAGGTATAGCGTGATGCTCCCACAGTGCGATAAAAAGGTACCTCATACCAACTTGTGTGGTGCGGCGCGCCCCGAAGAAGCCTGAATCGGCATTCTTTGCCCAATTATTGTAGTTTAGACTTTTTAAGTCCTTTTAAGGTACATTAACACCTTTTAATAATTCTAATTACTTCAAATGATTTCTTAACATCTAGAAATAACCATAGAACACAAATCGTAACCTTTATACCATAATCCAATTCAAGGAGAGTTAAGATCATAGTCAAAGAAGTTAAGAGACAAGTCTAAAGTTAAGAAGTAAGTCAAAGCAAAGTTCTTAAAAGTTTTCAAGAGTCTTTATTAAATGTTTTAACTTTGTTATAAGGCTCAATTAAAGTTAAAGTGAAGAGTAAAAAGTTGATGTTTTTTCTTCAAGAAATATAAGGGGATTAAGTATTCCCAAGATAGGCCTCACCCCACCACAAATAAAGTCATTTGTCCTCAAATGCAAATGAAATAAGTATATAAAAAGTGAAAATAAAGTAGGATTGAAAGGGAGGTAAATAAAGGATCTTGTCTACTCAGTCGCTCCATATGTTTGGGCCTTAGTACCTAGAGTCATATCTGAAGAAACATGAGAAGCACTAGGGGCAGCCAAAAGTGTATATGCTAAGGAAGCCTGCACCACAACATCTATCATGGCTTCCTCTGTCTCATTGAGGTCTTCATACGTCGATTCCTCAGAAACTCCCATCATCTCCTCATTGTCTCTACATCAGATTTGGGATCAGTAATCTGCTCAAATCTAACTGCATATCCACTGGTAGCCGAAGACCATGGACATATCAGTGGACATCAGCTGATCCATATCGCTTTGCAACACAGCAATAGCAACCTTTAAATTCGTCACCTCCTCGGTGACACTTTGGCCACGCTCGCACACTGTTATTCTCACGACTTTTTCTAGGGCTATCTAAATCATGCCCGAAATGGAGGCCTCGATTATGGCAGTATCACGATCAGTAATATGGAAAAGTTGTCCCATTCGTAGTTATGAAGCCTGGGTAATAGAGTTCAGGAGACAACAAAAGTTGTTCTAAGAGGTAGGGTAGTAAGAGAAGATCCTAGAATGTCTTAGGTACAACACAAGAGGTACATGAAGTTCTAATGGCCGATGTAGGCACGAATGACTCTGCATTTGTTGTCTCTGTATCTATGATCAGGGACGAGTCCCCCGAGGCTGCCTTCTTCTTCATCTTAGTGTGGTCCTTCAAATACTCTGCCTTGATTCGCTGATCATCTCTAGAGAATTTGAGAATAACTTCCACGTCCGCGTTAGCATCTCTCGTTACCCAAGCCTATCTTCATAGCTTAGTGATCAATATCGGGAAGGGAAGAGAAGTCTAACGCTACTTGGCCATCATGTCCATATCCCGTGTTATAATCATCCCCACATGCAGTCTTGTCCCATCAACTATGGAAAATATATAAGATTCCTTGGACAGGAGAAGAATAGACTCGTTTTGACGGGCATGATCATGTTGCTGCTGAAACCAAACAATCCTCACTGCTACATTTAAGTGCTTCTTTTCTATTGGAGCCCCTACCTCTAACCATTTTGGAATGCCATCAGACATCAAAGGGTCTAGCCACCTTTTATTGTTTTCCAGGTTCTTTGTCCTGATCATATGCAGTCAGACATCTTCAAGTCCCGTAGTTCTCTCTAAGACAACATTAATGGCATAAACATTATAGTGCACCCTCCTTCCTTGGACAAGTAAATGCTCCACCGGTTTAAATATTGTTGTTTGTTTTTTCCTTTGTGGTATCAGGCACTATATGCATTGAAAAATTCCCTAATCCATATTGGAATATATGGGCCATGGGCATTGTGAAAATCTGGAACTTGTGAGATTTCACGCAATCCATTATCTCTAGGTACCTGTCGATAACCCTATTTGTGGACAAATGTTTTTCCTTAGTAATCGTCCTCAACCTCTCTGTTTTTAATATATTCATTGATTTTAGAGGAGGACTCAGTACTGGTGGTGCAAGTACCACTCTTTGTTCTTGAGCTGAAACATGAGAAGTGGCAGCCCGAGGATTCTTTATCCTAGATGGAACATTCATCCTTTTAGATCGTAGCTCTGACCTTTGTTCTGTGACAAGCGTATCATAATCAAAATCTGCAATCTGAGGCTTTTGATGCTCACCATCATTCTCAAAATTGTATGGTATGTAAGCATAGATCCCGTCACTATTGAAATGTGCTCTAGTGGGGCAGGTTCTTCTCCTTTCCTTTTTTTTCCTTTCCCACCAGATATGGGAAGTTTGGTTATGTTAGCCCTGGATGCATCTGCATACTTATTTATTGTAATCCCCTTAACTTTCCTTCGAGGTGGAATGTTTTTACCTGCGACCTTAGGTCTAGCCATATCTTCAAGACATCGTTAATAGAATTAGAAACAGCCCAATCAGGATTATAGGATAATAGTTGTAGACAGACTTGCCGGATCACTTTTGCAAGCTAGGTCGGGCAAGCCTAAAGTATTGACTCTAAATTTGAAGCAAATCGGAGATGTGAAGGCCTTTCAGCGAATAATTGACAACATTCGGCGAGCCAGGATTAGCCCGCCAAAAGATATAGTACAAAAACACCAGGGGTGTGTAGACAAAGGGCAATAAAGAAGACGTTTAGTAAGTTGTCAAGTGCCTTCGGCGACCTCAAGCTTCTCATCGAAAGTTACAAAAATAAAATTAAAGTAAAGCATGAAATTAAAAGCGAGATGAGGAACTTCGGAGAAACTAGCTAAACCTAGCTCACCAAGCAACCCAACGGGCCTAAATCTACCCAACTTCATGAATTCAACGCTCCAACCCCCAAAAATAGAATGAAAGAATGCACTAGTAAAAATACAACCAACCACATAACACCCATTACCCCGGCATACTAAGAATTCTCCCGGTTTTGCCAAATTTGGGCATTGGATGACTTTTTCCCTTAAGAATGGTGTCACCAATTCAATCATCAAGTAAATCATGTGATTGATTTTATGTTACCAGCCTCAACAAACTAACACTATCAACATGCAAGCACAACCCCACAACAATGTGATTTATTTTATGGAACAAATAACGGGAAGCAAACAATTAAAGCATGCAATTAAGAAAAATAGTTTAGATCAGAGAGGCCCAACAAACATCACTAACATATTATCATTTACATAAAAATACAAAATGCGATTAAAAATAAATGTGTGGTTCAGAAAACCTACCTTTTATGCTGAACAATATAAAATTGAAATGCTAGGCGGAAAAGTATTCCAACTCCGAGCACAAGTAAACGACTAAAACTTTTAGAGATATAAAAATATAGAAAATACTAAATATATGTGAGATTTGGAAGATTAAAAGCGAGGGAAGTGAAAGATTTTGAAGTTTAGACCTTTGACCTTTTAAAAACTATCCATTTCTCGCGCATTCGCTGACATAAATCATTATCGTCGACCCACTTGGCAGCATGCCGACTAGACACTTTCCTCGACAAGTTTTATAGAACCTTCCATTGATGTGGAGATCCAAACAGTGGACATGATCAAGATCGACAACACTATAGGCAATTCACCAATTATTTTTTTGCGATCACCGAGTTTTATATAATCCATTTTGAATTGTTCTTGTGTCTGGTGATGGCATAGGTCGGGGTTGCCAATCTATTTGGTAATTCACCAACTGGACCTTTGGTTCACCAATCTGCATTTTTCCAATGCCTTGTACACTTCAACCTGCACAATCAACACACCATTTCTCTAAAACAGAAATGAAGCAATAAAAAGGGTCTTGGGTTACCTCCAAAAGTAGTGCCTTAATTAAAGTTGTGTCACGACATAAGTCCATGCTCAAGTTCCATTAGTGAGGTATGACTTATTTTCATCAGGCAACCTCTATTTTGGTTGTGGGTAGAGCTCATCTAGCACTTGGTCCATTTGGGATCCTAGTAGCTGAATTATCATGGCATGGGAGGATCTAGTTACACGTTAATACATTATCCCTTAACTCCTCCAATACCCTATCCTGCGTATTGAATTTTTGGAGAAAGAGTGTGAGAATTGCTTCAGCTTGTCCATCCTCCTTGTTCTTCGAATTTATTTACTCATGAGGAGGGATATAGAGTTCCTTCTTAATGCACTGGACAACAATCTCTATAACCTTCTCGGTTAACTAATCCAGCTAAGTTAACTAGGGTGCTAAGCTGGTCCCATTCAACTTCTTACTTGGACTCTGTCATGTTGTAAAAAAATGGGGATTCTATAACATAAGGTTTTCGTACTAGACTACCAGGGATAAGTGGATCATCCAATAGTCTATTAACAGGACCAAGAATTGTATAAAAACATTATAGAAGGACTACACCTGGAATTTCATGAGTTTGGCATTGAACCAGAATTACTTTAAACCTTATCCACGGCTCATGAAGTTGGTCACCTTCCAATGGTTTGAAGGTTAGAATATTATCTTGAAACATCATCATTTCTGATGGAGGAAAATCCATCTATTCACCATTTCTTAATTGAAACAACAACAAGCAAAACAAACAAAACAAAGCTAAAAGTTAGGTAAGTAGCACTATAACTAACAAGAACAAAATTCAACTTTACCAGAATTCTCAAACAACACCACTCCCTGGAAGCAGCACCATTTTGACTTCACGTATCATGACACTTCTTCCAGTCCAAGTGTCAACAATTATGTGTAGTAATATAACCCAACTAGGTGTTGGGATTGTTCTCACATGGAGTGGTTTCAACAATTTGTACCCACGTACAAATCAGTTTAAGTTAGTCATAGCTACAAACATTTATGAATAAAAGCATATCAAATTATGAGTGACACAAGTGACAAATATCCAAGAGGGTTTATAGTTAATTATCAACTAAAGCAGTAAATACATGAGAATAGGAATATTTGGATGTAATAGGATTATGGGCTATGATAGATAATCAGATAATTGCGATTAATAGTAAATAGTTGCATATTAGTGATTAGACTAGACTTTAGTGGGGTAAACTCTCTCTCAAGCAATTTACCCCAAATCAAACAGGTTTTCTCTAACACTAATAAGCATAAATTAAGCATGAATTATGTCACACCCGGATTTTGAAATCTGAATGCAATCGGCGTCGTCAACCTCTCAGAGGTCGCAGAAAAGCCTCTTCTTAGCTTTCATCACAATCATATAGTTAAATTTGCAGAAAATTTTAAACTTTCAAAACATAGTGAAGTATACATAGACTTCATATGATTACTATATAAAATAATATTCTTATGATCTCAAACTAAACAACCATCTATAATCGATTAAACAATGAAATGAAAGAATCAATATATCGTAATAGTTTGTAAAATTGCCTTAATACAAATTTTTGAATAAAACGTTTGAAATGAAACGCTAGAGACAACATCCACTAGCTATGGCTAAAGTTCTAAGCAAGAATGATAAATGTAGCATCCTCGAACTCAAGAGGACCTACCAAAGTATGGAGATCGCTAATCCGAACCGCTTCAATGAGTCTTCAATTGCTCTTTGACCTGCGCCTATAAAAGTAGTAAATGTATGGGGTTACTACACACTTTGGCTAAGTATGGGTGTATGCACATAAACATGTAAGGACTATGCATGATCAAGGAAAGCTCTTCCTACAACAACATGTCATTTTTGGAAAGTGAAGTCACCAAACTTTCTTAATTCGTTGTTTGTGAATTATTTTATGAATATGACATATTTTAATGCATTCAAAGCACATAACTTATTTTATATATGTAAATAATACCTTGGAATCATGAACATAATTTTAGAACACCTCGAACGAAAAATTGTAAATTTGCTCCTCTCAAACCCGAGAGCTCTTCCCCCAGGACATAGTTTATTTTTGAGTCTTTTTCTACTTGTTGTTGTATAGTTCAATGATTACAAGTGCAATGATTCATTATAGTCCCATACCTACAGTGAATTGAGGAAGTAATCTAAAATACTACGGAAATGATTTCGCTACCCTTACTACAAGTTATTCTTTCCATTATTGTTAAATTGGGCATGAAATCTTTATGAGCCAATCTTTATTGGCTAGGCCACTTATTTCATCATGTCCATATTATGAAGATTGTGGGGCATTGATTAGCCATTATGTTTTAATCCCTTTATTGGCATAATATAAGAAGTCATTATAAGCCAATTTTTATTTGGATATGCACATTATTTGATCATTTGCATAATGTGAAGATATTGGAGCATATATCTTGATTTTGCACAAGCCAATAACTTGTTAAAACTTTGTTCTTATTAACCACAGATGATTTGACATAATTAATCTCTTAATTTATTAGCTCATTTTGAACTTAGATTTCTTCTTCTTTCTTTCATACTTTTTTTAAAAAATCTTTAGAACTAATCTAGTGTTTGCCCCACACTGATGAGGGGTGGTTCACCTATCAAAGTAAACCTAGATCATGTGAGCTAAACATGAAATCTAGTGTCTTCCCCACACCGAAAAGGGGTGGTTCATTGGCTAAAGTGAAACCAAGTCCAGTGTCTTCCCCACACCTAAAAGAGGTGGTTCACATCTAAAGTGAACCGTATGCTTTCTTTAAGCATTAACCAACATAAATCATGAAATCTAAACATGAAAACTAGTGTTTGGACCATGCCGAAAAGGGGTGGTTTCACCGGCCAAAGTGATACCGCATCATACCTAGATCACTTAGGTGGAATCCACTGGTTAGTTTCTATGTTGGCAACATAGTTTGAAGACTAGGAGATTTTCCGAGAATCTTATCCACCTTGTTGGATCCCATCTCATGAGGCTTACATATACTGGCACAAGCTCAGTGCTAATCTATTGGTGCTTTGTTCAACTTCTTTTTCTTTATAACTTTTAGAGTTGACTCAAACATTATGGACGCTTGCTTCTAGTTATGAGGTTTACTTAACTCTTTGAATAATTGTTCATCCCTTTCTTTACTTGATGAAATGTGAATTTAACCTTACATTATCATCTTGATGTTAATGAGACTTGTCTCATGATTAATAACACCCTCTTATGTGAATATCTTTAACATAATTGTCTAGGTGTGAGTGAGACTTGTCTCACTTCTTTTAACACCTCATTCTGGCCACTTTTCATAATTCTTTCTTTTAATTATTTCATTACTCACCTTATTTTGTTTAATGACATTTGGAATCTTTATACCACTCTTTATGAACGTTATAATTTTTGTTCAATGTACTTACTTATATTCATAGTTCATTAGGAAAGGGTATATTGGGACTTATCCAAATGATTGGCATACCCTTTTTTATGAATTCAAAGTTACATTGGTCATGCTTAATTAGGTGTTTAATATTTTGGAAATACATAGTAAGCCAATTTATTGGCACTAAACTTTCACATATTATGGTAATTTTGAATATAGTTAGCCAATTTATTGGTAAAAAAACGAAATTTAACTAGACAATGGTCATGAGAATATCATTAGCCAAGTCAATCAACTTCACGAATATACTATAGTGATTTCATCATTCTAAATAAGTCGACATTTAACTGTGAACTAAACTTAATGAATGACTCATAACAACTTCACCTTCTCAAACACAATTACGCATTACAACATTCTTTAACTCATGTAACTAATACCCTAATCATACGAATCGAATATGTAGTCCTCATTAGACATTAACAGGTGAAGAACCTTACACATAATTATCAATTAGACTTACATACCAACAACATTTTCGAGATTACATCTACATACTATTAGAAAAAAAACAAGGATAACTAGGGAGGTGGACGTTAAAAAGAGTCATTGGGAACAACCCTAGTTTCGATATTCTTGAATTCATAAGACATTTGAAAAACCTCTTGGAGAAAGGAATACTAGATATAAAACCCATACCTTATGTAGAATTGAATCTATGAAGATCACCTTGCACTTTTTAATGAAAACTTTGAAGTTTTTCTTGAAATCGCCTAAGGAGAACTTTTATTTTTCTTGTGTTCCTTTACTGCTTTCAAATCGTGCCTTTCTTAGTGAATGATCGTGAGTGTAGGTATAGGAACCGAATATTTAGTAATTTAACTTATACTAATCAACTTAATTATTAAATCAATTAGCTAATTTACGAAAACGCCCCTCCTAAATTTACTATTTAACCGAAATCTTGAAATTTCTTAGTGGTTTCCATTTTGACAAATTAAATTAATTAATTAAGCTGATAATTTAATTAATTAGGTAACCAAGGGTAATTATGAAAGTACCCCTAAGTTGTTAGGACCATAACCAACCCTTTGGACAATCCTAGGTTAGGTACCAGGATGTTTCTTAGTTAATTAATTGTCTAGTGTAAAGATTTCAGTTTGACAATTTAAAATAATTAATTAAGTTGTTAATTAATTAATTAAGTGACCTGGGGTAATTAATAAAGTACCCCTAAGTCACTAGGACCATAACCAATACTTTTGGACCATCTTATGATAGGTACTAAGATGTTTCTTGAGTTAGTTACTAGGTTAGTGTCACCCGGTTTGGTCTTAGGTTGTCGGGTGCACTAGTTAGTTTATTTCGGTTAGTCGTAGGTTAGTTATCTAGTTAGGTAAGTTAGTTAGAGCGTAGAGTTTTTTAGGAAGGTCAGCCCTACATGGATTTACCTCCACATGTGCCCATGCCCCTAACCACCCTAACGGAATTCTTGCACATGGGTTGCACATGTGTGGCTGCTCATTTCTTGTTGCCCCAAGTATCATTACTATATCTTTGGGCGCTTCTTACAATACATGAGAATTTTAAATGATCACGTGCTACAGTACCTAGGCTTGACGCTTGGATGCCTACTAGATAATTTGTAAAGTTGACAATCAATATTTTATCTTAGGGTCTTCATAGAAGGTGCAATTCTTAAACAAGCTTGGATTATATTTTAAATACTTGTGTATACCTAGAAAATTGTCTAATACCCTTAAGACAATATTCTCGAATATGCCAGATATTACTCAATATTGGACATTAGGATGCCTATGTACCCCCAATACCTATTCTTAAAACTTAATAGACTATTCATTAGACGAGTACATTTTCTGGAATGTTACATTATCCCCCCCCCCAGGAACATTCCTCCCCGAATAACACTACGCATCATTTTGAAACAAGGACGGTATTTTCGAAAAACACATTAACATACTTGAAACTTTACTCTTTGTGAATATCTAAATCACCACTTACTCTAGATGATGCGCATCACTCAAAGCTTATCTGAAGCTTCATATCTGAGATTGAGGAAGTTTCTTCTCAATCTTACTTTAACTTAACGCACATCACACTCATGCAACACATAAATCACGGAAACATTATACAAAAACAACAACATGACTGCAAGCATGAACTCATATTAAATCATATAGTGGAAGTATAAAACACACAACTATGGACATAGAACACCTAATCTGCCTACTGCACTAAGATTTAGGGTCTCATAAACGAAATCGGACTAAGAAACAGTATATCTACCCTCAAGAAGTTAATAAGTGAGGGTAACAGGATCTCATATCGGCCTCGGCCTCCCATGTTTCCCCCTCAACAAGATGGTTCCTCCATAACACCTTCACGATGGGAACCTCCTTGTTCCTTAACTATTCACTTGGCAATCTAAAATTGCAATGGAGAACCTGTTCATAAGAAGGATTCTCATCGACACCTAACCCCTTAGATAACCTCTTGTTGGCTTTAAGATTGGAACTATTTGGCTTTGTTGGATTCGAACCACGCCCTTCCTGTTTCAGCTCTAATTCATTTGGAAACTGAAACTTTTTCTACCTAGTTTCGATAGTCAAATGTAGCTTAGCATTCATGGAGCCAATCCATACCAAAAATTATATCAAAATCAAGCATGGTTAATTCTATTAGCTCCGCATAAGTAACTCTATCATGAACAGTTATTGAGCAATCTCTATATACCCTTTCGACCATGATGTTGTCTCCTATAGGAGTACTAAATAGAATTGGCTCATGCAGGATCTCAAGAAGCAAGTCAAATTTACTAGCTACATACGGAGTAATAAGATACAAGGTAGATCCCGGATCTAACATTGCATAAAAAGGAAAATAAAAGACAAGCTAGTTACCAGTGACCACATCCGCAGACTTTTCTTGCTACTCTCTTACTTTCAATGCATACAACTGGTTTCTCTTGGGAGGTTCAGCTCCAGCAGTGGGATAAGGCCGAGGCTGAGTATCTGCCTTGGCCTGATGATTCACGTGTGGGAACTCCCTAACCATATGCACACTCTTGTCGCACCCATAGCAGGCATTAGAACCTACTATGCACTCACCTCCATGCAAACGTCCACACTTACCACACGACATTCTGTCACGCTGGAAATTTATATTATTTCCCTCCTTGCGAAGACCAGATCTTGAGTCTGGTGCCTTAGACCACTCGGCCATCCTAATTTTTGTGTGCATATTTTTCCACATACACACAAGAAGGAAGTTAGATGATATAATGACACAAAATTTCAAATCTCTTGTCAGCACGATAAAGAGTAAAAGAAGGGAAGATTCGTAACATCACAAAGTCTCTAAGTCATAATTGTGGTGAACTTCATAAACATAAGTTAAAAACTACGCAATGTGGTTGTTTTCAGCTTTAGTTCCTAGGTAATTTAACCTCGTGCTCTAACACCAAGTTTTTCACACCCGGATTCTGAAATCCGAACGCAACTGGCGTCATTAACCTCTCAGAGGTCGCAAAAAAGACTCATCTTAGTTTTCATTACAATCATATTGTTAAATTTGCGGAAAATTTAAAACTTTGAAAAAAAAGAGTTAAGTATACATAGACTTCATATGATTACTACATTGAATAATATTCGAATGAACTCAAACCAAACAACCATCTATAATTGATTAAACAATTTGAATAAAAGAATCAATATATCGTAATAGTTTGCCAAATGGCCTTAATACAAATCTTTAAATAAAACATCAGAAATGAAACGCTAGGGACAACATCCACTAGCTATGTCTAAACTGATAAGATAGAATGATATATGTAGCATCCAAGAACTCAAGAGGACCTACCAAAGTCTGGAGATCGCTAATCCAAAGCGCTTCAAGGAGTCTTCAATCAGCTCTCTGACCTGCGCCTATAAAAATAGTAATAGTTTAAGGTTAGTACACACTTGTACTAAGTATGGGTGTATGCACATATACACGTAAGGACTATGCATGATAAAGGAGAGATCTTCCTTCAAAAACATGCCATTTCTGGAAAGTGAAGTCACTAAACTTTTTTAATTCATTTTTTGTGAATTATGGTATGAATATGACATATTTTAATGCATTCAAAGCACACAAACTCATTTTCTATATTTACATAAGACCTTTCAATTATGACCATAATTTTAGAACAACTCGAACGAAAAATTATAATTTTGCTCCTCTCAAACCCGAGAGCTCATCACCCAAGATTTAGTTTATTTTTCGGTCTTTTTCTTCTTGTTGTTGTGTAGTTAAATGATCTCCTTAATCCTATGTATTACTTACATGTGAAATGATTCATTATAGTCTCATACCTACAATAAATCAAGGAAATAATCCAAAAGACTAGGGAAATGATTTGGCTACCCTTACTACAAGTTATTCTTTCCATTATTGTTAAATTGGGCATGAAATCTTTATAAGCCAATATTTATTGGCTATGCCACTTATTTTATCATTTTCATATCATGAATATTATGGGTCATTGATTAGCCATTATGCTCTACTATTTGCATAATATAAGAAGTCATTGTAAGCCAATTTTTATTTGGCTATGCACATAATTTGATCATTTGCACAATGTGAAGATATTGGAGCATATATCATGATTTGGAACAAGCCAATAATTTGTTAAAACTTCATTCATATCAACCACAGATGATTTGACATAATTAAGCTCTTGCTTTATTAACTCACTTTGAACTTACATTTCTTCTTCTTTCTTTCTTACTTTGTTAAAGAAATCTTTAGCATTAAGATCATGCGATCTAACATGAAATTTAGTGTCTGCCCCATCCTGAAGAGGGTTGGTTCATCGTTCAAAGTGGACCTAGATCATTTGATCTAAACATGAAATCCAGTGTCTGTCCTACAACAAAAAGGGGTGGTTCACCGGCTAAAGTGAAACCAAGTCCAGTGTCTTCCCCACACCAAAAAGAGCTGGGTCACGGCTAAAATGAAACGAATACTTTCTTTGAGCATTAACCGACATACATCATGTGAGCTAAACATGAAATCAGTTTAAGCCCCACACCGAAAAGGGGTGGTTTCACCGGCCAAAGTGAAACCAGATCATACCTAGATCTCTTAGGTTGAATCCAATAGCTAGTTCTTATGCTGGCAACATAGTTCGAAGACTAGTTTTGATGACTCTTATCCACCTTTTTGGAGACTCATCTCACGAGGCTTACATGCGCTAGCACAATCTCATTGCTAGTCTATCGGTGCGTTGCACAACTTTTTTTCTTTATAACTTTTAGATTTGACTCAAACATTATGGAAGCTTGCTTCTAGTTATGAAATTTACTTAATTTTTTTGATAACCAGTCATCCCTTTCTTTACTTGATGAAATGTGAATTTAACCTTACATTATAATCTTGGTGTTAATGAGACTTGTCTCAGGATTATTAAAACCCTCTTATGTGAATATCTTTAACATAATTGTCTAGGTGTGAGTAAGAATTGTCCACTTCTTTTAACACCTCATTCTAATAACTTTTCATAATTATTTCTTTTAATTATTTCATTACTCACCTTATCTTGTTCAATGACATTTGGAATCTTGATACCACTCTTTCTGAATGTTATAAACTTTGTTCAATGTACTTACTTATATTCATAGTTCATTTGGAAAAGGTATGTTGGGACTTGTCCCAATGATTGGCATACCTTTGGTTATGAATTCAAAGTTACATTGGTCATGCTTTATTCGGTATAACATAGTCATTATCCAATTTTGTATCATATTTTGGAAATATATTGTAAGCCAATTTATTGGAATAGACTAAACTTTCACATATTATTGTAATCTAGAATATTGTTAGCCAACTTATTAACAAAAGCCAAACTTTCACTAGGCAATGGTCATGAGAATAGCATTAGCCAATTCAATAACCTTCATGAATATACTATAGTGATTTCATCATTCTTAATAAGTCTACATTTAACAGTGAAATAAACTTCATGAACGATTCATAACAACTTCACCTTCTCGAACACAATTAGGCATTACAACATTCCTTAACTCATGTAACTAATACCCTAATCATATGAATCAAATCTATAGTCCTTATTAGACATTAACAGGTAAAGAACCCTACACATAATAATCAATTAGCACCACATACAAACAACATTTTTCATGTACATCTACATACTATTAGAATAAAAAGCGAGGATAAATATTGAGGTGGACGTTCAACATTGTCATTGGGAACAACCCTAGTTTCGATATTCTTGAATTCATAAGACGTTTGAAAAACCACTTGGATAAAGGAATCCAAGAGAGAAAACACATACCTTATGTAAAGTTGAATCTAATAAGATCACCTTGCACTTTTTCACTAAAACGTTGAAGAACTTCTTGAAATCGCCTAAGGAGAACTTTTATTTTTCTTGCGTTTCTTTACTGCTTTCAAGTTGTGCATTTCTTAGTGAATGATCGTAGGTCTAGGTCTAGGAACTGAAAATTTCATAATTTAACTTAGACTAATAAACTTAATTAATAAATCAATTAGCTAATTTACTAAAATGCCCCTCCTAAATTGACAAGAATTAGAAGATTACTTGACTTAACCGAAATCAGGAAATTGCTTAGTGGTTTACATTTTGAAAAATTAAATTAATTAATTAAGTTGATAATTTAATTAATAAGGTAACCTAGGGTAATTACTAAAGTACCCCTAAATTGTTAGGACCATAACCAACCCTTTGGACCATCCTAGGTTAGGTACTAGGATGTTTCTTAGTAACTTACTTGTCTAATGTAAGGATTTTGATTTGACCATTTAAACTAATTAATTAAGTTATTAATTTAATTAATTAAGTGACTTAAGGTAATAACTAAAGTACCCCTAAGTTACTAGGACCATAACCAACCCTTTTGGACCATCTTAGGTGATATACCGTTGTTTCACGGTATTTTTAATGTTTTTTCCTTAAGATTAGTGTGTGTCCAAAAGCCTTTTTGTATTAATTCTTATGTAGTTTCTCTTTATTTACAGGAAATTTGTCTAAAAGATGAATGCAGAGGTTTTTGAGCAAGAAATGCAGAAAAGTACCACCTACGGAGCTTGTGACAGTCTGTCGTGCCCGTGATGGTTGAAAGGTGGCACCGTAGTGAAGCTGTTAAAGGAAGATGGGGAAGTCTGACCAAGTGTGGGTTTACAAAGTGCGTGATGGTCTGTCGTTGCCATGACGGTCCGTCCTACTGGTTCGTCATTAAGATCAGAGAAGTAGTCCCAGTACCCAAATTCCAAGAGTTCAATTGTTATGGAACGGAGACCCTCGACGGACCGTTGTGCCTATGGCGATCCGTCATACCTGCCATCAAGGATAATGAAAAGTGCAGCAGTATTTGATAAATGTGTGCCTCTAAGCATGACATAGAGGTACACCACTGCATGACCCTAAGTCTAAAATTTGAACTAGGTATCTAATAATCTGGTAGAGTAATGATATGTCAAGTGAGTGTGAGGAAGATTTGAATAGTCCACTATTTGTACTGAGCTAGAACTTGTCTGGTTAGTCATACTAAAAGTAAGTTCTAATAGACAATTAGGAAAGGATCATTGGCCCTTGTTCAATATATCCCATTTTTAGCCTAAATTAAAAAAATGAAATTATTTCTTCTTTGATCCAAATGATTTGAGCTTAAACTAGACCTTTCTTTTTCACCCCAACGCTCTGGAAAGTGGGGTTGAAAGAACAAAGAGAGAGAAAAAACAAAAGTAAAGTGACTCAAGAATCAGTTGAAAGAAAAGTGAAATAAAAAAAATAATTAAAAAAATACAAGAAATACAACCAAGGAAAGAAGAGAGTCACTTACACAAATGAAGAAAGAACGAAAACTAGCAAGGTGAAAGAATATGAGAAACTCGGTGAAATAAAATGATAAAAAGTGGTATGTTTAGCCGATATGTCAATAATGGAAAAAATTCACTAAAGTATACCTAAATATACCCTACCTGACCCAGAGCGTATGTTACAAGCTAAGAAAGTCCTATCGTGATCCTAAAAGTTGTATAGCGAACTTAAAGTAGTGAAAATAAGGGCAAGCTTATGGCAATATGTATGAGTGAGTTGTGAATCTGTTCTGAGAGTGAGTGTGGAAAAGTAATCCTTATAATCAAACTAAAATCATTGTGTGAAAAATGAGGATATTGTTTTGAAGTGAGGACACTAGTTTCAATACTGGAAATATTAGCACCTCGGTGAGAAATTAAAGAGGATAGGTGTTAGTTAGTGGTAAGTATGTGTCATGGTCTAATTCCACATAATTCAAGCCTAATAGTGATAGCATATATAAATATGATGAGACTGATCGGGATTGATAGTCAAATGATTGCGAAAGATAAAACATAGATACTATTGTACAGAGACTTTGTAGTGAGTCATAGTGCGTCGCTTGAGGACAAACAATGAATTTAAGTTGAGGGTGTGTATATACCGTGGTTTCACAGTATTTTTAATGCTTTTTCCTTAAGTTTAGTGTGTGTCCAAAATCCTTTTTGTATTAATTTTATGTAAGTTTCTCTTTAATTGCAGGAAATTTGTCTAAAAGATAAATGCGGAGGTTTTTGAGCAAGAAATGTAGAAAAGTACAACCTACGGAGCTTGTGACGGTCCATCGTGCTCGTAACAGTCTGTAGATGGCATCGTAGTGAAGCTGCTGAAGGAAGATGGGAAAGTCTTACCAAGTGTGGGTTTACAGAATGCATGAAAGACCATCGTAGCCATGACGGTCCGTCCTGCTGGTTCGTCATGAAGATCAGAGATATAGTCCCAGTATCCAAATTCCATGAGTTAAAGTATTATGGAACGGAGACCCTCGACGGACCGTTATGCCTGTGACGATCCGTCATACCTGCCATCGAGGATAATGAAGAGAGCATAAGAAGAATTGACAAAGTATGGGACGACTGAGTCCATGACGACGCGTCGCGAGGTCCATCGACCCAGCCGCGTTTTGACAGATTTCCAGCAAATAGAGTCCTTCTTTAATTAGGTTTTTGTTTTTTATAAATAGTTTGAGAAATCTCGTTTTGGGGGCTAGACTCTTTGGTGATTAGACTCTCTTATAGTTAGATTCTTGGTTATTTTAGCTTCTTTTGTGGACTAGACTTGTGGATTATTAATACACTTTTGGAGAACCTTTAGTCTTCAATTAATTTCAGTAATTGATTATTGGTGATTTTGTTGATTAATCAAGTGAACTTCTGGATTTTATTCTTTCTCATTGAAGTAAGTGCATGAATTCTTTTATTACATATTTGAATATTGTGAATATGACTATGGGTAACTAAACTCCATAACTAGGATTGTGGGAACCATAGGCAAATAATGAGGTAAAACCTAACTAAAATAACAATTCTAGAATAGTATCTTGCATGTATTGATAATTCTTTCGGTTAGAACTCTTTTTAACGAATGGCCAACGCTAGAACTCGCCCTAATGCTACTTGTCGAACCAAGGAGGTAGATAATAGAAAAAGAATTAACAACATAGATTCAATGTATACTAATGAATAGGCTAGTATTGGTTGGTACGAGATAATAACTTAGTCAAATATCGAATATGATGCTTAATATAAGGTAAAGGTAAGAATTAGTATAGCAACACACGTAGCCGGATCAAGGTGCGGAGTGAAATTTTCTAGATGCCGGACCAAGGATTTAGAAAAAAATAACTTATCACTTTACATGCAAGATACTAAGAAAGAATTGTTATAGTTAGAATTATTAAGTTAGGAACCTGTGGGGCACACGTAAACCCTAGTTACTTTTATTAACTAATTAAACTCCAACATTTGAATCTGTAAGTGGTCTACTTTGATTTAGCTAATTATTTTCATTCATTTAGAAATAAAAATCCCCCTTTTATTGTCTTTGCTTTCCAAGTAAATAATTGACTAAATAGTAGTAATAATAGATTGAAGTTAAGTCAGAACTATTTTCCTCGTGGGAACGATCCCAACCTTATTAGTTGGGTTCTTTACTTGATACGACCGCTTTACTTCTTATTTGAGAAGTAAGTTTCAGCGTATCACTAGGTTAGGTATTAGGTTGTTTCTTGAATTAGTTACTATTTTAGTGTCACCCGGTTAGGTCTTAGGTTGTCGGGTTCACTAGTTAGTTTGTTTCGGTTAGTCCTAGGTTAGTTAGAGTCTATAGTTTTTTAGGAATCTCAGCCCCACATGTCTTGACCCCCACATGTACGCCTTCCCCTAACCGCCCTTACTGAATTCTTGCAGATGTGCTTGCACGTGGGCTGCACATGTGCTTGCACATATGTTGCTGCTCATTTATTGTTGTCCTAGGATCCTTACTATATCCTATGGAACTTCTAACTCTAGATGATCAATTTAAATGATCATGTGTTATGGTACCTAGGTTTGACACTTGGATGCCTAGTACATAATGTGTTAAGTTGAGAATCAATATTTTATCTTAGGGTTTTCTGCAGGTACAATTCTTAAACAGGCTTCGGTTATATTTGAAATACTTGTGTATACCTAGAAAATTGGCTAACACCCTTAAATCTATATTCACTAATATGCCTAATATTACTCAATATTAAGCATTGGGATGCCTATGTGCCCCCAATACCTATTCTCAAAACTTAAGAGACTCTTCACTAAACGACTACATTTTCTAGAGTGTTACAACTTAACCTTAGTCTATTCACTCTCTGAAACTGAATGTGTGGAAGAGGGTTTAGGATTCACTCTCTTGAGTTGAACCCATGAAAACAATCTACCCACAGATCATCGATTCAATACTTTTGGTTTCAAGTCGTCTCTCTTGAGCATGCCGAAAACACTAAGCTAAGATTGCATTTTCAGCTACAACCCATTAAATTCAACCAAAATCACTAAAGATGTCACTTTCAAACAACAAATAAATGATCAATTCGTAATACTCATAATTTATATCAACCCATAATCACATAATCACATCCAAATAATAGAGATTTTAGATAAACATAGTAAAAAGCACGAAATTAATACTAACTATTGTTTCCATCAACTAGGCACGATTGATATTGTCTTTACACAGGTTTACAATGAAGAATCTTCAACACCCACGTCTAATTTCTTGGAATTGGAAATCTTCTAAAGCTAAGGAATAATGTCTCAAACTACATACAAGGTTCAAAACTAGAATGGTAATTCTCTATCTAATTATTCAATGTCTAGATTGTAAACTAAAAATTTAAAAACGTATTTATACTTGTCAAAAAGTGTGTTGGGAAGGATAATTCAGCACAATAAGTGGGATCGCCGATTCATTCAGCGATCCGCCTTTTGTCATTTGTATCTCCATTTTGATTTTGCCTTTAGCATCCTTAACATTCTGTAAGTTTGGACGATATAGCAATGCATCATAGAACCGTTTGGGAAATTGTCAATTCTCGATCTTCGACTTGATTTTCTCCTTCAAGGCTTAACACGCTAGAACATAAGGCGAGACCAAAGCCATTTGGCAACAAGCCTTATGGGTTACGCGATCATCAGGCCTTCTTTTCTTCATTATTTGAGCTACCTTGTTCGTTGTTTCTTTTTAGCGTCCATGCTTTGTTCCTAACTTTAAATCAATGAAACTCAAGGATTTATATATATTACAGGAATAAAATAAGTATTAAGGATTCTAAATATATTAAAATAAAGTCCTAAATGAGTCCAAATCGTGGACTCATCAATGATCGTAGTATATCGTGACAAATAAAAGAAACAAGACTTAACCTCTTTTCCTAGGTACTTGAAAATTGTCGAATATTATCGAAAGGTTTGGGTACAAGAGCTCTATAAGGACTATGAAAAGTCCTTCCTCATAAAGACAAACTACACACTCTCGAATCCTTTGGAAAAGGTGGAAAGTGTGTATTTTTCCACGTAGGTGACATTAACAATATTTTGGGTACCAAAAAAACTAGAGATGGTTACTACAGGCTCCAATTTAAATAAGGCCTAGTTGGACTCAAGAGGTAATTAGCACCGCTCATTCTTGATATCTCCTTGCCACTTATGGTCAATCGAGAACTGATAGAAAATGAAGATATGAAAATCTCCTCCATATATTGGTTCGTCTTCATTAGCAGCAATGTCATACCATCCTAGAATGAGCCATTCTCTAGCATCCGAAGGTTTTATTAGTTTATAGCATCAATGATCAGACCAAGATCCATGTTATTGAGGAGAAGCTGATGTGAGCTCGTAAGGAGAAACCTCCTCTTCATTTCCCAGTCTTGATCATACAGCTATGTGAGTCTATGGGGGTTGTTTTTTTGGGAGAGGACACATATCTAGATTACCTCTGCCTCATCCAATGATTTTTTGAAGTAGAGGCATATTACTTGTTGGATGATTTGGATCGGAGGAAGAAATAACCATTAAACACCAACCATTTGGTTGATGCTACTACAACTGAGGCTTGTGCCGCATAGCCCACTCCTTTTATTGAGGAATCAGGTAACCCTCAGCCTCATTCTACTCCTAATAGTTCCTTTAACCCTTCCACATCTGGTGCACCTACCCCCGTCTCTCGATCTCCCTTGACCCAAGCGTTGATTTATCAAATGGGAAACCTTTCTTGGTCTATTGATGCTAGAGCACCCAAGGTAGAGATGGAGATGTCCATGTATGTTTGTTGAGAGGTCTATTGAGAATTTATT
Source organism: Solanum neorickii (assembly GCA_027704865.1). Taxonomy (NCBI): domain Eukaryota; kingdom Viridiplantae; phylum Streptophyta; class Magnoliopsida; order Solanales; family Solanaceae; genus Solanum; species Solanum neorickii. The sequence continues at coordinate 33,267,935 of JAKWJC010000369.1, forward strand.
TCTCCCGGTTGGAGGTCAAATGGTTCAATATCATTAAACTTTCGAATCATATGGTGAGAGGTTAGATGACCTCAACTCTAGAATAGAGGATTTGGAGAAGATCAAGGGTAGCTCAACTGAGCTGAGAGTGATCGGGCGGTACGTACTTTGAGGGCTAATGTCAACCAACTGAGGTCTACTAATATTTTGATACTTTGGAGTTATTTCCCCTTTCTTGATGTGCCTGAGATAGTCCCTGCTTCCGAATGAAGAATAGATACACCTAGTGGTGTAGGTGAGTAGCCTATTGAATATGACACTGATGAGGATATTGGAGAAACGGATGACGATGAGCATTGAATTACTAACACTTTGATGGACCTATATGATATTAAGGTGACAGTGGTGCTGGCTATGATAGAGAGATCTTATGTGGAGACCTCCAAATTCGGTAACGGTGGGGTGTCTTAAAACCCTACTATTGCTCCTTCAAATTATACCACGCACTGATGCCAAGGTTGATGCTACCATACCCACTATTTCTCCTACTTTATTGATCACTTATGCTCGAGTTAATGCCATCCCGTCTAATACTCCATATCCAAGCACTTCACAGTTTAGCCTATTATGGGACCTTAATATAAGTCTTTGCCCATTCTATTAGTTTATACTGCATTCAGTACACAATTTTTTTTATTTTGGTGGGGTGAGATACTTCGTTCCTATATTTTCCTTTATATTTATATTTTTAGTTTTGGTTGTAATAGTTGTTGGTTTGATTTATTTAGCCTCTCTTTAATTTTTTTCCCATGACTTTGGTAGTGTTTAAATGATTGATCTTTCATTGTTGATATTCGAGGATCTATTATATTTAATATTGATGTCTTAGTTAGTGATTTTATTGAAAAATGTGTTTGAACTTTGCTAGAATAAATTGGTGTGGCTTTTCTTTTGAATGATCTTTTGATTCATATGTTTTCTAGTTGCAAATTAATGTGAGCCTTGCAATGAACATCACACACAAGCTTTTTGATTGTGCAGAGATGTGCGAAAGAATTGTGCTTAAAGTTCCATAGGTGGTGAGATCTTACATGAAATCATGCTTGTTGAATCCTTAAATTTTCCATAATAGTCTAGCTTTGGCGAATGCAAGAAATGATCATGGGCACAAATTTTTAGTGGAAAGCCAAATGTTTATTCTTTTTGTGTCTACCTTCTAACGGTGTGCAACCACTTTTGCATCATTTGAGCATAAACCATTTTTTGTCAATCTTAATGAAACCTAACAAGATTGTTCCTAACATCTAAAATATAAATCCTTTTCTATGCATTTTTTGTATGAATAGACAACTCATGACAAAAGTCTAAGTTGGGGGAGCGAAAAGGAAGAAGGAAAGTAAGTCAAGTGGAGGGGAAAAAAGAAAAAGTGAGACTAAAACTTTGCATTTGGTCACAAAAAGCAAGAACCCCGACTAGTCTTTTCTAGTTGTCTTCTAGAACTACATTACCTATATTACCTATATTCAAGCAAGAAGATGACATAGGTCAGAAAAATTTTGAGGAAGTGCACACCAAAATAATTTTTTTTATTTTAGATAGGGATGGCAATGGGGTGGGGGGATGTAGGGTGGGGCAGGTTTGGTCAAACACGGTGCAGGGCGGGTCTAAAATAAAATCTTTAATTTTGTGTGGAATGGGTGTGGGTGTGGGTTGGGGTATATCTTTTCAACTCCTATAGATAAATAGAAATTAGGGCTCCATCGACCGTTTTTATCTCTCTAAGTCGCTAATTGCGACAAGATGAATGATTGGTGACAATGACAACTCCATAGTGGAAGCTAGATGGACGGGTCTATATTTTGTGCGAGAGTTTTTTTATCTCTCTATACTCTATAGATTAGAGCTCCTTCTTCATTTCTCGTGAGTCACTTGTTTCCCGTCACGACAATACGATGTTAACTCCATAACCGAAGTTAAAAGGAGGGTCTCTCTCGCGCAAGAGTTTTCTTACGCTCTCCAGATTAGGTAATACTCTTAACTGTGATCTGTGTACATTTTTTTTAATTTTATTTTACCTTCTTCTGCAAAATCAATTTGCAATTAATATGGGTGTGCAATAGTGAAGTAAATGTGGTGTTAGGGCTCTAATTTTGATTTGTTTGAACGTGATAGTGAATCTGAGTGTTGGTGCCAACATGGTTTTCTAAAGTGATTGAGTATTAATTATTTTTGACATATATTTGAAGTATATTATGTGATTTTTATTTCCAACTATGATTTTTGTCGTGGCAATAATTACGTTAATTAACTACAAAATTTAAGTTATAGACATTTGAAAATTCATATTTTTAAAAACAAATAATATTTCTTTGGGACTATACCATAGGCTAAATAGTGACAATAATACAATCGTCACCAATTTGATTGAACTACTAGTGATAAAAATGATTTCCCTAACATACATAGAAAGAACACATACTTTTACATTACTTCACATATAGATAGATACGATCATATTTCACATAAGTCAACTACACAAATTATTATAACACTTCAAGTAGTGTTGACAAGGTCATGATCATCATATTACATAATGTAACGCCAACAAGGCCACATCATTTCGCATAGCACCGCCACTATAAGTGGAAAATATCAATCACATTGATGTCTCATCAACATAAAATAAAAGGAATTAGGCTAGCATACGCTACTCCATATCATCATTTCGATTTCAAGGCTAAAACATCCAATTCGATATCATAAGGCCCTTACCCATTGCCATAACCAACAATTTAATACAATTATATCAATAATCAATGAAACTAGGTCAATTCATTACATACTCATCAATATAATATAACCTAGATATCAATTAAATACCATTATTGCATCATTAGATAGACCATAGAAAACTACATTAGAATTCATAAGCCTTAAGTCAACATCAATTCAATAAGCCTAATATTCAATAAATCTAATAAAATATTGAATACTCAATTAATCAAATTGCAACAGCCTATAAAACAATCATCCATAATCTATACATGAAGCAAAAGTCGATAACAATCTACACTTGAATTCGTCAACCTAAAAGGATGATCACATGATCCATATTTTGGTTAAATTGAGAGATTTGTGAATGTCAAGGGTTCATGGAGAATTTCAATGGAAAACATCGATTATACATCAATTACATCATATCTTAACGTTTGAAAACCATTTATTCAAGAACCAAGACTTAGAGTAGAAATTGAATCACAAATAAACACATAAAACTACATATGAGGCACATACGTGACTTAGTCGTTGAACGTCTTGGTCGTCCCTTGACGTTTGACTTCCAATTCACCTAAACTTTTAGACATTACCTTAATACTATACATATACCTATTTAGGACCTTAAAAAATCACAACAACTATGTTAGACTCTTGCTTTACCTAAGTAATTTTTGGGGTCTTACAGTCATTTGCGAGGTCTTACATTCTCCCCCACTTGGACAACATTCATCCTCGAATAACACTTTCTACTCTCCGAACATTTCCAAGAATATATATTCAACTAGAAGCTCATGACCATACCATATAAAACATTTTTAATAATAAAACATCAACTTCACATAGTCAAGAGATTTACAAAACAACAAGAAACTAGAAAACATTCTATAACTCATTACGCTACAAAACTCACATGCTTCACTCCAAATAACAAAAACTCATTTTATATTCAACATTATATTCATATACATCAGCTCTAAACACAATACAACAATTTAAGACCAAAGAATGGATTAGTAAAATACAAAAGTTAAAACTGAGTAGACAATACCTTACAGTAAATTTTGGATTTTTTTTTCAAAAATGCAACTTTTAGGCAATTCATGATAGAAACATACTAATATGCAAGGTAACATCATACAAAATATCTTATAAAATAATCATATCTTCATAAAATACACAATGCAAGGAATCATTGAAATTTAATTTCAACAAAACTCCTAAACATCAAGCACATGCAGCATGCTTCTAGGACTTTCTATCCCACCAACTAAACATACTCCCCCACTTAGAAGGAACTCATATCACTAAAAGAAAGATGCAAGGATTTATCCTCATTATCATCATCATTATCATCCGGCTTCTCTCCTCTAGTACAGAGTGCCTAGAAACGCCTCTTATTTGTAGAATTATCCTTTGGAACATTTGGAGCAGCCCTCTTTTCCTCTAGAAGAATTGTTAGGACACTCTTTAACCTTGTGTCCATCCTTACCACAACCATAGAAAATCCCGGTACCCCTTAAACACTCACCATAGTGCCCCTTTCCAAAAGTTTCACATGTCGGTTTGCCATATTGAGAACCACCTCCTTTCTCCAATTTCAGCTTAGCACTCTTAGGTTCTTCTTGAGTTTGAGCCCTCTTCTTAAACCTAGTTTGATCTTGGTCATTAGAACCACTCATTTTTAAGTTTCTAGACATCCTTTTAATTTTATACTCTTCAATTGATTGGGCATACACCATGAGTCTATCCAGGGACATATCATCATGTAGCATTGTCGTACGACACTCTTTCCTCACTAGATCGGCGACACCCATCATAAAACGACTCATTTCATCCCTTGGATTAGACAAAAGAGATGGGGCACATCCAGATAATATTGAGAACTTCTAGCAGTATTCCTTAACACTCATATGACCTTGCTTGAGATTGATAAACTCCTCTACCTTAACTTGCCTCCTCTCACGAGGAAAGTACTTACCAAGAAAAGCTTCCTTAAATTCTTCCTACTCAAAAGGACCCGACTCAACCGATCTATTGTCCTTCCATTGAGTGTACCATATTTGAGATACATCCCTCAATTGGTACAAAGACAACTCTGCCTTCTCACTAGATGTAACTCTCATAACACTCAACACCTTGTACACTCCATCTAGGAATTCTTGGGGATCCTCTCCGACCTTAGAGCCAAGAAAGATAGGAGGATTCATACTCACAAAATCACTTAACCTAGACATTATAGTGCTCTCCACAACATTCACCCTAGGAACCATAGTCAAATTCACTTGAGTAGTTACGGCTTGAGCTAGAGCAAGCAAAGCTTCTCTAACATCACCATCACTCAACTCCGAGGGAACCACCGGAATATCATTGCTTCCTTCCACAATAGGGACATGATCACCTTGAGTACCTTGAGGGACTTGGTCAACTTCCTCAACTTGAGGAGGAATCTCCTCTATCACCTCATTCTCCTCAACTCTCCTAGTCACTATCCTCCTCGTATTCATCTTCCTAGAAACACAAGGAAAACCATAAGAAAAGAGTACTCATAACTTTTAATCTACGACACGACATAGGAGTAGAAAAAAAGTGAAACTCAATCGTCCAATAGCCTCTTCACCATAGATGTGTCGCGACCCACACCGATACTAGACGTGACTTCATGAGACTTTTTGATTCCTTAAACTACTTTCATATCCTATGCTCTGATACCAAGCTTTGTCACATCCTTAAACCACACCCTATAAGTTAGGGTCAATCTCGGATTGAAACCAGCGTACTTGACCTCTCAGAGGTCTTGTACAATCCCTTACATATAATCATCGCATATACATAATAAAAAGTAGTGCGTTAAAACTTTTCAGAAAACATTTCATAGTCTTCAAAAACTCTTTGATATAAAGTCATAGGAAATACTAAGTCTCAATTTCATCAAACATAAGACACAAGAACACTTTTGGGAAACGACTCATACACAATACTAATATGAAAATACTTAGTCTATTACAATACTTCAATAAGAAACATAAAAGATATCTTTTCCCTCGAATCAATTGAGGAAATACTTAGACTTCACTTGAATGATGCTATGATCACATGCTTCACTTCCCAAATGCTCCTCACCTACCAACAACTATAGAGATAGATAAAAGCATGGATTAGTGCAATCACACATGGCATAATACATGAAAATCATGAAAACGAACATTTATTAGAAATATGCATCTGGTCATTCAAAAATCATATTATAATCATAAGATAAACATTTAACAACTTAGAAACACATAAGATAACATTTAAACAATTAATTACATTTTTGAGCAAACTTAACTATAAGCTCAACTCACTGTACAGTGAAGGAATTCTCTGTTACAATGAAGTTATCTACTTCTTCCTTAGACACTTGATATCAGGTAATCATCACACTAAAAGCCATCCTATGACTCACTTAAGCAATACAAAGAGAGACCGCCCATACAACCTGTCTAAGCATACCTAAATGACCCCCAACAGTACATATAATAAGACAGGTACACAAATACAAGACATCAAATACATCAACTTATTATAATATGACATTCCCTTACTAAAGTCTATCAAAAGACTTACTTAACTAAATCAAGAAGATAACTTCCATGATTGACCTCTTCAAAACTAGCTAAATAATCCTTAAGAACTCCTAAGTTTCAATCATGTCCACATAATCAACCAATTTCCCTAACTAGATTCATTCATAAGACTCATCTAGATAAGATACGAAATGACCATTCCTATGCCCCCTTCACACCTTAACTAGACAACCCTTAACTACTCTAGATGAGTACTTATTCATTTGGCATACTTTCTTTACGTAAGTCATTAGCTCATTAATTTATTTAGGAGACGTACAACACATAAATGACATTCAAGTAATGGTGTGGGATAAGACCTAGGAACTCCAAATAACACCTTCATATCCTACTGTGTAATGTCTAGATAATGTCCCATACCACCACCTAAACTTCATAGAATTTCACTAATGGTAATAGATATTCCACATAATGAGAATAGGAAATAACCTACATAGACCATGATAGCAAGGCATATAATTCAAAGTTCTAACTTACTCCGATGATGGTGTTATACTTTCCAATGGTAGAACTTAGACACATCCCATGTAGGCATATGGTTAAGGAATATGAAGGGCATGCTTTGTAATCTAGTCTCATTTTTTAAACTAGAATTACTTCCCTTACCATAGTCACTCGGTGCTAGCCTTCTTTCTCATACAATAATTTACACTTAAGGTTCAATGGCGACAAGAAGATCATAACCCAATCAAATTTACCGTAACAAAGAAAGGTCCACTAGGGCTACCTCCCCATGGCGACAAGAAGATCATCATGACATTCCTAAGAATTAATATGATACCGTTCCAGCCAATTAACCTTAAGTCTATTATTCCTTTACTTTGAAGGATACCGTTATGGCTTATGACTTCAACATTCATAACCTTACCACTAGGTTCAAGGTTTTACATAAGAGACCCTCTTAATTTCATTTAAGATCACATGTCATTCATACATTCAAGACTAAGAGACTTTAACATCCTAAGTCAAGACATCACATATTCACCTTCATTCATACATCAAGCAAGGGACACAAGTCAACCAAGACAAGACACCACATACTTCTCTTTAACTCATAATACATGTTATTCTAGAAGCACATGTCATCTTCAACTCATCCTATAAACTATGACATCATCAACAATATGACAAACATAGACTCACATATTAATCAATCCATTACAACCAATATATCAATTCTACAATTGTTACATCAATCAATAGCCTATGTGAAACTTCATTAGAATTCCTCAACATTAGATCAATATCTAGTAACTCATAACTTAGTTAAAAACTAGGGTTAATCCAATTCATGGGTTCATAGGTTATTTTAGTTTAAAATCTGCAATACAATAACAATTAAATCATTAGTCAATGTTTAGAAACCATTAATGCAAGAACCCATGGAACAGATCATAAAATTGGATAATTCAACTTGAGAACTTTAGAAAACATCTTGGGAAGTTGGTCTCTTTGATGAAGAGAGTTTAACGGATCAAAATACATACCTTTATGAAGATAATTATTTAATTTGATGAAGAATCTCCATTCCTTGAGTTTTTACTCCAATGGAGTTCTAGAGAATTTCTAACAGATTTGGTGTTTTGATTTGGAAGAATGAAACTTCTAAGTGTTAAACACTTATATACACACTTAAAATAGCCAAAAGACCCTTAAGTAACCTCCAATACTCATATTTGGAATTACGATGAAATTACAAGTTCACCCCTCACATGGCAGTGAACTGTACTCAGGAACAACGCCCATCGATGGTTGGCAGTCGACAGACCATTTGTCCACAAATGGACCATTCTGCTCTTTCGTCGTTGGGTTTAGAGAAACCCATCGACGGGGCATCAACTGGACCATGAGCCGTCGATTGCCTCAGTCGTTCGGGCATATCTTGGACAGTCTTGGCACCAACTTTGGGTCCTTCCTCAACAACCCGTGGATGGTCCTTGGGAATGTTTTCCTTGATGTATCCAACCCAAACATGACCGTATACGCGTTTAGCACCTCTTATATGAATTCCACCAAAAATGAACCCGTAAAACTCGACGAAACATGCCTAGACACACAAGGTCGTTTCAAGGCAACACTTTCAAACGTCATGGACGTTTGACCTCCCAACTTCTCAAAAGTCGAAACACTGACTATATACACAATATTAAGTCATAGAAGGATATTTAGCATAATGAAACACACATAAACACATTGAACCACATTTAGGCACATAGGTGACTTAGTTATCAAACATCTTAGTTGTCCCTTGACGTTTGACTTCTAATGCACCTAAACTCTTAGACACTACGTGAATACCATATAAAATACCAATTTAGAACCTTAGAACATCATGACAACAATGTTAGACTCTATTTCACCTAAGTCATTTGCGAGGTCTTTCATAAGACACACAAGTCTAGTCTCAATCGAATCACATATAATACATCAATTACACATCATCATCAATTACAATCCATAATCATAGAAATAAAAGATTAAGATCACAAAGTCTTACCACATAGCCTTCATAAGCCCTTCTTCAAGATCTTACCATAAATCCATCACAATTATCCAATAATCCACGTTACCATCACCTATATATAGTGATTTAAGCAATAACATAATCAATTCAATCAACCCTAATCATCTACAAGTCTATTTCATAATTAGGATTAGGGGAAAATGTTCATCCATGAATTCTATAAGAATATATCCAATCCCAAAAGTACATGCTAATAGGCAGTCAATGAATGAAATAGAATAGCTAGCACAAGTTTAAAAATTAATACATTCATCACTCTTCATCAATTCATTAGCAAGAACCAAGATTTGAAGAAATTGGTGAAAGGACAACATCAATTACTCAACAATGTACACTTAATTAGTCATAGGTAATAACAATTCGTCATAATCAATCATCAATTTAAAGTTTAGAATAAAACCTATTTGTAGAGACAAACCCTAAGAATTGGGTGATATTGAAATCAACTTTGAAAGAACCTCTTGGGTAAAGGAATCCCAAGATTTAAGAATCCATACCTTAATGAAGCTTCATCCACCAAAGTTGAGTATGAAACGTGGAGACTTTTTCTTCTTCTTCAAGCTTCTTAGTTACTTTAATGGAGGATGAATAGAGAGAGAAAGTAGAGAAAGATGAGAGTTTTTGGGTTTTTATTTGGAGATTTGATTTGAGTGAGTTAATGTGAGGTAAAACTAATTTAAAATAAATATATAACAATCCCCTAAAATACCCAAAAGACCCTCACTTTAGTTGACCCTTTAGTGAAGTCAAACTTGAATTCTAATTCAAGATTTTTCATCGGGAAACGAGTCAGCATCGCGGAGCTATTCCCACATGATTTCTGAAATAAATTTTTGAAACATTGGATTACACTAAGTGTCCGTGTCACAGACCAAGAATTTTGCTCACGGTGAACCATTACTGCGACGTGGACTGGTTTCATGCTAGGCGAATTGAGTGTCTTGCTTGGCCAAAGGTGGGGTCCCTTTGTGGACCCTAGGGAGATCCTTGGTGGCTCAAACCTAGACGTTTAGACTCTATATACATCATTTTAATTTTTTAAAGTCTTCTTAAGTGTTTTAGACTTCATATGACACTCCTAAATCTTCACAAGACCTAAGGACGTTTACTAGTTTAACTTGCACTAATTTCCGGACATCATGGTCGTCCCTTGTTGTTTAAGCCTTTTCATGTGAACTCATTTTTGGCACAAACCTTTACCAAAAAAATGCACCTATTTAGAAACAAGTAAAATTCACATTATTCATTATTTTTCTTATTGAGAGGAACTACTAACCTCAACTACGAAAAATATGAGGATAGCGGGACTTCATGTTGGCCACGACCTCCCATGTTACACCCTCAACTAGCTAGTTTCTCTATAGAACTTTCACGGAGTCCACCTCTTTGTTCCTCAACCTTTTTGACATGATGATCTAGGATCTCACCCGGAACTTCTTCATAAGAAAGGTTCTCATCCCACCCTAAGCCTTCAATAGGGAGAATAGACACCAGGTCGCCTATATATTTCTTGAGCATAAAACATGAAACACATGATGAACCAAATCTAGTTCACTATGTAGTTTCAACTGATAGGCTACTTTTCTGACCCTTTGCAATACTTCATAAGGACCAACATACCGGGGACTTAACTTCCCATTTTTAACTAATCTCATCACCCCTCTCATAGGTGAGATATTTAAATAGACCCAATCACCTATCTCAAACTCAAGGTATCTTCTTCTATAGTCGGCATACTATTTTTACCGACTATAGGTTGTTTTCAACCTATATATTATAAATCGAACTTTATTACTAGCCTGATATACTAACTCAGGACCAAAGAGTGAATACTAACCAACCTCAAACCACCCAACCGAAGATCTACACTTTCTACCATAGAGGGCTTCGAAAGGTGTAATAGCAATACTCGAATGGTAGCTATTATTATAAGAAAACTCAATCAATATAAAGTGATCGTCCTAATTTCCTTTGAACTCAATAGCACAAGCTCTTACGATATCTTCTAGGGTTTGAATGGTATGTTCTGCCAGACCATTCGTTTGGGGATGAAAAGTGGTGCTAAGTTTCACTTAAGTACCTACACCATCATCCCACCAATTAATATCTCTAAGGTCATGATATATCTTTGTGCCACCCTGTTGAATAGAATAACAAGAAATGTGGGCTTCTTCTTGAATTCGATTTCTCAAATAATCAACATCTGGTACACACTGCCTTCCTTTGTGCCTCATAACACCATCCTTTATTTAAGAGAATGACTAATTATAATTACCAATTACCGATTCTCTCAACTCAATAAATATAGGATCAAGGTGTTGCTTAAAATTCACCTCAACCCCTAAAGATGACTCAGAGTGATGATGTACCATTAAACTCCCATTTGGAGAATCCTCTAGTCGAACAACCAATTGGGAGAACCTATGAACGTCTTTCACTAGGTCTTTCTTACCTTTCTTAACATGAGACACACTACTCATGGTCATACGACTTAAAGTATCCCCAACCACGTTAGCCTTGCCAGGGTGGTATAGGACACTCATGTCATAATCCTTCAAAAGTTCTAACCACCTTATTTATCGGAGATTCAACTCCTTTTGAATGAAAAAACATATTAAAGACTCTTGTGGTCAGTATAAACATCAACATGAATACCATAGAGATAATGAGTCCATAATTTCAAAGCAAATACCTCGACCGCTAATTCAAGTCATGAGTGGGATATATCTTCTCATGCACCTCGAGTTGCCTAGAAGTATAAGATATCAACTTTCCATGTTGCATAAGGACACACCCCAAACCTTCTCGGGAAGCATCATAATACATCACAAAACATTCATTGCCCTCATGTAAGGTCAACACCGGAGCGAAGGTAAGCTTATCTTTCAACTCTTCAAAGCCTTCATCACAAGCCTCCGACCACTAAAACCTTATTTTGGGTTAAAGTTGTCTAGGGAGAAGCATTGATTGCAAACCCTTCAACAAACCTTCTTTAGTACCCGGATAGACCAAAGAAACTTCTTATGTCGATGGGGGTTATAGGTCTAGTTTCTAACCGCTTCTATCTTATTCGGAACAACCTCTATACCCTACTTGAGATAATATGACAAAGAAATTCAACCTATCTCAACCAAAGTTCACACATAATATACTTATCATAGAGTTGTTGTTCCTTGAGGACTTGCAATGCAGCCCTCAAATATCTCATATGCTCATCCTCTCTCTTACAATATACCAAGACATCATCAACGAAGACAATTACAAAAAGCATCAAGGTAATTTGGGAACACTTTATTCATTAGGTCCATAAATTCCTCGGGTCATAATTCAACCCAAAAGACATCATTCAGAACTCATAGTCACCATACATAGTACAGAAAACCATTTTAGGAATGTAAGACCCCGAAAATGATTTAGGTTAACTAGATCCTAACATGTTAATAATGATTTTCTATGGTCCTCAATAGGTTTTTTATATCGTATTGAGGCAGTGTCTAATAGTTTAGGTGCATTGGAAGTCAAACGTCAGGGAATAACCAAGACGTTCGATAACTAAGTCACCTATGTGTCTCATATGTGGTTCTATGTGTTTATGTGTGATTCATAAGGGATTAAGGTCCTTAAATGATTTATTATTATGTATATAGGATGTCTGTCAACTTTTGTGGAGTTTGGAGGTCAAACGTCCAACAACATCCATGATGTTCGAAAGTGTTGCCTTGAAATGACCTTGTGTGTCTTAGAATTTTTTCGTTGAGTTTTACATGTTTGTTTTGAATGAAATTCATGTGATAGGTGTTAAAATCGTATAAGGTCATGTTTGGGTAGGAAACTTTCGGGCAAACATGCACAAGGACCAACCAAGGGTCCTTGAGGAAGGACCCAAAATTGGTGCCAAGGTAGCCCAAACCACGGAGGCAGTCGACGCCCAGTAGGTCAATCGACGCCCCGTTGGTTGGGTATCGTCGGTTGGAAATTATAATGGGGACAGGAGGGACCAATGAAAAGTCTCATTCCCAGACCACGGACCATCAGGAGGGTCCGTTGGTCAAGGGACGGTCCGTAGGTCGCCTTCTGTCTGTGAGGTTGTGTTCTGTTAAGTTGAAGGGTGAAGTTGTAATTAATTCTACTTCCAATAAGAGTATTGGAGGTTATTTAGGGGTCTTTTGGGTATTTTAAACATGTATATAAGTGTTTAACACTTAGAAGATTTCATTCTTCCAAATCAAAACCCCAAAATCCCTTAGAAATTTCCTAAGACTCAATTGATGTCCAAACTCAAGGAAGAGCTTGGTGTGACGAATTGAATGGAAATTCTTCTGCAAAGTGAAGAATTAGCTTCATCAAGGTATGAATTTTTGTCCTTGAAACTCTCTTCATCAAGGAGCCCCAATTCTCAAGATGTTTTTTTTTTTGTTTCCGAAGTTGAATTGACAAATTTCATGATTCTACCATGGGTTCTTACATCAATTGTTTTTAAACGTTTTTATGGATAAAATTGTTATTGTATTGATGATTTTAAACTAAATTACCTATGAACCCATGAATTGAATAAACCCTAGTTTTTACTAAGTTGTGGGTTATTTGATAATGATCTATGTTGATAAATTCATATGTAGTTTTATGTGGGCTATTCATTGATGTAATAATTGTAGCAAATTGATATTTAGGTTGTATTTTACTGATGATTTTGTAGTAATTTAACCTAGTTTCATCAATATTATTACAATTATGCTGAATTGTTGGTTACGACCATGGGTAAGGGTCTAGTGATATCGAATCGAGTAATTTGGCGTTGGATTGAGGTATTGAGGATGATGTGGTGCTAAGATTTCCTATTTTCTTTATTTTCATGTTGTTTACACTTCAATTATATTGTGATTAGTATGGTCAACTTATAGTGGAGGTGTTATATGTTTTACTTGCAATTGATCTGGCATCGTTTGCGTTACTTGATGTATCATCATGATCGTGGTCTTGCCGTAAAACTACTTAGAGTAATGTGTCTATTTGTGTAGTTTGATTATCTGAATGATGACTACAACTATCTGTATGTGAAGTCATATATGTGTTCGTCTATTTATGTCATCATAGATGATCATGTTAGGATATGACTTTGACCTTATGTGTCTATTCTTTGGGTTGAGTCTTAGTTATTCATAATTGACTACATGAGTCTGTATTGGTCACATTGATGATGGTATGATATTTGATAGGATAACTTGAAGATGATATGGTTATGTTTATGTGTTTCTATAGTGACATGTATTGTGAGTTAAAGTGAAGTATGTGGTGTCTTTTTTTGATTGACTTGTGTCCCTTACTTGACGTATATATGAATTTGAATATGTGATGTATTGATTTAGGATGCTAAAGTCTCTTAGTCTTGTATGTATGAATGACATATGACCTTAAATGATTTTAAGAGTGTCTTTTATGAGAAACGTTTAACCTAATGGTAAGGTTATGAATGTTGATGTCGTAAGCCGAAATGGTATCCTTCAAAGTAAACAAATTGTGAACTTAAGGTTAATTTTCTAGAACGACATCATATTAATCCTTAGGGAAGTCATTATGAGCTTCTTGTCGCTATTGTGAGGTATCCCTTGTGGACATTTCTTTGGTAGGTTAAATGTGATTGGGTTATGAACTTGTCAACCCTTTTATGTGAACCTAACCTGTGAATTAATCTATGAGAAAGAAGGTTAGAACCGAGTTAGTATGGTAAGGGAAGTAGTTGTAGTTAAAGAGTGAGACTAGATTACAAGCATGCCCTTCATATTTCTTAACCATGTGCCTACATGGGATGTGTCTAAGTTCTACCATTGGGAAGTAGAACACCCTCATCGGAGTAGGTTAGAACTTCGGATTCCATGTCTTTCTAACATGGTTTATGCCGGTTATTCCCAATTCTTATCATTTGGGATACTTATTATCATTGCATAATAGGCTTTGAAGGTGTTAGTTAGAGTCCCTAGGTCTTGTCCAAAACCATTACTTGAATGTCCTTTATCTGATGTATGAGTCTCTTAATGAATTAATGAGCTAATGAACTAATGACTTGTGTTATGAAGTACATAAATGAATGAGTACGTAATCTAAAGTGACTTAAGGATTCTTTAGCTAAAGTGTAAAGAGGGCATAAGGGATGATCTCTTCATGTATTATCTTTGGAAGTCTTGAGAATGGCTCTAGTTAGGGAAGTTAGTTGATTTTGTGGATAAGATGTAAGTCTTAGGTAGTCTTAAGGATTGTTTAGGTAATCTTGAAGAGGTCAATCATGGACGTTATCTTCTTGATTTACTTAAGTAGGTATTTTTATAGCCTTTGGAAGGGGAATGTTACATTATCTATATGTTGACACACTTGGTGAGAAAGAATCTATCCTAGGTAGTCTATATGATCTCTTGAGTGTGTGTGCAAGGGATTGTATGGGCGGTCGCTTCACAACTCACTTAAGTGAGAATTAGAGTCACCTTTGGTAGAAGAATCTTACATTGATATTTATGATGTCTTGCAATTGTATAGATGTCTCGTTATAAGTGTACTTGATTGTCATTTAGGTATGCTTTTGGAGGTTGTATGGGCGGTCTCTCTTTGTGTTTCTTAATTGAGTGTTAGGATAATTTTTAGTGAGAATGATACATGCTAGGAAGTGATAAAATGGAAAAGGAAGCACTCACTGTAATAGTGAAGAACTTCATTGTACAGTGAAATAGGTTAATTGTAAAATGACTCAAAAATTACGATATTTGGTTTAATTATTATATTTTGTGCTTCTATGTTGTTAAATGTTGTTATTATGATTATAATATGATTTTTAAATTAAAAGATGCATATTTCCGATAAATGTCTATTTTCATGATTTTTATGCATAATGCCATACTTAGAACATATGGTAGGTGAAGAGCTTTTGGTAAGTGAAGTCTTTGACCGTAGCATCGTTCAAAAGAAGTTGAAGTATGTCCTCATTTTATTCAAGGGCATAGATGTCTTTTATGTTTTTCATTTGAAGTCTTGTAATAGACTAACTATTTCTATATCTTGAAATATGGGTCGTGTCCCAAGTATTCTTGTGTCTTAGGAAAATGAGATTGAGACTTATTATTTCCTATTACTATATATATGTAAGAGTTTTTAAAGACTATTAAGTATGTTTGTGTAAAGTTTCAATTCCGCACTACTTTTCACTATGTTTATGCGATGAATGATATGTAAGGCCTTGCACAATACCTTCGAGAGGTTAAGTACGCTGGTTGCAATTCGAGATTGCCCCTCAGTTTTAGGGTGTGGTTAACTTCTTATATTGTGTATATTTTGAAGCCATGATTGAGTTGTAAGATTTTTTTATATGATGTTACCTTGCATAATCGCATGTTTATATCGTGAATTGCTTAAAAGTTGCATTTTAAAAAAATGTGCTTAAAATCACTATAGCACTAAAATTGTTCATAGTTAAATTTTGTGAAAAGTGACTAATTGATTCTTTGGTCTAAAATTGTTGTATTGTGGTTAGAACTTATGTATACGAGCATGATATTGAATATAAAATCAGTGTTTTTTTACTATTTGGAAGGAAGCATGTGAGTTTTGTAGCATAATGAGTTATAAAATTGTTTTCTAGCTTGTTGTTATATTGTGAATCTCTTGACTATGTGAAATTGATGTTTTATTATTAGTTATGTGTTGTATGGTATGGTCATGATTTGATAGTTGAATATCTATTCATCGAGGTGTTCAGAGAGGGGCAAGTGTCATTCGAAAAGGAATGTTGTCCAAGTGGGGGAGATTGTAAGACCCCAAAAATGACTTAGTTTAACTAGATACTAACATGTTGATCATTATGTTCTAAGGTAATAAATAGGTCTATTATATGGTATTGAGGCAGTGTCTAATAGTTTAGGTGCATTGGAAGTCAAACGTCAAGGGACGACTAATACATTCGACGACTAAGTCACCTATGTACCTCATATGTGGTTCAATGTTTTTATGTGTGATTAATGATGTTTTAAAGTACTTAAATGATTTATTATTACATGTATAGGCAGTGTGTCAAGTTTCGTGGAGTTTGGAGGTCAAACATCCAAGAACGTCCATGATGTTCGAAGTATTGCCTTGAAATGACCTTGTGTTCCTAAGCATGCTTTGACGAGTTTTACGTGTTCGTTTTAGATGAAATTCATGTGAAAGGTGTTAAACTTGTATATGTTCATTTTTGGGTTGAAACTTTCGGACAAACATCCCCAAGGACCAACCAAGGGTCCTTGAGGAAGGACCCAAAATTGGTGCCAAGGCTGCCCAAGACAGCCCAAACCATAGAGGTAGTTGATGCCCAGTAGGTCAATCGACGCCCCGTTGGTTGAGTCTCGTTGGTTGGGACTTATCCGGGTGGAATGAGGGACCAATTACAAGTCTCATTCCCAGACCACGGACTAGCAGGACGGTCCGTTGGTCAAGGGACGGTCCGTAGGTTGCCTTTTGTCTATGAAGTTGTGTTATGTGCAGCTTCACTGTTAAGTTAAGGGGTGAAGTTGTAATTTCACCCCACTTACAAATAAGAGTATTGGCAGTTATATAGGGTTATTTTAGGTATTTTAGACATGCATATAAGTGTTTAACACTTAGAAGATTTCATTCTTCCAAATCAAAACCCCAAAATCACTTAGAAATTTCCCAAGACTCCATTGAAGTGCAAAATCAAGGAAGAGATTGGTGTGAAGAATTAAGTGGAGATTCTTCATAAAAGTGAATAATTAGTTTTATGAAAGTATGGATTTTTATACTTGATTCATCAAGGAGCCCCAATTCTCAAGATGTTTTCTTATGTTTCCAAAGTTGAATTGTCCAATTTCATGATTCTACCGTGGGTTCTTGCATCAATTATTTTTAAAATTTTACGATGGATTAAATTGTTATTTTATTTATGATTTTAACCTAAATTACTTATGAACCCACGAATTAGATAAACCCTAGTTTTGACTAAGTTGTGGGTTACTTGATAATGATCTAATGTTGATGATTTCTTATGTAGTTTTATGTGGGCTATTCATTAATGTAATAATTGTAGTAAATTGTTATTTAGGTTGTATTGTATTAATGATTTTGTAGTAATTTGAACAAGTTTCATGAATATTTTTACAATTATGTTGAATTGTTGGTTAAGGCCATGAGTAAGGGTCTTGTGATAACGAATTGAGTAATTTGGCGTTGGATTGAGGTGTTGATGATGATGTGGTGGTAAGCTTCCCTATTTCCTTTATTTTGATGTACTTTACACTTCAATTATATTGTGATTTGTATGGTCCACTTATGGTGGTGGTGTTATGTGTTTTACTTGTAATTGATGTGGTTTTGTCGGCGTTACTTGATGTATTATGATGATCATGGCCTTGTCGCCAAACTTCTTGGAGTTATGTGGATATTTTTGTAGTTTTATTATGTGAATCATGACAATATCTATCTACATGCTTAGTCATATATGTGTTTGTCTATTCATGTCATCTTAGATGATCATGTTCGGCTATGACTTTGACCTTATGTGTACAGTCTTACGGTTGAGTCTTGGTAATTCCTATTTGACTATATGATTCTATATTAGTCACATTGATGATGGTATGATAGTTGATAGGATGACTTGAAGATGATATGGTTATGTTTATGTGTTTTTATAATGACATACATTGTGAGTTAAAGTGAAGTATGTGGTGTCTTTTCTTGGTTTACTTGTGTCCCTTACTTGACGTATATATGAATGTGAATATGTGATGTCTTGACTTAGGATGCTGAATTCTCTTTGTCTTGTATGTATGAATGACATATGGCCTTTTATGATGTTAAGATAGTCTTTTATGTCAAACGTTGAACCAAGGGGTAAGGTTGTGAATGTTGATGTCGTAAGCCGTAATAATATCCTTCAAAGTAAAGCAATGGTAGAGTTAAGGTTAATTTACTGGAATGACATCTTATTAATCCTTAGGAAAGTTAATCATGAGCTTCTTGTCGCCATTGTGAGGTATCCCTAGTGGACCTTTCTTTGGTAGGGGAAATGTGATTAGGTTATGAACTTGTTATGGTACCCTTTTATGTGAACCTTACTTGTGAATTACTCTATGAGAAAGAAGGCTAGAACCGAGTGAGTATGGTAAGGGAATTATTTATAGTTAAAGAGGGAGACTAGATTACAAAGCATTCCGTTCATATTCCTTGACCATGTGCCTACATGGGATGTGTCTAAGTTGTACCATTGGTAAGTAGAACACCCTCATCGGAGTAGGTTATAACTTCGGATTACATGTCTTGCTATCATGGTCTTTGTCGGTTATTGACTATTCTCATGATGTGGGATACTTACTATCATTAGAGAAGTTCTATGAAGTTTAGGTGGTGGTATGGGACACTATCAAGACATTGCACAATAGGCTTTGAAGGTGTTAGTTAGAGTCCCTTGGTGTTGTCCAAGACCATAACTTGAATGTCCTTTATGTGATGTATGAGTCTCTTAATGAATTAATGAACTAATGACTTATGTTATGAAGTATGTAAACAAATAAGTAACTAATCTAAAGGGACTCAAGGATTCAACGTTTTAAAATTTAAATATTTGTTTTTGATCTAAATTAGAATTATTTTTTTTATTTTATTATAATACGTTCATATTTTTAAAATAATTGAAAACCACAAAAAATAGAGTTTCATTTTGGGATAAGTTTTATTTTTCAATTTCTTCAAGAAAAAGAAAATCTATAAAAATATATGTTTTATTTTAATATAGGCTTAATAAATAAACTAGTGTCAGATTAGCTATTTAACTTTTCTTATATTTTTATTGGTTCAGAATAGTTAGCTTATGTGTTTAACATTACATTAAAAACAAAAACTAACCCATTCAACACACTATCCCACTCTTATCATATTTTCCTCTCCACTCCCTAAAATTTTTTATGTCATTACGCCGCATGTACACCACAACTAAATCACTATACATCTCACAGACACATGAGAATAAAAAAAAAAACAAAAACAAAAACTCACCCTTATCCCCCCACTTCATACATTCCTGCACTACAAAACAAAAACAAAAATCCAATACCCTCACAAACAACACATACCCACACAAGAAACAAAAATAATACCCTCACATTTTACTCTTTTTTCCACTCACCAAAGACTATCTAACACACCCACACGACTAAAATATACACACGATTGGAGGTAAAAAAAAATAATGGTTGATTTTGAGTTTGTAGGTTCCCGATTGTGGATTTTTCTCTTGATTAGTTTATTTCACAGAAGGTAACACTTGAGTTTTATTGTATGACCTAATTTTACATTAAATCTGATTTGATTCCAATATTACTTCTACATACGTTTAAGTTTGACTTTATGATATCGAAATATGTGTTCAATTTTTATATCGTTAAAATTTAATGTAAAATTTATATAAAATATGACTTTCTTTAGAATATGCTCAAATGTCCTTTTTTTTAAAAACTTGTTCTTGATTAAAATACGAAACTTGATGTTTTATGTTCTGTAATTAATTGACATTTGGACAAGTCTTAATTATAATGAATTGAGTTACTTTTTCACTTTGTAAGCTCAATATTATTATTATTATTATTATTATTATTATTATTATTATTATTATTATTATTATTATTATTATTATTATTATTATTATTATTATGTGATAAAGTAGAAATAAAATGTGCAACTTTGTTTGCCTTTTTTAGGGATGAATCTATTCAAAGTATTAATTGATAAGTTTGAGTTAATCTATGCAATTAAACTTTGTCTTTAGTAAGTTGTCACGATTAACTTTTAACAAAATAAATATTTCGTAATTCATTAACTTTACAAGAAGATTTAGGCTTTCAAGTGATTTTGATAGTTAAATTTTTTATAATTGAACTGTTAAGAGCATAATTAGGACGATGATAATAAAAGATAAATATTACTCCCTTTGTTTTATTTTATGTAACAATATAATATTTGATTGGACACGGAGTTAAAGAAATAATGAAAGACTTTTAAATGTTTATCAAATTGTTTTTCAAAAAGGTTAACTCCCTTTTTTCTCTCCTCATAAATGTATTATAATACTATGTTTAAAAATAAATGGGATCAACACGGATAAAAGATGAATTATATTTTTAAATACTTACCATATAAGAAAATGTGACATTCTTTTTTACACCAACCAAACAAAAAATTACATCACATAAAATGAAACGAAAAAAATACTACTTGAAGAACAATACACAAATTTTAGACATAAAAACTTCGATACATAAATAATATGTGGTAAGATTAGAAAGTGTTTGCTACCAATAAAATAAGACGGACTAAAAGCAAGTTTTAATAAATCAAAGAAGACGAGAAATACACACTTTTCTAAAGTCCATAAGTATAATATATCTAAAAATTTATTCAAGTCATATAAAAGTTAATTAAGTGACCATATAAAGCCACAGGACTTGAGGGTGTGTGATGATAAAATCATTTTCTTTTTAATGAAAATTTAAATAAGATGACTTGAAATACTTTTTAAAACATAATTAAAAATAACAATTCTAAATTTAATAAAATAACATCATTTTAAAATATCATTTTAATTTAAAAAATATCTTTTTTTAAGAGAAAACTACGTTGAATAAATAAGAATGTGACACATTTGATTCTTTCAATCAACAAAATAACATAAATGCTCAGTATTTTGTGGGTGGAAAGCAAGAATACATCGTGTCACTGCTGTAATCACAAGAAATAGCATATTTAATCTTGTCATTGTTGGGGTTTAGTTAGTATAACAATATATAACACTCATTTATAAATCATATTTCGTCGTTAAAAACTTTTTACGATAAAAAATAATTCGTCATTCAATCATCATTAAATGTATGTCTCTAAAAGTATACAAAAGAGATATAGTACTTGTCGCTAAAAGTATTATACTAACTATAAAAAGAAAAATTGTCTCCAAATGCTTTAACATTTGTAAGAAATTTTTTTGTTCGAAGAAGTATATTTTTTATAGTTAATAATATGCGTTGTCGCTAAAAAGATTATTACTATCGATAAAATTATATCGTCGCCAATTATTTTACTTCAATTAGTGACGAAATCAATTTTCTCTAACGTTATATGTATTTGGTAGTTTAAAAAAAAATTGATTTCGTCACTAATGACTATATATAACTCCTGGTTTGTAGCTCACACGCTTGAGGAATTGAACTCATAACCAGAAGTTTGGAAGTGAAGAGTGTTTACCATCAGATCAACTCTCTTTTTTGTCTTTCTTTTCTGTTTTATTGAAGAGTGTTTACCATCAGATCAACTCTCTTTTTTGTCTTTCTTTTCTGTTTTATTTTGTACTTCATTCACATCTTTCAAATTTAACTTTTGCAGAAACAATATATCATATGATTATTTTATATTGATACACAAACACATAATGTTTGTCACCCACAATTCATTCAAATGTAGTTTATATTTTAAATAAATTATCTATTTTGTAAATATCCTTAAATATATTCAGTATAATTTTATCATTTTAATTATTTATTTTTGTAATTTTAAAAATTATTCAGTACAATTATAAATTTATTTAAAATTACACTTTTGATTTTATTAAAAAATTAATAATTGATTCAAGTTGAACATCGATACCATAACTATAGTACTTCATTATAATATATTTTAAATCCTAGTTAGTTCATTTTTTAGTTTATTTCAATTTTCGCACTGATGGAAAAGGTTAATAGAAATTTATGAAATATATCGCACCTTTGCAAAGTCTAAGTTTGTAAGTTGATGTTATCTCTGTATAGTTAATCTACATAAGTATGTGGAATTACTATTAAATATGTACATATTTATAGACGGAAGCAAATAGATCAACTTAGTCTATGTAATTTACCCATCACAAACCAATAGACACACATGAAAAATTAGCACAAAGACTTGAGAATTTCTTTTTATCATGCTCATCAATGAAGGTGTGTCAAATAAAAAATAAAAGTGCTAAATCAATAAATATTAGTGATCTAGTGAAAACTGTTCCCCAATCACAATACTTATAACTTGGATTGTATTTTTCAAATGATTTATTTTATAATTGGGTAAGAAAATTGATGTATGAAACTTTTTTCGTTTATATAAAATTGATCGAATTCGTTGGTTTTAATATTTTCATTTGTCAATTAACAAATGAACTTTGTCTAGTTCTTATGAAACACTTGTATTATTCTTTTTACAAGTTGCCACTTGTAATTATGAACAATTGTAGCAAAAGATTTTTTGTATTCAGCTATGAATATTTTCCTTAGCAAATAGTTGAATTATTCACTACAAGTTTTTAATCATTGACATTTAACACCTTAAATAATTTGTGACAATTTTCTTGTTGTTACTAAATCAGAGATTGATTAGAGATAGTAAAATATTTGTCACCAATTATTTATACTACTAGTAGTGAAATAAATGTCATAATTAAATTTAAAATTTGATAACTAAAATTTATAATATTCAGGGATAATACACAAGTACCCCTCAACCTATGCCCGAAATCTCAGAGACACACTTATACTATACTAAATTTCTATTACTCCCTGAACATATTTTATTAATAATTTTCTACCTCTTTTCGGCTTACGTATCACTATCTTGTCGGCCCAACGCTGGTTGACTCTTTTTTTCAAACTAGTGCCACGGAGGCCAAAATGGGTTAGAAACTTACTTATAAAATAAGTTTAGGGGGAAACACTACAACAAAAATTGTCTCTAAGGAAGGGAAATCTAGTCCCTCAGTTAAAATTTGGTCCCAAATGAGCTACAACGACTAGAAAAACTGGTCGATCCTCGTCCTAGAAACTACCGTCGCTACTGGTAATTAAGGACGAGTTCAAAAATCTCGTCCCTAAATGTTTTTGAGACGAGCCAAAACTCTGGTCGGGAGACACTTTTAGCGACTATATATCTCGTCTCAAGTAAACCATTTATATCATGAATTCAAGTCGTTAAATCTCTTTTGTGACGGTAAGCAATGTACTCCTAATAGAGTTTTAGAGACGAGTGACACCTCGTCATAAAATAGCATATGAGACCATCAAAATCTTTTCCTAGAACAGCTATAACGACCTTAACAAACTGGTCCTAAAGAAGTTTTAAGGATAAAAAACAATCTGGTCCTAAACAACTTTAAAGACGAGAATCAATCTAGTCCAAGCTTATACATTAGAGACAGCAGCAAGTTTGGTCCTAGAAAGCTGCAAGTTTGATCCTTGAATCATTAATATTACAAGAACTAAATTCATCAACAAATACCAAAATGATTACTACTAAAAATGTGGAAACAAAAGTATCATATAGCTAGTGAAAAGGAGAATGAAATAAGAGTGTGATTAATTGATATACCGTGGTTTCACGGTATAATTAATATTTTTTCCTTAAGTTTAGTGTGTACGAAATTATTTTTGTGCTAGTTTTGATATGAGTTTCTCTTTGTTTTGCAGGAAATCTGTCCAAAAGTTGAATGCGGAGATTTTGAGCGAAGAAATGCAGAAGAGACCACCTACGGAGCTGATGACGGTCCGTCGTGCTTGTGACGGTCCGTAGGTGGCAGCGTAGAGAAGCTGTTGAAGGAAGATGGGGAAGTCTGACCAAGTGTGGGGTTACGTAGCTTGTGACGCTCCGTCGTGGCTATGACGGTCCGTCCTGCAGGTTCGTCATGAAGTTCAGAGAAGTGATCCCAGTACCCTGATTCCAAGAGTTGAAGTGTTTTGAAACGAAGACCCTCGACGGACCGTTGTGCCTATGACAGTCCGTCATACTTGCCGTCAAGGGGAATGAAGAGAGCAGCAGAAGAAATTGCACAAGTATGGGACGACGGAGTCCATGACGGTCCGTCGTAACCACGACGACCCGTCGCGAGGTCTGTCGACCCAGCCGCGTTTTGGCAGATTTCCAGCAATTAGAATCCATGTTTAATTAGGTTTTTTATTTTTTTATAAATAGTTTGAAAAACCTCGTTTTTGAGGTTAGACTCTATGAGATTAGAAATCAGAATTTTAGACTTTGTGTATTAGTGTTGGATTTTGAGATTCTTGCAAGTGATTTTTTGGATATTAATCAAGCAAACTTTGGATTTTATTAATTCTCATTGAAGTAAGTACATGAATTCGTATTTAATATATTTGAATATTGTGTTTATGGCTATGAGTAACTAAACTCAATAACTAGGGTTTTGGGAACCATAGGCAAATAATGAGATAAACCCTAACTAAAATAACAATTCTAGATTAGTGTCTTGCATGTATTAATAATTCATTCGCTTAGAAGTCTTTTTAACGGATGTCCAACGTTACTCGCCTTAATGCTACTTGCCGGACCAAGGAGGTAGATAATAGGAAAAGAATTATTAACATAGATTTAGTGTATACTATCTAATAGGCTAGTATTGATTGGTACGAGGTAATAAGTTAGTCAAAGATGCTTAATATGAGGTAAGGATAAGGGTTAGGATAGCAACACACGTAGCCGGATCAAGGTGCGGAGTGAGTTTTCTAGATACCGGACCAAGGATTTAGAAATACATAACTTATCACTTTGCATGCAAGATACTAGGAGAGAATTGTTTAAGTTAGAGTTATCAAGTTATGAACCTGTGGGGAACACGTAAACCCTAGTTACTTTGATTAATTAATTAAAACCCAACATTAAAAGTTGTCAAGTGTCTCTTTCAAGTTCGTTGTTTATTTTCACTTATTTAGAGATAGAAACTCCCTTTTTTTATATTTTTACTTTCCAAGGAAGTCATTGACCAAACAATAGTAATAATAGGTTGAAGTTAAGTCTAGACTAATTTCCTCGTGGGAACGATCCCAACCTCACTAGTTGGGTTATTTACTTGACACGACCGCTTTACTTCTTATTCGAGAAGTAAGTTTGAGCATATCAAATTTTGGCGCCGTTGCCGGGGAATTTTAGCTTTTAGATTAACTTGAACTTATTACTATAGTTTAGTTGATATTTTCTTGATTTTACTTTTTTTTATTGTTTTTGATTTCTTTTCAGAACTATCCTCCTTGTATGCCAAATACATGGAGAGGAAGAGAACCATTGTTTCCCTATGATCGTGAGTTAGAGAGTACACTGCGCGATATGAATCGAAACTTGGGAATAAATGATGAGGATCCAAATAAGAACATCCCAGCTCCGATTGATGTTCATGGTCAGATGTTACCCGATGCTCCGGGTAAACATCAACAGAGGGGACAATATCCTGTTCCACGGCCCCAAGAATACTACAGAGGGTATGATAACATAGAAGACTCGGATGGGCCACTTGTCTTGCCCCCTCTACCCACAGGCCACACTTTTGTGGTAACTAGTAGCCTGATGCAAATGCTCACTGCCAGAGGTTTGTTTTCAGGTCTATCTTCTGAGGATCCACATGCCCATATAGATAAGGTAAGAGCAGTGTGTAAAAGTTGTGTGGGGAGGCCTGATTTGGATCTAGATGTAATAGGTCTCAGAGTGTTTCCTTTCTCACTGACAGGAGAGGCTGCTATATGGTTCACTGAGCTCCCATACAACTCAATCTTTACTTGGAACCAATTAAGAGATGTCTTCTTAGCACGCTACTATCCGGTCTCCAAGAAACTAAACCACAAAGATAGAGTGAACAACTTTGTGGCACTACCAGAAGAGTCAGTTAGTAGTTCTTGGGATAGATTCACCTCATTCTTGAGAAGTGTTCCAAATCACCGTATAGATGATGAGTCACTGAAGGAATACATCTATCGGGGACAGGATGATAACAACAAAGGGGTGTTGGACACTATAGCAGGTGGATCTTATGGAGAATGCCCTTATGCTGAGATTGCTGAAAAATTAGAGAAAATCTCCCGAAATAACAAAGCTTGGAGTACTAGGAAGTCTGATACAGGGAGAAACACCTTCGCAGTGCAGTCCACTCACAACCCAGCCACAGATGAGATTCGGGAAGAAATGGCTCAGATGAGAACTCAGCTTGGGTTGGTACTAAAACATGTCACAGGGGGTGTAGAAAAGATAGATGCAGTCAACTACTTGGCTAAACCACCACCTCCAAATAATGAGTGTTATTATGAGGAGGATTCCTATGCAGTAAATGAACAGATGGGGGGTTTCCGACCAGGTGCCCAAGGCTCTAATCAGGAGAATTGGCGCAAAGGTCAAGGGAACCAAGGTCGGAACTATGGTAACTACAATCGTGAGGGTCATTATGTCCGAGATGGAAACTACAATTGCGACAACAACTTCAACAGGGGTAACTATGGTAATAGAAACGACAGGAATGGACCCTATGTTCCTCCTCAAAATCGTGAAGTTTCTCCTAGGGATGGTGGAGGTAGTATGTCGCGAGTTGAGGATATGTTGCATAAAATGATGAGAAGGTTCGATGCTAGTGATGAGCACAATAAAGAGTTGAGGAATGATTTAGCGGGTATTGGGCAAAAAGTTGATACACATGCAATATCGATTAAGCAACTTGTGTTACAATTGGCCCAATTATCTGCAACTGTGAACACACGGCAACCGGGCACTCTTCCTAGCAACACTGTCCAAAATCCAAAAAATGATGGACATTGTATGGCAATTACTACTTGCGGTGGCAAGCAAACCATTGACCCACCTATGCCATCTAATGAGAATAAGGTGACAAAAGATACTGATAAAGTGGTAAATGTTGATGCTGAGTTAGAGGATAACATTGCAAAAGATGCTGAAGTGCCTAAAAAGGTAGCTCCTATGCCTAGGCCACCACCCCCATTTCCTCAAAGATTATTGAAAAAGACCGAGGATGGAAAATATCGGCATTTTATAACAATGTTGAAGCAACTTTCTATCAATGTCCCTTTGGTAGATGCTTTAGAACAAATGCCCGGTTACGCCAAGTTTATGAAAGATCTGGTCACAAAGAAAAGATCGGTTACTTTTGATGATGATGATAGAATGAAGCATTGTAGTGCTATTGTTACAAGATCTCTGGTCCAAAAGAAAGAAGATCCGGGTGCGCTCACTATTCCTTGTACAATCGGGCTATTACATTTTGCAAAAGCATTATGTGATCTGGGGGCAAGCATAAATCTCATGCCCCTCTCGATTTACAAGAAGTTGGGTTTGGGTGACCCAAAGCCCATTGAGATGCGGCTACTGATGGCTGATCGAACAGTAAAACGGCCCATAGGGATACTTCATGATGTGCTAGTAAAAGTGGAGTCTTTCATCTTTCCGGCTGATTTTGTTATTCTTGATTGTGAGGTTGATTTTGAAGTGCCTATTATCCTTGGGAGGCCATTCCTAGCTACGGGAAGAGCCTTAGTAGACATGGAAAAGGGGCAAATGAAATTTCGGTTGAATAATGAGGAAGTCACCTTTAATATTTGTAGGTCCATGAGACAGAGTGGTCAGCTCCAATCATCATCTGCTATATCCTACAACATG
Organism: Solanum neorickii; assembly: GCA_027704865.1. Taxonomy (NCBI): domain Eukaryota; kingdom Viridiplantae; phylum Streptophyta; class Magnoliopsida; order Solanales; family Solanaceae; genus Solanum; species Solanum neorickii. The sequence goes on from JAKWJC010000369.1 coordinate 33,296,330, forward strand.
GGTGAGACATCTGAAACACAAATAGGAACTTTGATAATGAACGTTGATAGGTGTCGAAGCATTAGCGGCAGTGATAATGAACTTTGATAGCGAATGCATTGAAGAGTATGAGTCATTAGTCGCGGCTCTTGACCAAGGTAATGTTCGGTTTAAACCGAAGAAATTTGAGCTTGATATGAAAAATCGCGAGTCCCCACCCGCGACACCATCGATAGAGGAGGCTCCAAAAGTTGAATTAAAAGCTCTCCCACCTCATCTTAGGTATGAATTCTTAGGAAATGGTGACACTTTGCCAGTAATCATTGCATCAGACCTGGATGAACAACAGGTTCAGAGTTTGGTGAAAGTACTAAAAAGTTTCAAAAGAGATATTGGGTGGACCATTGCAGACATTATTGGGATCCCTCCTGGTAGTTGCTCTCATAAAATCCAACTCATGCCTGATCATAAACCGAGTATTGAGCACCAGAGACGCTTGAATCCTCCTATGCAAGAGGTTGTGATGAAGGAAATCATCAAGTGGTTGGATGCCGGAGTAATCTATCCAATCGCCGATAGTAGTTGGGTATGCTCGGTTCAGTGTGTACCTATGAGAGGGGGAATAACTGTGGTCCCCAATGAAAAGAATGAACTTGTTCCAATGAGACCAGTTACTGGATGGAGGGTGTGTATGGATTACCGTAAACTGAACTCATGGACTGAAAAAGACCATTTTCCTATGCCCTTCATGGATCAGATGTTGGATAGACTTGCCGAAAAAGGGTGGTATTGTTTTCTTGATGGGTATTCGGGGTATAATGAGATTTCTATTGCACCAGAAGATCAAGAGAAAACCACTTTCACTTGTCCATATGAGACCTTTGCGTTCAGAAGAATGTCGTTTGGGTTGTGCAATGCACCCGCAGCCTTTCAGAGATGTATGATGTCAATATTTTCTGACATGGTGGAGGATACTATAGAAGTTTTTATGGATGATTTTTCTGTTGTTGGTGATTCATTCGAGCGATTTTTGACCAATTTATATGAGGTTCTTAAGAGATGTGAAGACTGCAATTTAGTACTAAGCTGGGAAAAGTGTCATTTCATGGTGAAAGAGGGTATTGTGTTGGGTCATCGCATTTCAGAAAAGCGCATAGAGGTTGATCGAGCTAAAGTCAAGGTAATAGAGAGACTTCCCCCACCGATCTCTGTGAAAGGTTTGAGAAGCTTTCTTGGGCATGCAGGTTTTTACCGGAGATTCATCAAAGACTTTTCAAAGATTGCACACCCATTGTGCAAATTGCTGGAGAAAGAATGTAAATTTTGTTTTGATGAATCATGTATTAAAGCATTCGGTGAGCTAAAAGAAAAGTTAGTGTATGTGCCTATCATTATTTCTCCGGATTGGAGCAGTCCATTTGAGGTAATGTGCGATGCTAGTGGGGTGGCTCTTGGTGTAGTATTGGGAGAGAGAAGAAACAAAATCCTTCACCCCATTTACTATGCTAGTAAAGCCCTATATGAAGCTCAGAAGAACTACACAGTGACTGAGCAAGAACTCCTTGCAGTAGTCTTTGCTTTTGAGAAATTTCGCTCCGATTTGCTAGGTACTATAGTTATAGTGCATACTGACCATTTAGCACAGAGATATTTGATGGCAAAGAAGGATGCGAAACCTAGGCTGATTCGTTGGGTATTACTGCTGCAAGAATTTGACTTTGATGTGCTGGATAGAAAAGGAACTGAAAATTAAGTTGCTGATCACTTGTCTCGTCTAGAGGATGAAGCTATGAGAGAGTTAGGGGATAAGACTGATATTGATGATACTTTCCCCGATGAACATGTATTGGCCGCTTCACAAGACTTGATTCCATGGTTCGCAGATTTTGCGAACTATCTGGCTAGTGATATTGTTCCATGAGACTTGTCCTTTCATCAAAGAAAATAATTCATGTACGATGTGAAGAAGTTCTTTTGGGATAAACCATACTTGTATAGGATTTGTACCGACGGGCTTATTCGGTGTTGTGTGCCAGAATGTGAAATGTTGAGTGTATTGGAGGCATGCCATTCTTCACCCGTTGGCGGACATCACAGTGGTATCCGAACCGCTCATAAGATATTAAAATGTGGTTACTATTGGCCAACTCTTCATCAAGATGCTCATGGGTTTGTTAAAGCATGTGACAAATGTCAACGAGATGGTGGTATTTCAAGAAAGAAAGAGCTCTCTCTAAACCCCATTCTTGTGATTGAGTTATTTGATGTTTGGGGTATTGACTTTATGGGCCATTTCATGATTTCTCATGGAATGAAGTACATTCTAGTAGCAGTTAATTATGTATCTAAATGGGTCGAAGCCATAGCCCTCGCTAACAATGAAGGGAAGAGTGTCACTGCATTCTTGAAAAAGAACATATTCTCTCATTTAGGCACCCCAAGGGCCATTATCAGTGATGGGGGCTCCCACTTCTGCAACATAATGTTCAAGGGGTTATTGGAGAAATACGGGGTTCGCCATAATGTGGCCACTCCTTACCACCCTCAAACTAGTGGGCAAGTTGAAGTGTCGAATCGGGAAATAAAACAGATATTGTCAAAAACAGTGAATGCTAGTAGAACGGATTGGTCAAGGAGGCTTGATGATGCTCTTTGGGCACAGCATATAAGACTCCCATAGCTATGTCTCCATACCAACTTGTATATGGGAAAGCTTGTCATCTTCCGGTCGAGTTAGAGCATAAATCCATGTGGGCTATGAAGAAGTTAAAAATGGATTGGAGCGAAGCTGCAGAGCAACGATTAAATGGGTTGAATGAACTCGATGAATTTTGCCTAAAAGCCTATGAGAGCTCAGCACTATACAAAGAAAATATGAAGAAGTACCATGACAACAAAATTGAAAAGCGAGAATTTATGGTCGGGGATTTGGTGCTTTTATTCAATTCCAGGTTGCACTTGTTTCCGGGCAAGCTCAAGTCGAAATGGACTGGTCCTTACTTGGTTACCCAACTATTCCCTCATGGAGCAGTTGAGTTGGAAAATAAGGAGGGTGTGTGGTTCAAGGTGAATGGACAGCGCATAAAAATCTATTTCGAGCATGCTGAATCGGCAAATGAAGTGATAGAGGCATACCATCTTGATGAAGTCTGAGTAATCGAGTGTCCCCAGTCATGCCGCGGCATTAAATCAGGCTCTTGTTGGGAGGCAACCCAATACTTATCGTCTTTTTAGTAATGGTAGCATTTTTCTATTAATGGGTTTTAAATTTGCAGGCACATCACCAGGAAATTCTGCAGAAAATTACACTGCAGTAGTCACTAAAGGACACATCGACGGACCATTGCGCCTGCAATGGACCGTCGTAAGCATCCGTCGTACCAGGTACGTTTTTATGTTGTTTTGAAACTAGGGCACACACGACGGAACCAATGACGGGTCATCACAACTGTGACGGACCGTCGTCGGGGAACCGTCGCGTGATTAATGAGGTATACTCGACCCGACCCGGCTGGACCCTTTTCCAAAATAAGACCGTTTAAACTCCCCACCCCTCCATATTTCACCCCATTACATTTTTATTTCTCCCACTACTCTCTCATTTCAACTTCCCCATTCCCTCCCACCGATCATTGCTCTCTCAAAATTCTCCAAAGCCCTAAAGTGTTATCTACTAGTGCAAACTGCTGCTGGGAGTGTCTACCTTGCCACTGAGTACTTTTGCATGTGTTTTTCTCCATTTATACGGTATGTGTCTCTAATTTATACTCATTTATCTTACATTTCTATTACTAGTTAGTATTAATCTTAGTTCCTCATAGTATTTTGTTTACTTTATACGATTCTGCCTGACCTAGGTTACAAATGTTTGAAATTACCATGTTTACCACCCTAGACATAGGTGCTTTTGCATTGCTAGTTTCCTAGGTAGTTGGGTTAGACACATGTAGGTCCAAAACACTACAAGGTTGATGTGGGTTCATCGGGGTTGCTTAGGGTACCTTGAGTTCTGTCACTGTCATTCAGAATGAGACCCCGATGACGGACCGTCGTAGCCACGACGGACCGTCGTAGGGTCTGTTGCACAAGCCCTAGCACCCCTGTCCCAACGGACACATGTGACGGACCGTCGTCTTCACGATGGTCTGTCCTGCACAACCGTTCCGGTTGTCGGAGACCCTGTTTCTAAGGGTATCTCATTTTTATCCCAAGTGTTTCCCAATGGACACATGTGACAGACCGTTGTCTTCACGACGGTCCGTCCTGCACAACCGTTCTGGTATTCAGAGACCCTGTTTCTAAGGGTCTCTCATTTTTTCCCAAGTGTCCTACGACGGACATCTACAACGGACCGTCGTAGCTGTGACAGTCCGTCCTGCATGACCGTCATAATGGTCAGAGACCCCTCTCCTAAAGGTCTCCATATTTTTTCCCAAATGTCCTACGACGAACATCTACATTGGACTTTCATAACTGTGACGGTCCGTCCTGCACACACCGTCATGTTAGTCAGAGACTCTCCTTCAGGGTTCTCTATTTATACAGAGTCTAAGTACAACACGACGGACCTCACGACGGTGTGTCATAGTCACGACGAGCCGTCACCAAGCCCGTCGTGTGTCACTATTTCTACAGCAATTACATATTATTTTCACTGTTTTATTTCGTATGATTTTGCTTGTCTTGTTTGCCACTACTCGTACTAATAATGATCCTTTGCAGGTACTATCTACTATGGCACCCAAGCAAGACTGAACCTACGCACGCGGGCGATCAAAGTCTGTTGCCGCGTCTGCACGCTTGATCATCGGCTCTGATGATGAGCGGGACCCTGAGTATGTGCCCCCAGGCACTTCCACACCTTCACGTGCTCCCAGAGCCATAACCAAGATGGTGGCGTCCGGCGTAGTGACTGCCTCCCAGTCTTATGAGGAGCACACACTGACCGGCACACCCTCTGGGTCAGCCACAAATGAGGAAGGAGCGTCTGGCTCCTTAGGAGTATCATGGTCCGAGGAAGCTTCTGGCTCTACTGAGGTTCCCGCACCCGCCACTGCTGCAGCGTCGGCCTCGTCTGATGAGGCTGACAGTTCAGACTCTACATCCGGCGCACCAGCTCAGGTCCCCACCCCAGCCTCTGACCAGCCAAACCGGTGGTGTGTCGACGGCCAGTTTCAAGTTTACTCCGACGCCAGGTTCCTGACTGATAAAGGAGTAATGACTCGAACACTCACCTTGGAGCGGCGGGTACTTACAGGGAGTCTCCCAACGATGACGGAGATCCACAACCTCTTCACCAGGCATCACTTAGAGTGGACAGCACGTCCGTTGGGACGATACAGCGAGGAAATGGTCCGAGAGTTCTATGCATCCTACGTAGCGACTCTCCAATAATAGATCGATAGGCGGGCTGTTCCCGCTAAACACGCCCCACTGGAGCAGGTTCGAGTCCGAGGCGTGTAGGTTGACATTTCCCCGCTAGCCATCCGCCGGTTTCTCTACGGCGAGAGTGCAAATGCTACTCGGACCCCCATCACTGCCGAGTTTGACTACCGCTGGCAGATAGTAAAGGATGGGCAGTTCTTGCGCGAGCCAGCACTGAGAGAGACCACCAAGAGGTGGATGTCCTTGCACCTGTCAGTAGATGGAGAGGGTGCCGATTAGGTCACTGAACCGAAGGGGGCCATCGAGAAGGCCAACCTCACATTCATAGCAAAGTTCTTCTGGCTGCTCATCCGTCACTGCCTTTCCCCCACAGCTGCTGATAACATCGTTACCTGGGATCAAGCAGTGTTGATGGCGGCGATGATAGCCGGATTCGAGGTGGACTTCGCATGGCTTCTCCAGGCAGTCATGCACGAGAGGTCATTCAAGGTCACTACTACCTACCCCTTCCCGTGTATGATCTTTGCCCTTTGCAGGTCCGCAGGTGTGCCTATATGGCACGTAGATCAGCTTAAGACCCCGCAGGGCAGTATAGATGTTGGCCTCATCAAAGACGAGGCCAACGAGTTGGCTCCATGCAAAGGGCCCCGTCCAGAGCTGCCCCCACTTGCTGATGATCTTGCGGATACGGTAGCCCAAGCCTGCACAGCTACACAAGCGTCCACTGACACTACCCCGGTCGAGTCTATCCCGGGTAGTAGCACAGCTCGAGCTCCTCTCGCACAGCCCCTCTACCGGCATTGGTCCCGCTTGCTAGGGTCCAAAAACTAGAGGCACAAATGGCCACTCTTCTGCATCATATCCAGTCGTGGATGCAGAAGTCGATCACTGAGTCTGAAGAGCGTCTAGAGAGGAAAATGCAGCAGTTTATAGAGCGGAAGATTGCTGAGGTTAACCAGCACCTGGATGCCTTTGAGTTTAGAGTGTTAGCCCGACTAGCCCCTCCGGTGGATGTGTGGACTCTTCAGGCTACAGTTGACAGTCTTCGTGCAGACATCGACACGATCCTAGAGGCGAGGGTGCCGGAGTCTGTCGATCCTGCTGAGGACACTGTACTGGCGGCTTTGTTTGCTACTTCAGAAATTCCACCACCTCCCCCTCGAGAGAGTGCCAAGAGGCGTAGGGGTCGAGCAGAGTGGAGGCTGCGAGGAAAGCCTCACTTGCTGAGGAGGAGGCACACAAGATCAGAGCATCACAGTTAGCGGCTGGGGCGTCTAGCTGCCGCACTGCAGAGATAACAGGAGTCACTACTGATGGTGCGGATGTTGCTGAGTACACCATTGAGGGTGTCCAGATTGCAGAGGACGTGGGTTCCGGTGAATCGGACCCACCAGCTTGCTGATTGACGGTGCTTTGCGCCACAGGTTTGCTTCACCTACCACTCTAATATCTAGATTCTTTTATGCATTGGAGACAATTGCATGCTTTTTTGTTGGGGGTGGGGTAAATGGAAAGTGAGTGTTAGGGTGAAGTCTGAGTAGCCCAACTCACTATCCTCTTTTGGGGTTTTCTTGCCTGTGTTCTTTTTCCCCAAAAGACTAATTATTTTTTTTGTTGATGGCTAAAATGATATCCTGATAAAACTGGAAAATGTTGCATGACTAGGCATAGTAACTGATAATTGTGTGGCTCTAAGCATGAAATAGAGTTACACCATTGCATTACCCTAAGTCTTCAATTCGAACTAGGTGTCTGATAATCTGGTATAGTGATGAGATGTCAAGTGAGTGTGAGGAAATCTGAATAGTCCACTATTGGTACTGAGCTAGAACTTACCTGGTTAGTCCTACTAAAAATAAGCTGTAACAGACAATTAGGAAAGGATCATAGGCCCTTATTCAAGATAGCCCATCTCTAGCCTAAATAAAAGAAACCAAATGAAAGTTATCCTTCTTTGATCCAAATAATCTGAGCTTAAAATTAGACCTTTCTTTTTCACCCCAATCGATCTTTTCTGGGAACAATATGTTGGCCCTGGTCCCTCCTTTGACATGTGCACCTCAGCTTATGCCAAAGCATAAGTTGAGGGTGGCTAATGCATAAACAACCTTCGTTATGGCCCTGACCCAACTTTGGGTATTGTGTACCTTGACTCATGGCAAAGCCATGAATTGAGGGTGGCTACTATGAGGAATGCTCAGGAAAGTGGGGTTGAAATAACAAAGAGAGAGAAAGAACAAAAGTAAAGTGACTCAAGAATTAGATGGAAAGAAAAGTAAAGAAAAAAGAAAAATACAAAAGAAATACAAGAAAGAAAAGAAGAGAGTCACTTACACAAATGAAGAAAGAAGAGAAAATAGCAAGGTGAAAGAATATGAGAAACTGGGCGAGATAAAATGAGAGACTGGGGAAGGTTTAGCCGATATGTCAAGGTGGGAAAAAAGTCACTAAAGTATACCAAAATATACCTTACCTGACCCCGAGCCTATGTTACAAGCTAAGAAAGTCCTATCGTGATCCTAAGGGTTGTATAGCGAACTTAAGGCAGTGAAAATAAGGGCAAGCTTATGGCAAAAGGTATGAATGAGTGTTACTTTGTTCTGAGAGTGAGTGTTGAAAAGTAATCCTTATACTCAAACTGAAATCATTGTGTGAAAAAGGAGGATTTTGTTTCAAAGTGAGGACACTAGTTGCAATACCAGAATTGTTAGCACCGCGGTGAGAAAATAAAGAGGATAGGTGTTAGTGCGTGGTGAGTCTGTGTCATGTTCTGATCCCACAAAATTCAAGCCTAATAGTGATAGCATGCATAGATTTGATGATATTAATCGGGATTGATAGCCAAATGATTGCAAAGGATAAAACATGGAAACGATTATACAAAGATTGTGTAGTGAGTCATAGTGCGTCGCTTGAGTACGAACAACAAATTTAATTTGAGGGTGTTGATATACCGTGGTTTCACGGTATAATTAATACTTTTTCCTTAAGTTTAGTGTGTCCGAAAGTCTTTTTGTGCTAGTTATTATATGAGTTTCTCTTTGTTTTGCAGGAAATCTTTCCAAAGTTGAATGCGGAGATTTTGAGCGAAGAATTGCAGAAGAGACCACCTACGGAGCTGATGACGGTCCGTCGTGCTTGTGACAGTCTGTAGGTGGCAGCGTAGAGAAGCTGCTGAAGGAAGATGGGGAAGTCTGACCAAGTGTGGGGTTACGTAGCTTGTGACGGTCCATCGTAACTATGACGGTCCATCCTGCAGGTTCGTCATGAAGTTCAGAGAAGTGATCCTAGTACCCAGATTCCAAGAGTTGAAGTGTTTTGAAACAAAGACCCTCGACGGAACATTGTGCCTATGACGGTCTGTCATACTTGCCGTCGAGGGGAATGAAGAGAGCAGCAGAAGAAATTGCACAAGTATGGGATGACGGAGTCCGTGACGGTCCGTCGTGACCACGATGGTCCGTCGCGAGGTTCGTCGACCCAGCCGCGTTTTGGCAGATTTCCAGCAATTAGAATCCATGTTTAATTAGGTTTTTTGTTTTTTTATAAATAGTTCAAAAAACCTCGTTTTTGAGGTTAGACTCTATGAGATTAGACATCAGATTTTTAGACTTTGTGTATTAGTGTTGGATTTTGAGATTCTTGCAAGTGATTTTTTGGATATTAATCAAGCAAACTTTGGATTTTATTCATTCTCATTGAAGTAAGTAAATGAATTCGTATTTAATATATTTGAATATTGTGTTTATGGCTATGAGTATCTAAACTCTATAACTAGGGTTGTGGTAACCATAGGCAAATAATGAGATAAACCCTAACTAAAATAACAATTCTAGATTAGTGTCTTGCATGTATTAATAATTCTTTCGTTTAGAAGTCTTTTTAACGGATGGCCAACGTTAGAACTCGCCTTAATGCTACTTGCCGGACCAAGGAGGTAGATAATAGGAAAAGAATTATTAACATAGATTTAGTGTATACTATCTAATAGGCTAGTATTGATTGGTACGAGGTAATAACTTAGACAAATATCAAATATGATGCTTAATATGAGGTAAGGATAAGGGTTAGGATAGCAACACACGTAGCCGGATCAAGGTGCGGAGTGAGATTTTCTAGATGCCGGACCTAGGATTGATAAATACATAACTTATCACTTTGCATGCAAGATACTAGGAGAGAATTGTTATAGTTAGAGTTATCAAGTTATGAACCTGTGGGGAACACGTAAACCCTAGTTACTTTGATTAATTGATTAAAACCCAACATTAAAAGCTGTCAAGTGTCTCTTTCAAGTTCGTAATTTATTTTCACTTATTTAGAGATAGAAACCCCCCTTTTTATGTTTTTACTTTCCAAGGAAGTCATTGACCAAACAATAGTAATAATAGGTTGAAGTTAAGTCTAGACTAATTTCCTCGTGGGAACGATCCCAACCTCACTAGTTGGGTTATTTACTTGACACGGCCGCTTTACTTCTTATTCGAGAAGTAAGTTTGAGCGTATCATTAATCATCTAATGATATTTGCATTGTTTAACAAAATATATTGGATAACATCAAAAGTTTTGCAAAACATTCATAGCAAACAATCTAAACTTGCATCTAACCACTGAAAAATGAACGAAACTCTAATGGAAAACTTTAAAACTTCAGCCTTTGTCAAGTGATATCCAAAAAGATCAACAAAACCTGCAAGAAAAAAGAAAAATCTATTAGAAAACATTGAGAAACATTAGACAAGAATCCAACATTTATTTTTAAGAATCACAACTAATTAAAATTATGTAGTTGATAGAAACAAATTGAATGAATTACCATAGAAGATTAACATCTCAGCAGAAAATGTTAAACATAGTAGCTGGCAACAATATTGTTGCAGCATAGTAGAAAATTTCAAAACAAAATTTTATGTTGGCAGAAACTTTTAAAACAGAGTAGCTGGCAGCGCTATACTGTTGCAGCATAGAAGAAAATTTAAAAAAAAAATTTATGTCGGCAGAAATTTTTAAAATAGAGTAGCTAGCAGCGCTATATCGTCACCTCACTTCAACTCGTCTCCTCTTCTAACTGACCTTGCTTGTTTAAATAAATTAAGAGTTCAAATGTAACTCCAACTAATGTTTTCAACACTCTACATTGGAACTACTAGCTCTAATCATAGGATTGAAAATGGCGGCTCGACGGAATATCTTCAATCTACATGTGGACTAACTAAATAACATAAAAGACAAGCATCAAGTCTAAAAAGAGCAGTTGACAGCAATCTAACAGCAGAGAACTTTCTCATTTTCATAATTTTCCAAAAGAAATTGATCTATTTTTCTCATGTTTCACCTTTACTGTCAGTTTGATTGGTACACGAATTAATAGTTTGTGTATACTCACATGTGTAACCAATATCCTCAACATGTGTAACCAATATCCTCAACTTCATAGTTTCTAGACAAGAATGTGCCAAAAAAGCATTGACTTGAGAGTGAGATTTAGCAGACCTAGTAGAGTTGAAAATCATAAAGAAATAAACATACTACTAAAAGCAGCATTTCCCAAGTTATTCTTAGCATGTGATTATTTCACCTAATTAACTCTCCAAAGCACAAAGCAGCTAAAAAATGTATCTGCAAACTCTAATTATAGTGTTAACATCACACAAACAGGCAACCATATTAGACCAGACAAAGTAAGATATTGTTGGGTATGTAGCAAGAATTGATGGGAAATAGAGGGAAGGAGAGGAATTTGAAAAGTTTAGAACTTGAAAGCTTGAGAATTTGAAAACTCCTCTAATGCTTTAATGAAAAAAGGCAATAGTCCCATGAAAATATGAGAGTTTAAATAAATAAACACTCCTATTAATTGTTAAAAGGGTTGGAAAGAGAGACCCCCCTCGCGCCGTCGTCGTCGTCGCTCGCTTCGTCTTTGGCAAATGATCGAGAGATAATTTTTTGGACAAATTTAATTTAATTATTTATTTAATTAATTTAATGGCCAAAAATTATTTTCAATTAATTAGTTCATAACAGAAGTTAACCGAAATAGTTTTAATTTAGTTAACCCGACCCGACTCGAATCCGCGCGCGTGACCTGTTTTAAATTCCGTTATATTTAAAAAATATTTCCGCCATGAGTGTTTTGAAAGGTTGCAACTTTCAGGAACAGTCAATACCATTTGAAAGTTTGCAACCTTTCATTAATGGTCGTGTCAATTCTGAAAGGGTTGCAACCTTTCAGAATATATTCTTCTTGCCTATAAATACCATTCGGTCTTCAGAATATTTTCAAACGAATTTTCTGATCTTCATTCTTCTTAAAAAACACATATTTCTTCATGTACTTTCCTGTTGTGGATTGATTCGCTGACAGTAGAGTTTTTGGTATCTCTACTCTACTGATTAAGATCATTTTACCATGGGAGGTTATATTCCAAATCAATCCTCGGATACTAGAGGGGAATAATTTCCTTAAGGGGACACTGTGAATTCAGTGGACTTGATTTTCTTCCTAAATTATCAAAAAGCGTATTCCAGATTCTAGTAAGTTATACAGATTCAATTATTTTTTACAAATAAATTTAAGTTCATCTTATTTACTGGTTCTAAAAATCTCAGTTACTTTGTGTTTTCTGACTGATTTATTACAACCAGTAATTTCTGATTTTCATAACACAGATTCGAAACAATGTTAAGAAAAATATCCTAAATCTGTGTTTCTGGTGGAGACAAAAATCTTTGTGATTTTATACTCCTTTAAGTCTGTATTTATAATTTTAATTTATTGCTTACTTATATTGTATCAATTTTGTTTATCAGAAATGGAAAACATTGGTGTTACAGTGGCTGTTGCTGCACCAACCCGAACTCTTGTATCACAAGCAGAGAAACTGGGTAAATTCATAGTTGTGAATTTCAAACGATGGCAGCAACGAGTATTTTTCTGGCTTACCACTCTTGGTCTGCAGAAATTTACAAGTGAAGATACTCGAGTTCTTGCTGATGATATGCCAGACAGGGAAAAATTTATGATTGTTGAAGCATGGAAACAGTTAGGCTTCCTATGTAAAGGTTACATTTTGAGTGCTTTAGATGATGACTTATATAATGTCTATAGTGCAATAACAACTTCAAAAGAGTTGTGGAATGCACTTGAGAAGAAATATAAGACAGAAGATGCATGCTTGAAAAAGTTTTTGGTCGCAAAGTTTTTAGACTATAAAATGGTAGATAGTAAAACTGTTGGATCACCAGTATAGGAACTTCAACTTATTCTCCATGGTCTGATTGCTGAAGATATGGTAGTAAATGAAGCTTTCCAAGTGGCTGCAATGATCGAGATGTTGCCTCCTTCGTGGAATGATTTCAAGAATTATCTAAAGCACAAGCGTAAAGAAATGAAGCTTGAAGATCTTGTGATTCGGCTCAAGATTGAGGAAGATGACAAAAATGCCGAAAAGAAGTCGCGTAAGAGTTCAACAATCATTGGAGTTAATATTGTTGAAGAAGCTCCTACCAAAGACAAAAAGAGAAAAAAGTCCAACGGGCAGAAGTCAGAACAGGCCAAGAAGAAATTCAAAGGCAACTATTATAATTGTGGCAAGGCTGGTCATAGATCTTCTGATTGTCATGCTCCAAGAAAGGACAAAAACAAAGGCAAAAGCAAAAGTCAAGCAAACATCGTGGAAAAGATGGAAGATGCAGATGATTTGTGTGCAATGATATCGGAGTGTAAGTTAGTTGGAAATCCCAAGGAGTGGTTTCTCGACTCAGGTGCCACTAGACATATTTGCTCTGCAAAAGAAGTCTTTGCAACGTACACTCCTGCTGAGTACGATAAAGATTTATTCATGGAAAACACAGCAACATCAAGGATTGCAAGGATTGCAGGAACTGGGAAAGTAATATTGAAAATGACATCCGGCAAACTGTTGACTTTAAACAATGTTCTGCATGTCCCTACTATTAGGAAGAATTTAGTTTCTGTCGCACTACTCGTTAAGAACGGGTTTAAGTGTGTCCTAGTTAGTGATAAAGTTGTAATAAGTAAGAATGAAATGTTCATAGGAAAGGGCTACCTCAATGAGGGTCTTTTCAAACTAAATGTAATGGTTATTGACAGTATTAATAAAAATTTTGCTTCTGTTTACTTATTGGAGTTAAGTGATTTATGGCATGCCCGTTTGGGACATGTAAATTACAAAGCCTTGCGAAAATTGGTTAATCGAGAAGTATTGCCTAATTTTAAATGCGATAAGTTGAAATGTGAAATTTGTGTGGAAAGTAAGTTTGTTAAACATCCTTACAAGTCTATTGAAATAAATTCTAAAACTTTAGACTTAATTCACACAGATATATGTGATATGAAGTCAACACCATCTCGTGGTGGAAAAAAGTATTTTATAACTTTTATTGATGACTGCACTCGATTTTGTTATGTATATTTGTTTAATAGTAAGGATGAAGCAATTGACGCATTTAAGCAATACAAAAATGAAGTGGAAAACCAATTGAATCTAAAGATAAAAATGATTCGGAGTGATAGGGGTAGAGAATATGAATCTCCTTTGCAGAAATATGTTTGGAATATGGTATTATTCATCAAACTACTGCACCTTATACACCACAGTCAAATGGTTTGGAAGAACGGAAGAACAGAACATTAAAGGAAATGATGAATGCCTTAATGATCAATTCTTGTTCACCACAAAATCTTTGGGGGGAAGCCATCCTTACAGCTAATAATATACTCAATAGAGTACCCCATCGAAAAACACAATCAATTCCATATAAGTTGTGAAAAAGAAGAAAACCCAACTTGCAATATTTCAAAGTGTGGGGGTGTTTAGCCAAGGTAGAGGTTCCTTTACCTAAGAGGGTTAAAATTTGACCCAAAAAATTAGATTGTGTCTTTATTGGGTATGCTGTGAATAGTAAAGCCTATCGATTTTTGGTTCACAAATCTGATAATCCTGAGATTCATGTTAATATGATAATTGAATCAGATAATGCAAAGTTTTTGAAACATTTATCCATATAAAACTGAAAGTGAGTCAAAAAGTGAAAGACCTAAACGACCACGAGAAGAATCAATGGAAAATATTCTAACTAGAGAGAAACCTAGGTGAAGTACTCGACCACGAAAATCTGCTTCTTTCGGACCAAATTTTGTAGCACTATTGCTTGAAAATGAGCCACAAACATTTAAAGCAGCTATGTCTTCGTCAGAGTCAACTTAATGGAAAGAAGCAATCGATAGTGAGATTGAATCAATTTTAAGCAATCACACTTGAGAATTGACTGATCTTCCTCCAGGAAATAAACCTTTAGGATCAAAATGGATCTTTAAAAGGAAAATGAAACCTGATGGGACTATTGACAAATATAAGGCTAGACTGGTAGTCAAAGGGTACAGACAAAAGGAAGTTCTGGACTACTTTGACACATACTCTCCAGTAACAAGGATATCATCAATTAGGATGTTAATAGCACTAGCAGCAGTGCATGATCTTAAAATTGACCAAATGGATGTAAAGACAGTCTTCTTAAATGGAGAGTTAGAGGAAGAAATTTTCATGGAACAACCTGATGGGTTTATAGTTCCTGGTAAAGAAAAGAAAGTGTGCAGACTTGTGAAGTCACTTTATGGACTCAAGCAAGCACCCAAACAATGGCATGCTAAATTTGATCAAATAATGTTGGAAAATGGATTCAAGATTAACGAGTGTGATAAATGTGTTAAAATTAAAAATGTTATGAATCATGAAGTCATTATTTGTTTGTATGTTGATGACATGTTAATAATGAGTAAAGAAATTGACGATATAAATGCTACTAAGCGCATGTTGTCCAGCAAGTTCGATATGAAAGACTTAGGAGTTGCTGATTTGATCTTAGGGGTCAGGATTATCAAAACTCCCCAGGGACTAGCATTATCTCAATCTCATTATATTGAAAAAGTATTGGATAACTTCAATTACTTGAATTTCAATGTAGTCAAAAATCCAATTGATTTATGTTCTACATTTAAAAAGAATGAAGGTCAAAGTGACTCTCAATTGGAATATGCCAGAGTGTTGGGAAGTTTGATAACAGAAGTTAACCGAAATGTTTTCAACTTTTTAGTTAACCCGACCCGACTCGGATCCGTGCGCATGACCTGTTTTAAATTCCGTTACATTTAAAAATATTCCCACCATGACTGTTCTGAAAGGTTGCAACTTTCAGGAACAGTTAATACCATTTGAAAGTTTACAACCTTTCATTGATGGTCGTGTCACTTCTGAAAGGGTTACAACCTTTAAAAATATATTCTTCTTGCCTATAAATACCATTCAGTCTTCAGAATATTTCCAAACGAATTTTTTGATCTTCCTTCTTCTTAAAAAATACATATTTCTTCGTGTACTTTCCTTCTGTGGATTGATTCGCTGACAGTAGTGTTTTTGGTATCTATACTCTACTGATTAAGATCATTTTATCCTGGGAGGTTATATTCCAAATCAAACCTCGGACACTAGAGGGAAATAATTTCCTTAAGGGGACACTGTGAATTCAGTGGACTTGATTTTCTTCCTAAATTATCAAAAAGAGTATTCCAGATTCTTGTAAGTTTTACAGATTCAATTATTTTTTACAAATAAATTTAT
Organism: Solanum neorickii; assembly: GCA_027704865.1. NCBI lineage: Eukaryota > Viridiplantae > Streptophyta > Magnoliopsida > Solanales > Solanaceae > Solanum > Solanum neorickii. Next base: position 33,312,335 of record JAKWJC010000369.1, read on the forward strand.
GTTCATCTTATTTGCTGGTTCTACAAATCTCAGTTACTTCGTGTTTCTGACTGATTTATTACAGCCAGTAATTTTTTATTTTCATAACACAGATTGGCAACAATTCACACATGCATTTAAAGGTTGCTAACAACAAATCAAAAGTTGTCCAAATATTTCATCAATCAGATCAGATAACAAGTTGAATATATTGTTACTAACATGGTTGGCTGAAAAAGTAGTTGTCATTCAGTTGAAAAGGATGATGTTTCAGTCGGTACATGTGATTGATGACCCTTAAAGAGTTCTTTCATTTTCAATTTTTTGTTCATTGCATCTTCTAAAGTAGACAGGCGATCGTTCAAGGATTTGTTTTTCCTCAGTCAAGCATTTTTTCTCTTCATTCAAAGATTTGATATCCTCTCGAGTTGATCGTAATGCAGATAACAATTCGGCTTTTAAGGAAGTTCCACCTTTCATGTCTTTTGCCTTTACTTCACCCCCAAATCCAAATACGTGGCTACGAGTTTGAGGTCCACGACATTTTTCAACAATCTCTATGGAAGGTAAAGATGAATCTGCTTAAGCCAATTCTTCGAGTTGAGCCTACAAAAATATATCAAAGATATTTTCTATTATAACTCATTACAATCTTAAGTAATTAACATATTTAATTTACAAAACGCACATGTTTTTCAATAGCTTCAGGTTCTTACGAGTCTCAAAGAAAATAGTTGCCAAATTTGGTGGATTTTAATCGTCCCTCCCTTCACATCAAAGTCAAACATGTCAAGTAACACACACCTCATAAATATTTCATTTAGAAAAGTAATTTTATCATAATACCTTTTGATAAATAATCTCTCAAATGGTCTTGTTACAAATACAATGAAAAATCTTTAGCTTTGCTCTATTTGCTGCATTCCTAGTGCTTCTTGCCTATATTTTTTCACAGTAAGCTTCTAGTGTAAGTACTTAAAAATTACAGAAAAGTTGTCTTTAATTGGGGGTGGAAGCGGAATTAAGAAGAAGAGAGTTGCTTGGAAGGACTTAGTGACGATTGGCCGAGGGGACTTCCATCATGTAGCTGGGTACAAATAAGCCAGTAAAAGATGAGTAGGCAGGGCGTTAGAAGAAGAGAGTTTCTTGGAAGGACTTAGTGACGATTGACCGAGGGGACTTCCATCATGTAGCTGGGTACAAATAAGCCAGTAAAAGACGAGTAGGCAGGGCGTTAGAAGAACAGAGTTACTTGGAAGGACTTATTTTATTATGAGGGGTAACCCTCCTTTTATACAAAAATGTACTACTTTGGCCAAGTGGCCGACACTACTTTACACATGGCCTTTTTTATTTCGGCCGACACAAGAAAACAAAAAACTTTTACATAATGGACTTTACTTTTTACATATGGCCGACAACTTTATTACTTTACATAATGACCTTTACTTTTTACATATGGCCGACATACTACTATTCATAACTGTATATCTTTACATAATGACCTATACTTTTTATTCTAGCTGTATTTCTGGGATATAATTGTTTTCACCGTCACATTTTGTGCATAGATGATCTGGATATTTTTGGCCTACTAATTTACAGTATCTAGTCATCAGATTTGGTGAAATAAATTTTTTTCTGATAGCTCTTGTGGTAGGTGGCTCCTTTGGTTTCAGCAAGCTCAATATCCATTGACATAGTTCTATCATATCTGCTATTTTTAGCTCTCTATATTTGGAGTATATAATCGTCTGGTCTCGATAGTAGTAGCTCCAAATTGCATTTTCATTTAGATAATTGTTCGATAATTCATTCAAAATGGTAGCTATCCCAATAGTCCTTTTATTTGCATAGAATTCTGGGATATTTACCCTTTGTATTTCTTCTTGTACTTCTATTTTTTCCGGGATTATAATTTCTTTGGTTAAACCTATTTTGATAACTTGTATTATAGGTTTAATTTCTTCGTATAATATCTCTGCAGTTGCTGAGTAAAACTTTATATAAAATAAAGTTCCTTTAGTTATTCTTTTATAATGTAGAAATGCTTTGTGTAGTTCTGGTATCTTAGCTACTTCTTCTCCGGTTTTCGTGTATACTGTACTTAAAAGTCCATAATTGTAGCAAGTTGCTACTAGATTTGAATTGGTACTTGGTTGTGCTATAAGTTTATTATATCCCTATAAGTGTTGGGTTATATAATTTTCATTTGGATTTTGGGTATTTTTAGCTCTGAGGTTTAGATTCAAAAAGTTTTGGATTTTGTGTATATTTTCTATATACGTCCTTGTAATATGGTTATATATTTGTTTATGTGAGTCCAAACTGGTTTTGTAGGTATTTATTTGTAGAGGTACAAATATGTCTTTTTGTGTATTTTCTGAAAGGTATTGTTTGGAAAATAGCTTATTCATATTAGTATTTGTATATTTTATCTTACCATCTTCCTTTTTTGTAGTTGTTCCTCCTGTAGATGTGCTACCTGCAGCTGTATATATCATTTTGTTATGGGTTTTAAGGTGTTTCCCAACATCACCTTCTAGCTCCGCATGTTTTGAGTCATGCTGCTGACTTAGCTCCGCATATTTTGAGTCATGTTGCTGACTACTAACTGACTCTTTTAGTATTTGTACTTCGCTTTCTATTTTCTCCATTTTCTGACAAAGTATTGTCATTGTAGTTAGTATTTTGCCATTGTATCTTTCTCTGGAGAGGTAATCTGCAATGAGATTTTTGTCAGTATTGATTACTTGAATTGTAAATGTAAAATTTATTATATTAAATACTAATCTCCTTATTTCTTTTGTTGTAACTGAATCTTCTACCTTTTTGGTTATCCACCACTTTACCTGTGTATTGTCTGTTCTCACAATAAATTTATTGTAAACAATATATGGTTCAAATAATAATAAACATTTATATAGTGCAAACAATTCTTTTCTATTTATTTCCCATTTTATAGATGCTTCTGCATAGGATCTTGAGTGATATCTGCAATGATGTTCTATTTTTCTTTATCATATTTATATTTTAGAACTCCTCCATAACTGTGATTGCTCGAATCCATTTCAACAATATAAGTAAATAATTTATTTTCATTGGGAAAATATAGTTTTGGTAGTTTCTTACATAAATTTTTGATATGTCTTATATGTTCTTTATCTTTATTGTCAAAATTATATTCGACATCTTTCTTAAGTTTTTTGTGTAATGGTTTTAAAGGTTCTGCTAATTTTTGTATGTATTCTCTTACTTGGTTTACTAATCCTAGGAAGGATTGTAATTTCTTTTTTGTATCTACATTTTCATCAAGGGTGATTATTTTTTGTACTATGTGGGTTTGCATCTTTATCCCATTTTTATCTATTTGTATTCCTAGAAATTCTATCCGAGGTTTCATAATTTCTGCTTTCTTTTTACTTAGGCTTATACCAGAATGGTTAATTATATGTATAAATTTCTCTAATAACCTGATATGTTCATCTTGTGTTTTTGAATATAATAATATATCATCTATATAGACAATTCAATTTTCTAATTGATTAAAATAATTGTCCATAAAATGTTGGTATCTACCTGGTGCATTTTTATATCCAAATGGTAGCACATTCCATTCATAAAATCCTTGTGGTACATTAAATGGTGTTAGCTATTTGGATTCTTCTTCTAGTTTCAAGTGATAAAATCCTGATTTACAATCGAATTTACTGAAATAATTATATCCTTGTATCTGTCTTATTTTTACTATCTTATTTGGTATTGGGTAATTATATGTTTTTGTTTTAGCATTTAAGTTGCGATAATCTATGACCATTCTACTTTTACCTCGTTTTTGTTTACTATGTTTATTAACTATAAATGCTGGACTTGTATGTTTACTATTGCTTTCTTGTATATAATTATTCTTCAATAGTTCATCTATATGCATTTTGAATTCTTCTAAATCATCAAAATTATATTATAATGGTTTTTGTGTTATTATACTATTTTCATCTATTAATTCAATTTTTACTTTCATCTTATGTTTTTCCCATCCTTGTAATGGATTTTCACTATATAATAATTCTTGTTGTTCGTTAATTATTTTAACTTTATCTATTGTAAATATGATAATTTCTAATTGTGTTATTTGATTTTTACTTTATTTTTCATTTCCTGGTTTATTTTTTCACTTCCTTTTATCCATTCTGTGGGTTTACGTTGCTTATTATTTACTCTTTTTGATCTTATTTTATTTCCGCATGGTGTAGTAAACAACCAATGTGTTTTTGTTATAATATATGGGTAAAATCTTTCTAAAAACGGCATTCCTACTAACATATCTTTTGTTGTAAATTCAAAATTGTACATTTCTTCTATTGTTAGTATTATCTCATATTTGTATTTTTATATTTTTTGCTTTATATGTAATCATACTACCTTCATTATTAAATTCTGTCACTATCATAGGTGTTTTAAATTTTTTCCATTTATCTTCTGGCAAACAATTATATTTTCATATATTTGTTTCTGCTCATGTATCTATCATGGGGGTATAATACCTGTTGTGGTATCCTTCTACAATAATTTTTGCAAGTATATATATTTTCATTATTCATTCTGTTCTTTTGATAATTATTTTCTTATTTTGGTAAGTTATTGTTAATTGTTCATTCTTTATATTATATGGTTTAACTTTTTCCAACCATTTTATTCCTAGGGTGATGTTCTGGCTTCCTTGGTAGATTTTAAATTGTATTACTAATGGTATTCCTCCTTTAATTATTTCTTTTTCTGTTATTTCTTCGTTTGTGGTGACTATCTCACTAGGTAATCCAGGGCATAAGTGTCCTGTTTTTATAATTTTTGTTTCTAACACTAATTCTCTCGTTATATAATTCTCTTCTTGTCCTGCGTTTATTAAAATTTTATATCTTCTTTGGTCTATTATTCCTGTTACAAAATAGTGGTGTGGTGTTATCTCTTCTGTATTTAATGAATTTTGCGAGATTTCATAGTTTCTTTTAGATGTGGTCATTCTTGATGAGGTAGTTCTAGTTAATGTATTTGGTACATTTGAAGTACTCAATCTTTCTTTTACAATTTCTAAATCTTCTTCTATGTCAATTTCTTTATAGCTATAGTCATTGTTGTCTATTATAGTAATTATTCTTTCAACAGGATTTTCTATTTTTATTTTATCAATTTTATTTCTTGCCATTACTTTATGTTTTGTTGTTAGTATATATAAGTTTTTACATCTTGCTGTAAATATTTTACTGCTTGGTGCTAGTTCTATTCCAGACATTTTCCAATATAGAACTATGATTTATCTATATTTCTATCTGTTAATGCTACTGAGTAGTTGTCACTTATTATAAATTTAAATTTTTGGTATATTAAGTTTCCTTTTACTACACTAATTACGCTTTTTTTCTATAGGGTATATAATTCTATCATCTGCTAAATATATTTCAATAGGTGTATCTATTCCTTCTCTAAAACAAGCTTTTATCAATATTTCTGTTCCTCCTAAATGTATGTATTTTATGGGTGTTTTAGCTTTTATATCTTGTATTTCTTTATTTATTATCCTCTTATTTGGCATAGGTATTTGTGTCTTTCCTTTTGTATATTTACAATCTTTGATGTGTTCTTTCTGGCTAACTACATAGTATTCGTCCTTTTGTCTTTTGAACCAATTTCTTAAGGTAGGTATTTCAAGTACTTTTTTAACACTTAATCTAATTCTTTTCCTTTTATTTGTTCAAAGATTGTATTATCAAATATAATTTTTTGTTCTGATAATTTTTCATTTTGATAGTCTTCTTTGGATATTATTTTTGTTTCATCCTCAGACATTAGATTTCTTCATCTTTATCTACATCAATATTTGTTTCTTCATTTCCTAATTCAGTTTCTATATTCGATACTTCATATATACTATCATTTTCACTTAATTCATAGTCTATGTAATCTATTTGCATGAATTTGTTATTGTCTATAATTATTTCAGCAATTTGATTTCCTTTTGGATTTTTAGTTAACTTACAATCTCTAGCTAAATGTCCTATCTTTATGCAGTTGTAACAAGTACATTCTGATAGTTTTCTCTTTGGTCTATACGGTCTTTTTTTTATAATTTTTTACATAATAGTGTTGTCTTGGTTTTATGTATTTATATCTAGTTTTGATTTTTCTATAATTTTTGTGTCGTTTAGGTCTTTATTTTTTATAATATTTATTTGTACAACCAAACTGTGGTGTTGTTTTATCTTTACAACATGCTACCTTTTTAATTAGTACTTTCTCCATTTTTATTTTTTATTTTTGGTTTTCGCATAATTGTACAAACCATTGATGTAGAAATTTTATTCTAACTCCTAAAGTATCTGTTAATCCTTCATTTTTTCAATCTTTAATTATTTTTGTACTAAATGGTTCTGGTAGTTTTGTAAAATATTGTTGTCTTATTTCTTTTGCTTCATTTATATCATATCTTGCTTTATAATAATACTCTTTAAATGCACATGTGTATTCTTCTATATAGCACATTTTACATATAGCTAATTTTGTCATAAGTTATCTATTTATTATTTTTTCTCTATTTTGTTCTTTTATTTCTGTAGTCATGCCACCAAATTCATTTCGTATTGCTAATTCATATTTATCTAGTATATCTATATTTGTTATTGATGTAGACCGATCTATTTTCTTATCACTCCTAAGTGTTTCTAGACTTTCTGGGGGTAAATTTTCTATCCATAATTTCTTTGTTCCAACAAATGATCTTTCTATATATCCTGGCGTTTCTTTTGTTGTTATTTTGTTATCAATTAGTTGTTTCGATATATTTCCTAGCCATAATAAGATTGCTTTATTTATATCTATAACACAATCTAGATCTAAAAAGTTATATTGTTCAGTTATTGGTCTAGGCGTCCATTTTTTATTCAATCTACTATTCCATATTGCATTTGTTCTATCTGATCGTTCATAATTATCTGTATAATAAGTTGGTGCTGTCCATCTCGGACTACTCCTAGGACTATTATTCGGGTTTTTAACTCTTGATGTGCTAGGTTGATTTATATCTCCTGTATTTATTTCTAATTTTTTCGGTTTATTTTCTTGTTCTAGAATTTCTGTGTATGTTTCGCTTATATCACTTATTTTTTATTTTTTATTGTTCATTGTATCTGATTCATTTATTTCGCCTATTTCGTCTATTTCAAGATTTTCATTTAATTTTTGTTTCATCTTATTTATTTCATTAGTCAATTCAAGTTCTGTATCTTTTTCTATCTGTTTTTCTTTTTGTTTGGTTTCATATAATAATTTTAGCTTAGCTAATTATTTTTCTAATTTGCTTATTTTTGTATTTTTTTAGTTCTTCTAGATGTTGTACTTCCTGCTTTACTTGTGTTTTTATTTTTTTAATCTCTTTTGATTTATCTATTTCTTCGTTTTCCTTTGTTATTCTTACCATAGCTGTTAAACTATCTTCTAATTTTGTTGCTTCCTTTTCTAACATTAAATACAAGTTATTTCCTATTTTTTTTATATCGTCTTCCTAAATTTGAAAATATTAATTTTATTACTAATCCTTTTTGATTTTCATATGTTTTTTCGTTTGCTGCAAATTCTTCTTTATTGATTATGATTCATGTTGTAACTTATATCATGTTGTGATTTATATTCGAGGCAATTTATTTGTATTTCTAGCATAAATATAACTTTTCTTTGTGCTAATATTGATTTATTACATACTCCTGCTAACATATTTTCTTCTAGTCTTCCTTTTCTGTATTTTAACTCTTGTCTTATTTCAATTATTTTCTCTATCAGTTGTTGCTTATATATTTCTTTGTTCATATGTTTTTTCAGATTACAAACATATTTATGTTCTGTTTTAGAAATTAGAAGCCCTGTTGGCACATTTAACTATGCCAAAAATAGAGATGATGCAGACTATTAGGTTTGTTTTCAGGTCTATTAGTTGCTAAAGATGGAAATTAAACTGTATAAAAGTGTAGAAAGCAAACTATTAACTCAATAGGTGTACCTGAAAACTTTTTGAAGCAAAGTGTTCTTTTACTAACCATTTCCATTCTTTTTTATCTACTCCTCTTGGGACATTCTTAAGAGATAGTTGGATAGGCTTGTCCTTCACATATTTTGCATGCAAGTGTCCTCTCCATTTGTTCCATAACTCTTTCATCCATTCCAATATATGATCACGATGCTCATTCATATCAACACTCTCAAATTTGTGCTACAACAAGATGATTTGAGTTATAATTTTTTCAGAAAAAAAAAGAGGTTTCATAACATCAAGTGTATATTTGTTACCTCAAGTGCTGCCCACATGTGATTCAATTTTTCTTGCTTAATATCATGTCACGATGATATTCCCAATGGACAATATTACGATCACGCACAATTTTTCCCAAATGCCTCGAAAAAAGATTGCTATTTGTTCCAACCGTTCGATTATTGTAAAAGGTGACTTTTAGGTTTTGTCCAATTTCAAGTGAAGCAACGTGTTTGCACATGTTGCTTCCTCGAACTCTTCTTATCTTTTTAGGATGAGATGACCCTACAAAAACATAATTTTATAAAAACTAAAGCAATCAAACTAGCTAATTGATACTTCCTAACATATGAATTCAAAATATCATACCTTTTTCTGTTGTTTGAGAGTGGTTCATAACTTGATCAATAGATGGAGGTAATGAAACATTCGTTTGCATATTCTCTTTCTTAAGAATCAATTTTTTCATTTTTTGAATTTCATGATTAGCATATATGTTAGAATTCAATTTTGTGCATTTAGAAGGAGTTTGCATATGTCGATTATCAGAAACATCAATCTTGTTGAAAGATTCCACCTTATGTTCATCACTTCCCAAAGAGGAGCTCAAAGATCTAGTTCTCTTCTCAAGTTTCTTTCCTGTAGCACCTAGACTCACTTAACTTCATTAGTCATGGGAGATGCAATATCAATTTGCATATTCTCTTTCTCAAGAGCCATGGAGTTCTTATGCATCATTCGTATTCCTTGACTAGTGGACATGATAGAGTTTTTAAGTCCTTGTCCATTCCCTGTAGAACCTGGAAAAAAAATCACGCAACTAATAGTTTAGCACACTTTGCTCCATATTAAAGGTAAAAGGTCAGATAAGGTCCCTTAAATGTGAAAAAATACAAAATATCTTACTTGTTTCAATTTCTTTGATGTACTTCTTAACTAGATCACTTGATTGAGGCAATGAATTATTGCTAGATGGCAGACCTCCCTTCTTACCCAAAGATTTAAGACCTCGTCCTCGACCTTTTCCAATAGCACCAGGCGCAACAAACGTGTATCTGATAGTACTCTTTATATTAGAATCAATCTCATTTTCAATCTTCGATGGTCTCATCTTGAACTTGAAAAAAGAGACAAAACATTAAAAATTAAACTTGAAACTGCCTAATAATGTAGTAATAAAAGAAATTGTGTCATCATAGCGTTGAATAATAAAATACTAATTCACAAAATATTCTTCACCTCATTACTTCTTTTTCTTTTCTTTGGGGAAGGACTTCCTCACTCTACAATATCAGCATCCATTTGTTCCTTAATATCAAAGGAATCACGAGGTTGAGTCTTTCTCACTACTTTCCAAACTTTGTTGGAATTATCATTAGCATAAAATACTTGAGATGCTTGATTCGCTAAAATAAATGGCTCATTTGTTTTAAAAAATCTACTTGAATTAACACTCACAAAATCATTCTCATCCTTTTTAACTCCTTTTATTTCATCATATTTATTGAACCAATTACATCGAAATAAAATAACTCTTTGATCCATGATAAATTGCAAATCAATCACATCTGTCAAAACTCCATAGTAATCAAGGTTCTCACTATCTTCATCATTCTCACCCAATACAACAACACAAACAATTTTGAATCCTTAACTTGTTTTCATAATCTTGCACGTAAAACCTATATCCACTAACAACATAACCATTAAAACGCATTGAATATTTGGTGGAACCGCGTGAAAGTGAGAGTAGATCTTCCATAATCTAACTATCATCTTGTTTATGCAATTGCGCGATCTATCAACAAGATAATACTTAATATTTTAGAATGATTAATACAATAAAAAAATATCATTTTTTAATATTTGTGTATTACTTTCTTTATCTTTAAACCATTCAATAAATTGGCGACTCCATTCTGCATGAGACAAGTGTCTAGTATTCTCATGGCTTTGTGCAAACTCTCTATAAAATTGAAGTAAACCGTAAGTCCCATCTTAAAAGAAATTAACCTAAAAGAAATAAAAAAAATGAGTTGATATAAAAGAAATCTTCATACTTGAGATAAGGTAAGACTTCATCACAATTCTTCGATATATATATATGTGCTTATTCTAGTTCATCTGCATCAAGCTCACATGGATTTTTAGCTCCAAGATTTTTTCCGAGTTGACTAAAAATTGATAAACCACCATTCGATTGTCTTAAACCACCATCATAATTTTGTTCAGGACGGTTAAATCTTGTGTCGACCTTATGCAAATATCTTGAACATTCATTTGCAATGTAGCCCTCGGTAATGCAACCTTATGGACATGCCTTATTACCAATGAGAGATTTCAAAAAATATAACCATCGCTCCACATGATACATCCACCGATAATGAATTGGTCCAGCTATCATAGCTTCAGTATCTAAATGAACAGGTAAGTGCACCATGACTTCAAAAAAATAAGGAGGGAAAACCTTTTCCAACTTGCAAAGTGTTATGGGTATTTGTGCTTCAATTTGCTCCAAGTTTTCAATTCTCAACTCTTTTGATCCAAGCACACTAAAAAATATAGATAATTCAATAAGAGGTTCACACACTTCTTTGGACAAGATACCACGAAGTGCAAGAGGGAGTAGACGCTGCAAGAGAACATGAAAATCATGACTTTTCAATCTAGATATTTTGTGATTTTTTAGGTTCACACATTGAGAAATATTAGATGAAAACCCATCAAGAACCTTTAGATTCTTTAATAAAAGGCACAATATGTGGTTATCTTCGGAAGACAATGTGTAGCATGCTTTTGGAACTTCAATTTTCTCCCCCTTTTGGATTGGGTGCAATTCTGGCCTAATGTACATCTCTTGTAAGTCTAATCGAGTATTAATTGTGTCCTTGGTCTTTCCTTTGACATTCATAATTGTCCCCATGATATTATCACATATATTTTTTTCAATATGCATAACATCCAAATTATGGCGTAACAAGAGAAACTTCCAATATGAAAGTTCAAAAAAGATACTTTTCTTGTTCCAATTATCCATTTGATTTTCATGTGATATCTTCTTTCTTATCTTAGGATCCTTTGATAACTGCAACCCTTCAAGATCTTGCACTTGATTAAGTATCTCAACACCAGAACACATTTTTGGTGGAGGCCTTTTCTCGATTGTACCATCAAATGACCCATTCTCACTTCGCAATTTGTGATTTTTAGAAAGATAACACCGATGATGCATAAAAAACTGCTTCTTACCCTTAGTTAATCGAATCGAGTAAGTGACTTTATTACAACAAGGGCATGCCAATTTTTCTTTTGTGCTCCATCCTGATAAATTTCCATATGTTGGAAAGTCATTGATGATCCATAATAAAGAAGCATGCAACCTAAAATATTTCTTAGTTGATACATCATAGGACTCTATACCAACTTCCCACAACTCCTTCAATACGTCTATTAAAGGCTGAAGATATGTATCAATTGCATATCCTGGACCATTTGGACCCGTAATAAGCATTGACAAAATAAAGTTTTCTTGCTTCATACAAAACCAAGGTGGTAAATTATAAGGGATAAGAACTACAGGCCAAATACTATGTGAGGTTTTTGAATTCCGGAATGGTTGAAATCCATCACTAGCAAGTCTAAGTCGAACATTTCGAGGATCAACCGCAAATGAAGGATAAAGTTCATCAAACAATTTCCATGCCATTGAATCAATTGGATGCCTCATTATTCCATCATCCACTCTTTTATCGTTATGCCATGTCATCAGAGTTGATGTCTTGGTAGACATAAACAATCTCAGAAGTCTAGGATTTAAGGGAAAATAACGTAAACTCTTTGATGCTATCTTTTTATCTTTTTTATTCTTTGTTTCCCCACTATGCTTATTTGTTTTCCATCTTGACGCACCACAAACTTTGCAAGAATCAAGTAAGTTATCCTCCTTCCAGTATAACATGCAATCATTAATACAAGCATCAATTTTGTCGTATGAAAGACTAATATCTTTAATTATCTTCCTTGCTTCATAATATTAATTTGGCAAATTGGCACCATCAGGCAATAACTCATCTTTAAACATTTTCGATAGTATTGTAAATGATGCATTACTCCAACGACCCATACTTTTGATATGAAACAATTTGATCAAAGTGGAAAGCTTTGAAGCTTTTGAATTTTCGTATAATAGACACTTGAGATCCCTTAATAGGTCGTAAAACTTTTCTGCTTTAGCATTTAGTTTCTCTTCAAGAAAGTCTTCACAACCAGTCTGTGTAGCTCCTCCATCAAGATTAGGATATAAATCTCTCAATAATTCTTCTACTTCATCTTCACTATCATATTCTTCTAAAACATCGTGTTGTTTACCATCATCGTGTTCTGATTCTGATAATGGCTCACCCAAACGTTCTCCATGGTGATACCAAAAAGTAGAATTGTGAATTGTTCCATGTACTAGCAAAGTGTCCCAACTGTTTTACGAGTTCCTAAAGTTGTATTGTTGATACGCTCAAACTTACTTCTCAAATGAGAAGGAAAGCGGTCGCGTCAAGTAAATAACCCAACTAGTGAGGTTGGGATCGTTCCCACGAGGAAAATAGTCTAGACTTAAATTCAACTTGTTATTACTATTGTTTGGTTGATGACTTCCTTAGAAAGTAAAAGCATAAAAAGAGGGGTTTGTATTTCCTAATAAGTAAAAATAACTAACGAACTTGACAGAGACACTTAACAGCTTTTAATTTTGGGTCTTAATCAATTAATCAAAGTAACTAGGGTTAACGTGTTCCCCACAGGTTCATAACTTGATAATTCTAACTATAACAATTCTTTCCTAGTATCTTGCATGCAAAGTGATAAGTTATGTATTTCTAAATCCTTGGTCCGGCATCTAGAAAATCTCACTCCGCACCTTGGTCCGGCTGCGTGTGTTGCTTTCCTAACGCTTATCTTTACCTCATATTAAGCATCGTATTCGATATTTGACTAGGTTATTACTTTGTACCAATCAATATTAGCCTATTAGATAGTATACACTAAATCTATGTTAATAATTCTTTTTCTATTATCTACCTCCTTGGTCCGGCAAGTAGCATTAAGGCGAGTTCTAACGTTGATCATCCGTTAAAAAGACTTCTAAGCGAAAGAATTATTAATACATGCAAGACACTATTCTAGAATTGTTATTTTAGTTAGGGTTTATCTCATTATTTGCCTATGGTTCCCACAACCCTAGTTATGGAGTTTAGTTCCTCATAGCCATAAACACAATATTCAAATAGGTTAAACAAGAATTCATTTACTTACTTCAATGAGAAAGAATAAAGTCCGAAAAATTGCTTGATTAATCACCAAAAATCACTTGTAAGAATCTCCAAAAATCAAACACTAAAATACAAAGTCTAATAATATGATGTTTAATCTCACAGAGTCTAACCTCAAAAACGAGGTTTTTCGAACTATTTATAAAAAAATAAAAACCTAATTAAACAAGGATTCTAATTACTAGAAATTTGCAAAAACGCGGCTGGGTCGACGGACCACGCGACGGATCGTCGTGGTCATGACGGACCGTCGTGAACTCCGTCGTCCCATACTTGGTGCAATTCTTCTGCTGCTTTCTTCATCCCCTCGACGGCAAGTGTGACGGACCGTCAAAGGCATAACGGTCCGTCGAGGGTCTCGTTTCAAAATACTTCAACTCTTGGAATCTGGGTACTGGGATCACTTCTCTGATCTTCACGACGAACCTGCAGGATGGACCGTCATAGCCATGACGGACTGTCACAAGCTTCGTAATACCACACTTGGTCAGACTTCCCCATCTTCCTTCAGCAGCTTCTCTACACTGCCACCTACGGACCGTCACATGCACGACGGACCGTCATAAGCTCCGTAGGTGGTCTCTTCTGCATTTTTCGCTCAAAATCTCCACATTCAGCTTTGGACAGATTTCCTGCAAAACAAAGAGAAACTTATATCAAAATTTGCACAACAAGGGCTTTCAGACACACTAAACTTAAGGAAAAAGTATTAATTATACCGTGAAACCACGGTATATCAACACCCTCAACTTAAATTCATTGTTTGTCCTCAAGCGACGCACTATGACTCACTACACAATCTTTGTACAATAGTATTCATGTTTTATCCTTTGCAATCATTTGGCTATCAATCTCGATTAATCTCATCAAATCTATGCATGCTATCACTATTAGGCTTGAATTTTGTGGTATTCGAACATGACACAGACTCACCACCCACTAACACCTATCCTCTTCAATTTCTTACCGAGGGGCTAACAACTCCGGTATAGCAACTAGTGTTCTCACTTTAGAACAAAATCCTCATTTTTCACACAATGATTTCAGTTTGAGTATAAGGATTTCATTTCAACACTCGCTCTCAGAACAAAGTCACACTCATTCATACCTCTTGCCATAAGCTTGCCCTTATTTTCACTGCCTTAAGTTCGCTATACAACCCTTAGGATCACGATAGAACTTTTTTAGCTTGTAACGTAGGCTCAGAGTCAGGTAGGGTATATTTAGGTATACTTTAGTGACTTTTTGCCCTTCTTGACATATCGGCTAAACCTTCCACTTTCTATCACTTTATCTCGCCCAGTTTCTCCTATTCTTTCACCTTGTTGTTTCCCTTCTTTCTTCATTTGTGTAAGTAACTCTTTTCTTTTCTTGTTTGTAATTCTTGAATATTTCTCTTTTTTTTTTCTTTCAACGAGTTCTTGAGTCACTTTACTTTTGTTCTTTCTCTCTCTTTGTTCTTTCAACCCCACTTTCCAGAGCATTCCTCAAAACAGCCACCCTCAACTCATGGCTTTGCCATGAGTCAAGGTACACAATACCCAAAGTCGGGTCAGGGCCATAACAAAGGTTGTTTATGCATTAGCCACCCTCAACTTATGCTTTTGGCATAAGCTGAGGTGCACATGTCCAAGGAGGGACCAGGGCCAACATATTGTTCCCAGAAAAGATCAGTTGGGGTGAAAAAGAAAGGTTTAATTTTAAGCTCAAATTATTTGGATCAAAGAAGGATAACTTTCATTTGGTTTCTTTTATTTAGGCTAGAAATGGGCTATATTGAATAAGGGCCTATGATCCTTTCCTAATTGTCTGTTACAGCTTACTTTTAGCAGGACTAACCAGGCAAGTTCTAGCTCAGTATCATTAGTGGACTATTCAACTTTCCTCACGCTCACTTGACATCTCATCACTATACCAGATTATCAGACACCTAGTTTGACTTGAAGATTTAGGGTAATGCAATGGTGTAACTCTATTTCATGTTTAGAGCCACACAATTATCAGTTACTACGCCTAGTCATGCAACATTTTCCAGTTTTATCGGGAAATCATTTTAGCCATCATGCTTCAGAGTTAAACTATGTACAAAAGATATAACGTGCCGGTTCAATAGAAAAAGTAATCAGTCTTTTGGGAAAAAGAACAAAGGCAAGAAAAAACCAAAAAAGATATAGTGAGTTGGGCTGCTCAGACTTCACCCTAACACTCACTTTCCATTTACCCCACCCCAACAAAAAAAAGCATGCAATTGTCCCCAATGCATAAAAAAAATCTAAAGATTAGAGGAGTAGGTGAAGCAAACCTGTGGCGCATAGCGCCGTCGATCAACAAGCTGGTGGGTCTGGTTTCCCAGAACCCACATCCTGTGCAATCTGGACACCCTCAGTGGTGTCCTCAGCAATCTGGACACCCTCAGTGATGTCCTCAGCAACCACCGCACCATCAGTAGTGCTTCCTGCTGTCTCTACAGTGCGGGAGCTAGACGCCCCAGCCGCTATCTACGATGCTCTGATGTGGTGTGCCTCCGCCTCAGCAAGTGTGTCTCTCCTCGCGGCCTCCATCTCTCGGCGCTCCTTCTTCCTTGCTCGCGCCTCATCCTCTGATCGACCCCTACGCCTCTTGGCACTCTTTTGAGGGGAAGGTGGGGGAAGTTCTGAAGTAGCAAACAGAGCCGCCAATAAAGTGTCCTCAACAGGCTCGACAGGCTCCGGCACTCTCGCCTCTAGGATCGTGTCGATGTCTGCACGAAGACAGTCGACTGCAGCCTGGAGAGTCGACACATCTACCGGAGGGGCTGGACGGGCTAACACTCTCAACTCAAATGCATCGAGGCGCTGGTGAACCTCAGCATTCTTCCGCTGAATCTTCCTCTCCATACGCGCTTCAGACTCAGTAATAGCCTTCTGCATCCACGGCTGGATATGATGCAGAAGGGTGGCCATTTGTGCCTCCAGTTTTTGGACCCTAGCAAGCGGGGCCGGTAACGGTAGAGGTGTTGTGCAAGATGAGCTCGGGGCGGGGCTACTACCCGGGATAGACTCGACCGGGGTAGTGTCAGTGGACTCCTGTGTAGCGGTGCGGGCCTGGGCCACTGTGTCCGCAAGATCATCAGCAAGTGGTGGCAGCTCTGGACGGGGCCCTCGACGTGGCCAACTCATTGGCCTCGTCTCTGATGAGTCCGACGTCAACGGTGCCCTGCGGGGTCTTCAACTGATCTATGTGACATATGGGCACACCTGCTGTCCTGCAAAGAGCAAAAATCATATACGGGAAGGGGTAGGTAGTAGTGACCTTAAATGCCCTCTCGTGCATGACTGCCTGGAGAAGCCATGCGAAGTCGACCTCGAATCCGGCTATCATCACCGCTATCAACACTGCTCGATCCCAAGTGACGATGTTATCAGCAGCTGTGGGGGAAAGGCAGTGACGGACGAGCAGCCACAAGAACTTCGTGACGAACGTGAGGTTGGCCTTCTTGATGGCCCCCTTCGGCTCAGTGACCCAGTCTGCACCCTCTCCGTCGACTGATAGGTGCAGGGCCATCCACCTCTTGGTGGTCTCTCTCAGTGCCTGCTCGCGCAAGAACTGGCCATCCTTCACTATCTGCCAGCGGTAGTCAAACTCGGCAGTGTGGGGAGTCCGCGTAGCATCTGCACTCTCGCCGTATAGGAACCGGCGGATAGCTGGCAGGGAAATGTCAACCTGCACGCCCCGGACTCGAACCTGCTCCAGTGGGGCCTGTTTAGCGGGAGCAGCCCGCCTATCGATCTGTGATCGGAGAGTCGCTACGTAGGATGCGTAGAACTCTCGGACCACTTCCTCGCTGTATCGTCCCAACGGACGGGCTGTCCACTCTAAGCGATGCCTAGTGAATAGGTGGTGGATCTCCGGCATCGATGGGAGGCTCCCTGTAGGTACCCGCCTCTCCAAGGTGAGTGTCCGAGTCATTACTCCCTTATTAGTCAGGAATTTGGCATCGGGGTAAACTTGAAACTGGCCTTCGACGCACCACCGGTTTGGCTGGTCAGAGGCAGGGGTGGGGACCTGGGCTGGTGCGCCGGATGTAGAGTCGGAACTGTCAGCCTCATCAGACGAGGCCGACGCTGCAGCAGTGGCGGGTGCGGGAACCTCAGCAGAGCCTGAAGCTTCCTCGAACCAGGATACTCCTAAGGAGCCAGACGCTCCTTCCTCATTTGTGGCTGACCCAGAGGGTGTGCCAGTTAGTGTGCGCTCCTCATCAGACTGGGAGGCAGTAACTACGCCGGACGCCACCGTCTTGGGTGTGGCTCTGGGGGCACGTGAAGCACGAGAAGGTGCGGAAGTGCCTGGGGGCACATATTCAGGGTCCCACTCATCATCAGACCCGATGATCAAGCGTGCAGACGGGGCAACAGACTTAGATCACTCGCGTGCGTAGGCTCGGTCTTGCTTGGGTGCCATAGTAGATAGTACCTGTAAAGGATCAATATTAGTATGAGTAGTGTCAAACAAGACAGACAAACCCATACGACATAAAACATTGAAAATAGTGTGTTAGTGATAGTGAAACTGTATCACACGATGGGCTAGGTGACGGCTCGTCGTGGATACGACGGACCGTCATGAGGTCCGTCGTGTTGTACTTAGTCTAAGTATATAGAAAGAACCCTGAAGGAGGGGTCTCTGACCATCATGACGCTCGTGCAGGAAGGACCGTCGTGGTATGACGGGCCGTGCTTAAGAGTCCATCGTAGGACACTTAGAAAATGTTGGGAGACCCTTATCAGAGGGGTCTCTGACCATCATGACGGTCGTGTAGGACGGACCATCGTGGGTATGACGGTCCGTCATAAGAGTCCGTCGTAGGACACTTAGAAAATGTTGGGAGACCCTTATCAGAGGGGTCTCTGACCATCATGACGGTCGTGCAGGACGGACCGCCGTGGGTATGACGGTCCGTCGTAGGACACTTATAAAATGTTGGGAGACCCTTATCAGAAGGGTCTCTGACCATCATGACGGTCGTGCAGGACGGACCGTCGTGGGTATGACGGTCCGTCGTAAGAGTCCGTCGTAGGACACTTAGAAAGTTTTGAGAGACCCTTAGAAACAGGGTCTCTGACAACCAGAATGGTTGTGCAGGACGGACCGTCGATAAGACAACGGTCCGTCACAGGCGTCGTTGGGCAGGGGTGCTAGGGCTTTTGCAATGGACCCTACGACGATCCTTCGTGTGTGCGACGGTCCGTCATCGTGGTCTCGTTCTGAGTAGCAGTGTTTGAACTGGGGGTACCCTACGCATCCCCGATGAACCTACATGGTCTTGTAGTGTTGTAGACCTATATGTGTCTATCCCAAAGACCTAGGAAACTACCAAAATAAAATCACCTATGCCTAGGGTTATCAACATGGCACATACGAACATTTTGAGCCTAGGTTTAGACATAATCATATAGAGGAAGTAGTAAACGACTAAGAACTAAGCTAATACTAACTACAAAACCAAAATGCAAGATAAATAAGTATAAATGTAGAGACACATACCTTGGAAATGGAGAAGAAAAAAAACGGAGAATGATTCTGGCAAGGTAGACACCTACAGCAGCAGCACCGACTAGTGGATGATAAGTATAAGGCTTAGGAGATTTGGGAGCAATGATCAGTGAGAAGGGGAAGTGTGGAAGTTAAAAAGAGGGGAGATGAGGGAATAAGAAGAAGTAATGGGTGAAATATGGAGGGGTGGGGAGTATAAACGGTCAGATTTTTGAAAAGGGTGTCAGCGGGTCGGGTCGGGTAGATTTCATTAATCGCGCGAGGACGGTTCCCCGACGACGGTCCGTCGCACTTGCGACGTCCCGTCGTAGGTTCCGTCGTGTGTGCCCTAATTTCAAAAATGACAGAAATACGTACCAGGTGTGACGGATGCGTACGACGGTCCGTTGCATTCGCAACGGTCGTCGTTGTATCCGTCAGTGGCTACTACGGAGTAGTTTTCTGCACAATTTCCTGGTGATGTGCCAACAAATTTAAAACCCATTAATAGAAAAAAAAATGCTACCATTATTAAAAAGACGATAAGTATTGGGTTGCCTCCCAACAAGCGCCTGATTTAATATCGCGGCACGATTGGGGACACATGATTACTCAGACTTCATCAAGATGGTTTGCCTCTATTACTTTATTCCCCGATGCTTTATTCCCAAAATAGAGTTTTATTCTATCTCTATTCCTCTTAAACCGCACTCCCTCCTTTGAGTTTAACTCAACTGCTCCATGAGGTAATACTTGGGTAATCAAATAAGGGCCTGTCCATTTGGACTTGAGCTTGCCCGGAAGACGAGGCACCCCAGAACTGTCTACAAGCACCAAATCCCCCACCACAAACTCTTTTTTTTCCTTTTTTTTCAGTCTCCTTCTTCATCTTTTCTTTGTGGTCTATGGCAGATACCGATTGGAGTTCACCACTCTGCCTCATGGTCTTACAAATGTTGAAGGTCTCTTCTTCATTATTCAGCCGGAAAGTCATCTGTCCCTTCTCCATATCAACTAAGGCTCTACCTGTAGCAAGGAATGGCCTCCCAAGAATAATAGGCACTTCAAAATCGACCTCACAATCAAGAATAACAAAATCAGTCGGAAAGATGAATGATTCCACTTTTACTAGCACATCATGGAGTATCCCTATAGGCCGTTTCACTGTCCGATCAGCCATCAGTAGCCGCATCGTAGTCGGTTTTGGATCCCCCAATCCCAACTTCTTGTAAATTGAGAGGAGCATGAGATTTATGCTTGCCCCAATCTCACATAATGCTTTCGCAAAATGTAATGACCCAACTGTACAAGGGATAGTGAACGCACCAGGATCTTCTTTCTTTTGTACGAGGGATCTAGTAGCGATAGCACTACAATGCTGCAGTCTATCATCATCCTCGAAAGTGATCGATCTTTTCTTTGTGACCAGATCTTTCATAAATTTGGCGTAACCGGGCATTTGTTCTAAAGCTTCTACCAAAGGGACATTGATAGAAAGTTGCTTCAACATAGTTATGAAACGCCGGTATTTACCATCTCGGTCTTTTCACTAATCTCTGAGGAAAGGTGGTGGTGGCCTAGGCATGGGAATTACTTGATGGGTACTTCTGCATCTTTTCCATTACTTTCCTCTGCTTCACCACTACCCTTTACCACCTTATCATTATCCTTTCTTACATTTTTCTCGGCAAATGGCATAGGTGGGTCAATGGTTTGCCTACCACTCCGAGTAGTGATTGCCATACAGTGCGCATAATTCTTTGGGTTTTGGACAGTGTTGCTAGGAAGAGTGTCTGGTTGCCGTGTGTTCACTGTCGCAGATAATTGGGCCACTTGCAATGCGATTTGTTTAATCAAAATTGCGTGTGTATCAACTTTTTGCCCAATGCTAGCTAAATCACCCCTTAATTATTTAATGTGCTCATCACTAGCATCGAACTTCCTCATCATTTTGTGCAACATATCCTCAACTTGCGCCATACTATCTCCACCATCCCTAGGAGTAACTTCACGATTTTGAGGAGGAACATAGGGTCCACTCCTGTCGTTTCTATTACCATAGTTACTCCTGTTGAAGTTGTTGTCGTGGTTGTAGTTACCATCTCGGACATAATGACCCTCACGGTTGTAGTTACCGTAGTTCCGACCTTGGTTCCCTTGACCTTGGCGCCAATTTTCCTGATTTGAGCCTTGGGCTCTTGGTCGGAAACCCCCCATTTGTTCATTGACTGCATAGGAATCCTCCTCATAGTAACATTCACCCTTAGGGGGTGGTGGTTTAGCCAAGTAGTTGACTGCATTAATCTTTTATGCACCCCCAGTGACATGTTTTAGTACCAACCCAAGCTCAGTTCTCATCTGAGCCATTTCTTCACGAATATCATCTGTGGCTGGGTTGTGAGTGGACTGCACTGCGAAGGTGTTCTCCCTGTATCGGACTTCCTAGTACTCCAAGCTTTGTTGTTACGGGAGATTTTCTCTAATTTCTCATCGATCTCAGCATAAGGGCATTCTCCATAAGATCCACCTGCTATAGTGTCCAACACCGCTTTATTGTTATCATCATGTCCCCGATAGAAGTATTCCTTCAGTGACTCATCATCAATACGGTGATTTGGAACACTTCTCAAGAATGAGGTGAATCTATCCCAAGAACTACTAACTGACTCTCCTGGTAGTGCCACAAAGTTATTCACCCTGTCTTTGTGGATTAATTTCTTGGAGACCGGATAGTAGCGTGCTAAGAAGACATCCCGTAGTTTGTTCCAAGTGAAGATGGAGTTTTATGGGAGCTCAGAAAACCACATAGCAGCCTCTCCCATCAGTGAGAGAGGAAACACTCTGAGACCTATTACATCTAGATCCAAATCAGGCCTCCCCACACAACTTTTACACACTGCCCTTACCTTAGCTATATGGACATGTGGATCCTCAGAAGGTAGCCCTGAAAACAAACCTCTGGCAGTGAGCATTTGCATCAGACTACTAGTTACCACAAAAGTGTGGCCTGTGGGTAGAGGAGGCAAAACCAGTGGCCCATCCGAATCTGCTATGTTATCATAGCCTCTGTAGTATGCTTGGGGCCGTGGAGCGGGATTCTGTCCCCTCTGTTAATGTTCACCCGGAGCATCGGGTAACATCTGACCATGAACATCAGCCGGAGCTGGGATGTTCTGGTTTAGATCCTCATCATTGATTCCCAAATTACGATTCATGTTTCGCAGTGTACGCTCTAGCTCGTGATCGTAGGGAAACAAGGGTTCTCTTCCTCTCCGTGTATTTGGCATACAAGGAGGATAGTTCTGAAAGGAAATCAAAAACAATAAAACAAAGTAAAATCAAGAAAATATCAACTAAACTTTAGTTAAAAGTTCAAGTTAATCTAAAAGCTAAATTCCCCGGCAACGGCGCCAAAATTTGATACGCTCAAACGTACTTCTCAAATGAGAAGTAAAGCGGTCGCGTCAAGTAAATAATCCAACTAGTGAGGTTGGGATCGTTCCCACGAGGAAAATAGTCTAGACTTAACTTCAACTTGTTATTACTATTGTTCGGTTGATGACTTCCTTAGAAAGTAAAAGCATAAAAAGGGGGGTTTGTATTTCCTAACAAGTAAAAATAACTAACGAACTTGACAGAGACACTTAACAGCTTTTAATTTTGGGTCTTAATCAATTAATCAAAGTAACTAGGGTTTACGTGTTCCCCACAGGTTCATAACTTGATAATTCTAACTATAACAATTCTTTCCTAGTATCTTGCATGCAAAGTGATAAATTATGTATTTCTAAATCCTTGGTCCGGCATCTAGAAAATCTCACTCCGTACCTTGGTCCGGCTGCGTGTGTTGCTTTCCTAACCCTTATCTTTACCTCATATTAAGCATCGTATTCGATATTTGACTAAGTTATTACCTCGTACCAATCAATACTAGCCTATTAGATAGTATACACTAAATCTATGTTAATAATTCTTTTCCTATTATCTACACCCTTGGTCCGGCAAGTAGCATTAAGGCGAGTTCTAACGTTGATCATCCGTTAAAAAGACTTCTCAGCGAAAGAATTATTAATACATGCAAGACACTAGTCTAGAATTGTTATTTTAGTTAGGGTTTATCTCATTATTTGCCTATGGTTCCCACAACCCCAGTTATGGAGTTTAGTTCCTCATAGCCATAAACACCATATTCAAATAGGTTAAACAAGAATTCATGTACTTACTTCAATGAGAAAGAATAAAGTCTGAAAAATTGCTTGATCATTCACCAAGAATCACTTGTAAGAATCTCCAAAAATCAAACACTAAAACACAAAGTCTAATAATATGATGTTTAATCTCACAGATTCTAACCTCAAAAACGACGTTTTTCGAACTATTTATAAAAAAATAAAAACCTAATTAAACAAGGATTCTAATTGCTGGAAATCTGCCAAAACGCGGCTGGGTCGACGGACCACGCGACGGACCGTCGTGGTCATGACGGACCGTCGTGAACTCCGTCGTCCCATACTTGGTGCAATTCTTCTGGTGCTTTCTTCATCCCCTCGACGGCAAGTGTGACGGACCATCATAGGCACAACGGTCCGTCGAGGGTCTCGTTTCAAAATACTTCAACTCTTGGAATCTGGGTACTGGGATCACTTCTCTGATCTTCACGACGAACCTGCAGGATGGATCGTCATAGCCATGACGGACCGTCACAAGCTTCGTAATCCCACACTTGGTCAGACTTCCCCATCTTCCTTCAACAGCTTCTCTACACTGCCACCTACGGACCATCACATGCACGACGGACCGTCATAAGCTCCGTAGGTGGTCTCTTCTGCATTTTTCGCTCAAAATCTCCGCATTCAGCTTTGGACAGATTTCCTGCAAAACAAAGATAAACTTATATCAAAATTAGGACAACAAGGGCTTTCGGACACACTAAACTTAAGGAAAAAGTATTAATTATACCGTGAAACCACGGTATATCAATTGTAACATTTGACACGCGAACATCGTATTTCATATTCTTCTCCTGTTCTTTGAAAAGCATAATTCAAAAACTTTTGCACACCTCTCAAGTAGATTTCATCTAGTTGATTGTCACCAAGTTCCATCCACTGCTTACTAGGTGCCATAACCTTTAATAGGACATAAAAAAATATTTTAAAAGATAAAGAAAAACAAAAAAAATCTAAGTGTCAAACAACTTGTTACCATCAGATAAACACAGTAGTGTTGAATCTAAGGATAGATGTCACTAAGAATTATAAAAATTTATAATTATACTTATAGCAAAGATGTTAATTCATGTAACATGATTTTTCTTCAAGCCTACCAAGGATTGCAGTAACTAAATACACAACTAAATACAAGGATTGGAGCAGTAGTCATTTATCGTGTTGAGATATTGTTCTCCATCCCTGAAGACTTCAAAGATATAATGGCACTACAAATAATAAATTACAGAAGCTGGCAACTTGGATGATAAAATTAAATATAATGAAACCTAGCTGCAATTGAAGGAAAAGTGTTGAATTTTCTGCTCCAAAAATTTTGTGTAAGTTTTTCTAATATAGGACCAAGCAAAACAAAGAAACGATGAACCTTGTTATGCCAAAAATGATGCAGAGGAGACTACTGCTTATTCACTGTTTAGAGTTCTCAATGAAAGTGCAAATGACGTTCTTGATCAAGAAACCATGAACCTTGTTCTGCCAGTGATCAGAATGGTGGATTTCAAGCGCACGGGGGAGAAAAATCAAGCTTCAGAAAAGAATACTATATTAAATTAAACAAAGAAAATTTTTTGTCGTGAAATCCTTTGATGAAAATTATATGGAGACAAGAAAAACAGATCAACAAAAGGGAACTCAAATTGAAGCGAGAACAACTATTGAGAAGAGAAGAGGTGAAAAGGCTAGTGAGGCAAAAGAGATTATCCTCCTTTGGGCTTGAAGATAAGATTTATGCAGTCCATAGAAAAAGAAAAAGAAGAAAGTATTCTGAAGCCAAATGCTCTTGGATGGGTAATTGAATAGGGGGATAAATCTTTTTTTCTCCTTTATATTGAATGTAGTCAATCATTTTGAGGTCATTAGAACAAAGAGTCATAGAGATGTGAGAAGTTTTGCTTTCGCGGTCTTCCTTATTCATTATTGATAAGGCACAGGGGAAGCATCATCCTTATAAGATTGTTGCTAAACAAAAGAAATTCTTTTTCACATTCAATCATGAGAGGGCAACTTGAGCAATCAAAGCTACACCCTCTTCCACTGCTGACTATGAACAGTTGATAGCTAATGATTTCTACTTTACTAAGCAAGTTAAGTCTTTTAGCTTATGTAGTCATCGACCTTCCTACACGCATGCGTCCGCCAGAATGCCACCTTGGTTCGGGATGAAGCCAAGCCGATACATACGATAGGCGAAGGAAAGATCCCCATTTCATAGCGCCTGGGGAACGCAAGTTTGATCGAGGATGGAGAGGAGAGGTGGAAGAAAGGGCTTGAGATGGATTTTGGATTCTTTGTGCGAGCCGTATGCAGTGAGACTCGCACGTATGGTAACGAGGGGGGTTCGCGTATATACGTGTAGTGTGGTGATTAGGCCTACCCACCCTATTTGTTCCATGATTTATGGGTCTACTGGAGCTACCCACTTCGATTAATTAGCCATGATTTTGACCGGATACGAAATCAGTAGTGCTTGATCTAGTGGTATTTTTATGGGGTTCTATTTATCGCTGTAGGATCCCTATTCAAGATCACTGCAGTTCCTTTTCGGGCGGCTGTAGGACGGCCTCCTATAGGTGGTAGGGTAGGGTGGGTGGTACCTTTCTGCGGCCAATCTTCCTAACCGCGCGCGGGCCAGGCTTTGAGCGCGTGAAACTCATCACTACCTCATAAGGGCGTTGAGACCATAGCATGTTACACGAAGGCGCCTCTTTCTCTGTAGTGTTGTCACACAGCTGCCCGCCTAGAAGAGCAACTCACTCTGTAGGGTTGTCAAACAAGATAAGCACGGCGCCCGCCTGTTGGCCGGGCGCATCGAAGTTATCTTCCGGTCAACTCTCCACCCAGTCAAGTGCAAAAAACACTGTTGAATCATGCAACGCACGCTGTTGGTGTGCTTCTTGCTCGCGAGGAAAGAAAGAAGAGCGAAATGGTTCAGTTCAGATTTGACTGTTTGCACCATGGGAACAGATTCCCCAAAAAATCCCTGGGAACAATAAAAAAAAGATATCACTATAACGAAAACTATAGGGGGTTGTATTGGCGAGATCCAACGGTGAAAAGCTGCCCAAAATAAAAACCGCCTGGAAGTCCGAAGACCTTTAGTACTGTACTCTACCCCCGAAACAGCAGCCTTTGCGCCAAGCAAGACCACCCTTGTCCCTTTCCTTTCTCCATTCCGCCTCCTTCTTTGCTTTGTTCCAATAGAGTCTAACGCAAAGTGGTTCGTATGCCTACTTTACCTACTTGACGAAAGGGAACGAACAACGTTTCATTTACGGGTTTATGGATTGGATTCCGTCAACCTCACGACATAATCAGAGTGAGGCTTTAGTTACCGGCAAACGCTTCTCCTAAGGCGACCCTCTCGAGTTTTTGGTTGTTTCCGTCATTGAAGTAGCCTTTCGTCGCCATACCAAACGAAAGAAGTCACTATCAAACTGCTCGCCCTATTGAAGTACCAAAGGTGCGCTCAGCCCGGTGACTAGGAAATGGGTTTGACCTTGAATTGAAGTGATGAGGTCGGAAAGAGGGAAGTAGGGCTCCTATTGACTAAAGGTTGGTTCTTCGCTTTCCTTTAGAATGAAAGTTGCTATGAAGCCCCTCTCCTTACAGTCAAGTGGTTGAACGCCCCTACTACTTACTTTGTTTGATTCAAAAGGTGAACAACCCCCCCCCCCCAACTAGTTGTATGGGGTGGGGTGCTTGTGAAAAGCTGCTTTGGATATGAGTAATTCCTAAAAAAAGGCAAAGTCCGATATTTGACGAAGTTCTTTCTATCAATAGATAGGAATGAGTGTTCGATAAAGGGGATAGCATCCATCTTCTATTTATCTCACAATTTTTTTGGGAGAAATATATATATATCGTTTATCTATCTCTTGTCTATCTATCCTTGATTCTCAAGTCCAATTTTTTGGTTCCCCGAAGCTCCATTATAAAGATCTTGGAAAGCCTAGGTAGAACCTGCTCTTGATCGAGATGAAAAAGAGAGAGTTGTGTCGTTCTTGATGATCAGAATAGGTAACGTTTTAGGACCAGTGGGTATTGAGAAAACATGTGTTTTTAAAGATATTTTAGGAAAAAAGGTTTCTTTTAGCACCTAATTTTTCAGCCAAAAAAAATGATTTTAGTAAAAATTTTTGGGATGTTTGGTCTCCCGCTAACTCACCCAATTACAATAGGGACTAGTAATTAAAAATTTAGGGACGAGCTTTTGCACCTTCTAAAAAACATATAGCTTTTAGGACAAAAATATAATCTCGTCCTAATATATACACTTTTAGGGACGAGATTTTTAACTCGTCCCTGAATGTTGGTCGTAAATAAGCCTTTTTCTTGTAGTGTAATAGGACCTTAGTATAGTATAAGTGTGTCTCTGAGATTTCGGTTATAGGATAGAGGGGGTACATGTGCATTTTCACAATATATTCTTTAGATGAATTTTTTTGTGTCCAAATTTAATAAATTATAAGACAAAAAATATTTTGTTATTAATTAGATACATTATTAAAGATGAAATAATGTGTCATCGATAACTTTAAATTCATGACTATCATTACTTAACAAATGGCACCAACTAATTTTTTTGGTGGGAAACTTTAGTGGACAAAATTGTACTACGAATTTTTGTGTTTCGTCACTAAAAGTATGTGCTCATATATTTAAGAACGAAATGTAAATTTTGTCACTCAAAAGCAAATAATTAGTGACAAATTTGATATCGTAGTTTGTCATGAATTACATACATTATTAGTAACGAATTAATGTGTCACCGTTAACTTTAAATTCGTGACTAACAGTACTTAACAAAATGACGCCAATTAATTTTTTGGTGGGAAATTTTAGTAGACAAAACTTTGCTATGAATTTTTATGTTTCGTCACTAAAAGTATATGTCTCATACATTTAAGCACGAAAAATAAATTTTATCACTAAAAGTGAATAAGTAGTGACGAATTTGATATCGTAGTTATTAATTTCGTAACTGTATATCATATTCGTTGTCGTAATTCCAATCAGAAGATACATGACTTTATGCATAAATATATCTTAATTTGTAGAAATAAGTGTCAAAAACAATCTAAATTATTATTATTTTTTAAAATTTAATGTCTAAATTATTGAAGTGTGAGTTTCCTACCTAAACTGTTACTATCTCTTTTATTTGCAAAAAACTTGCAACATGACATTCTATATGGATAAAATATTACACCTTAACAAAAATTAAATAAACTGCTACAATTAGTGAAAAAACTAAAGACTAAAGTATTAGTATCCCAATTTTTTTTAAAAAGCTATTTTTTTAAAAAAAATAAAAATAAAATTTTAAAGTAGCTTTCTCAACCTACTCCACCATCTCTTACTCCCTCCCCGACAATCCTCGTGTCCACTTATCTTTTAAAGTTCTTTAATAAAATGGAGTGATAAAATTCATACATCACCTCCTCCCCATTCCTTACTAAAAAAATATTGATATTGCAATTTTTTTTTTTAAAAAAATAAATTAAAATTTTTCTCATTTCATCTAACTCTCTGCTCTTAATTTTTAATTTTAATTTTACATTTTTCTCGTTTTATGCTGGATGTATGTATATTTTCAGAAAAATATATTTTTCTACTTACGTATCGAAACAACAAAAATAAAATTTTAAAGAGAAGTCCTATAGAAAGAGACAAAATCTTATATATATATTATATATATATATATATATATATATATATATTTATATATATATATAACAAGAAAAAATTTGGAAGGAGAGGCTTACGTTGGGTTGGCGTAGTTTTATTTATTTTTAAAAAATTTCAATAATATCTTAATTATTATTTGAAGGGTGGAGGGGGGGGGGGGGGGGGGGGGGGGGGGGGGGTGGGGAGAACTTCTTTGTAAAAAATTATAAAAAGAATATTTAAAAAAAAAACTTAAAAGATTTGGCGGAAGTACGGTGATAGGAAGTGGTGGAATCGGATGATACAAATATTTTACATTTTATTTTATAAGTAATAGTTTTATCTATAACTTTATTTATTACTAATAATTTATTTAATTTTTTTTTCAAAATAGAATGTTTTGTGCATTTGGAGTGTGATTTGCCAATTTTTTTTTTTAAATAAAAGAGAGTATACTATACATTATGACGAGAGTGTAAAAAAAAAGAGATGTGTTTCTCATCTGTTCATTTTTACTTGTTCACTTTTTCTTTTAGAGATGTACCTAATAATTGTCCATTTTGACAAATCAAGTGAAGGAAATTTTTTTCACTTATTATACTCCCAGTTAAATGACTAATTATTT
This sequence comes from Solanum neorickii, assembly GCA_027704865.1. Lineage (NCBI taxonomy): Eukaryota > Viridiplantae > Streptophyta > Magnoliopsida > Solanales > Solanaceae > Solanum > Solanum neorickii. Next base: position 33,341,966 of record JAKWJC010000369.1, read on the forward strand.
TGAAAAATATAAAAACTTTTCATCCACTACATAACTAATAAAGGTATAATGATATATTAAATACGTCATTAATTATTTACTTAATTGGTGCGCCAAATTAAAAGTGGACAAGTAAAAATAGACTCAGGGAATAATAAGTGCTATTTCAATTATGAAGTTCACACTCTCTATTTTTAGATGTTTACAAAGATAGTTTACATGTGTTTTTAACCCTTTTCTCTAATTTGTATTTAAACATAGTAAATTGTTGAATTAATATTTTAAATGAAATGATTTCTACTAATGAAGGGTGTTGTATCCTTCGCTACCAATAGTTCTATTCAAATTCGACATCTTAAAATTATAGCTGTTATTTTGCAGAGAAAGTTATTTTTACTTAAAACTCTCTTAAAATTCTTATTTTTTTCACATTCAACAGATTAAGTTCACGTTTTACCTTTCTTAGAATAATTTCTTCATTATTGGTTTAGTGTTGAAATGAATAAGCTATCTTATCCACATAATTATTCGTATAAAATTTCATAACAATCTTGAAGAGAAAGAAATATTTTCATATTTAATTAATATCCCCAAAAGAATGAATGCTGAAAATTTTATTTAATGATGGAGTAGCTAGTTATGTCTTTCAACCTTGTATGGCATCCTAATTTTATTTAATGATGGAGTAGCTAGTTATGTCTTTCAACCTTGTATGGCATCCTATATTATTGACTAGTAACAAATACAAATATTAATTGTAATCATATATCATCAATCACTGAGTGCTGAAGATAATAGAATTTATTTATGAAAATAAATGAAATAGCTTCCAAAAAGAAGCATAGAATCGAAAGCCCTACAAGACAGAGAAAAACTTAAGCACGCATTAAATAAAACTTGTCAAGGTATCATATCATACCCTACCTAATTGTGTAGTATGTTAGCTCTATGTACCCTTGTATATAGTATTGACAAGTAAGATATTATTGTTTGCAAATATGGAATGGATATATGGCTGGCTATACATTGTGACCATTGGAGTTGATGAGGAATTCTTCTTCTTTATCTTGTTGATCACCCAAGTAGAGTTGAGTATTTGATGATTTGTTGTTGCTTATCTTGTTCCACTCATTTTCTACACGGAAGAAAACCCACTGGAAACGACGGAACATCTCAAGCGCAGTTATTGTGAATACTGTGAGGTAATTGTGTCGGAGATGGGCAGACAATTTGTATGTCCACGTGCATCGCAATATTAGGTTGCTTCCGATCACCCAAAAGTACACCTACACTATGGATAATTTAATTTGGGCTCTAAAATAATTAAGTAAATTATGGATAGGCTTACTTACCCATTTGCGTCCGTATAACCAATGTGATAAAATATGTGGTTTGTTGAACTTGAAAACCACAGTGAAACAACTAAAACACCAAAGGAAACAACTAATTACTCTATTATTATTATTATCAACATAATTATTAAATAGCAGTAATCTTTGCATTGAGGTAAAACTTAATTCACTCACCTTAAGTCCCAATCTCTTGTCAGATCCCAATAAAATGAATAGAGACAGTTCACAACGGCTGAGACAAGCCACAAAGGCCTATAAAGGTTAACCCACTTGTCAGGGAATACGTGATACTGAAGGGCTGACACAAATATCACTGGTACTGCCGTTGAATATTTTAAAGCTGAAATAAAATATTCTAGTTAAAATACAACCCACATGCAATTAAAAATAATGCCATTTTCTGAAACTAGTAACTTTATGTATCTCAAACTCAAAAGAATTGGAAATTTACCATTGAACAGGCTAGTCTTATCTCTAGTATCCTTGTATTGCCGTAGACATTGAAATAGACGAAATAGATAAGGCAATACAAGAACTACAGGAATGGCAACTGAGTGACTGCCACAAACAGAATCACCTTCAGACCATGCAATCGTAGCAACCTGCATATGCATCATTATTCATCTTTTTCAGATAATTCAATTAATTAATGCCAACAATTTGATCCTTTCACAATAAACTATGAATTCAATCGGGACAAACTTTATGATATATTTCACTAGCAATTATTAATTGGATTTAGGAAGGCAGATGTTAATAATCCATGGTGGACTCAGAAATCTTAACATTTTCATCAGTGTACAATATAGTACCATTTATCTCTAGGCTACATGCAAAGAGAGTTGGTCACCTTATCTATAACATTTTCTCACATTTGAAAAACTAAATTATACCATCACAAAGATACCATTTCATTTTTAGTGAAAATCATATGCAAGTTACTCTTACTACTAATTCATCCAGAAAGGAAAAGAGAAAAAGAACCTATACGTTTTCCCTATGGGTTTTAAAATATGTTGATGGAAAATGAGAGGTGCAATTTTTATGAAGAATTGTGATTTTTTTAAAAGGTTGTCACCTTTTCAAAAGATTGTGACTTTTCCAAAGGTTTGTGACGTTTCCGGTAAGGCACAATAAGAACATTTCCACACTACCTTTTGTTTCTAAAAATTATGTGATTTCCTCTCATTTTAGTTGTACACATTTTTCTGGACTACTGCTACTATTACTAAATCTAGTATTCTCAGCATATTTTACTGTCATTGAGTGGTTCGCTGACACCGAGGTTTTAGGCACACCCGATACACCAATGAATAAGATCGTTTTATATTGGGAGGATATATTCCATTAGCCTAAGGTACTTGAGGGGAATAATTTTCTTAATTAGGCACAGTGCATTCAGTGGATTCAATTTTCTTTCTTTGAGAAATCTATTTTTATATTGTTTCTAATTCGTTTCTGATTCTATTTTTTTCCACTAGTTTTAATTTTCTAATTTGAAAATACTCTTTAAACTTTGTTGTTTCTTACCAAGTTCTTCAAAATTTCATTCTAAGTATCTTAGGAATACAATATGAACAACAATTCTTATTATGCTTTGGGACTGAACTTCCTCTTTCCAGGGCACTAAATTATAATTATGCAGAAAGAAACTTTACCCTGGGAAAAAAAGTAGGATACCTCCTACAAAGGGTATTTCTCAGTCAGTCTCTGCACAATCTACATACATATTAAAGGGTCGTTGAGTTTATAATGTCTAGTTTTGCATGATTTATAATATGGGAGGTGTAAAATAATACAAAAGTTGTTTTGTCAAAGTGTGAAATGAGTGTTGTGAGATGAACAATACATGATTGTTGTGCAATGCATGGATTCTTGTAGAGGGATTGGGATAACAAAGTAAAAGATAAGTTTTTGTTTACAACTTTGACATGCGATAAACCAATTATTAATATGAATGTGGTGTAAAACATATAAAGCTTGGATCTGAGTACCAAACATGATAACTATGAAAGAAGGTCTCTGATTTGGTCTCATATCTGAGTACCAGCAGGCACAGCAGAGACTTAGCGTTGGTGCTGATATTTTGAAATGGAATAACATATGCACATCCAAGCTAAGTAGCATTAAAATAATTGTCTGTCAATAATCTCTGAAAAAGAAAGTTATAACTAACCTGTCGATGAACCATTCTACAAACTGAACGCTCCAAATCTGAAAATACCTGTGCATTATGAATAGCATTAGCATTGCCAAATGCCAGGGGCACAAGTTTTTCTGTCAAAAGGAAAGAACAGGTTGTGTACCTTTGACATAGATGTTAATATATCAGCCAGGAAGAAGTCAGCAAAAGCTATTGCCTGCAAGAATCAAATTAAAATTTTATATCTGATCGATTCACATAATGAATCATATTTTATTTTATTAGTCTTGTAAAACTCATGTTTCATGGAATTGTAAACTATGATTAAGATATATACTCCGAGAAAAGAATATACTTTGGTCCTTTGTGAAGTGAGTATTAGACAACCAAAAGAATTCCAGAATTTGTCCTAAATTAAACCGAAAAGAGTTTACAATCTGAAGCAAGCAAATAAATAAGTAGATTGTGTCACTTTTAAGACAAACAAAGAAATGTCAATTATTTTACCACTGGGAGAGTTCAAAATATTTTTTGATTTACAAGATCAGCTCGCTTCTTGTTATAATACACAAACATTCAAGTAACGCAAACTTGCCTGCAGCGGGAAAACTATCCTCCAAAGTGTTCTTAACAAAAAGTAGCGAGATGATAAATAGAAAATATGAAAGGGACATAGCAGAGCCATGGCGAAAGCAGCATATAGGAGCACCTGCAATTGCATAAATTAATTCATTAACAAAGCATATCTATAGAACATAGGACAATTAGAACCTTGTATTCTTAATAGGATAAATAAATTTAAACATTTAATGCGAGTGAGTCACTAACACATTAGCATTTTGTATGAGTAAACAGAAGCCAAAGTTGTCCCATGTTATAAATTTACCAAAGCTTCTTTTCTTTAAAATTTAGTATGAGTAGTTCAAATACATAAAGTTAGATTAGGATAAGCAAATGAGTATCATTCAATTGGTGAAGGAAGCATCTATTACACTGGTTGAGATGCAGCCAACGAAACTTCTCCATTTGAATAGAGATAGAGATAGGCTGTCATGCTAGTTGGCACGATGATGGTCATCCAGGTAGCACACTGCAATATAAACAGAATTTGGATAAATTTTTATTCTGTATCTTCAAATATATGTATAGTACACAATATATATGAAAAAACAAGTTTAACAACTAGTAATTCCTATTGAAGTTAAGTCACTTGATGCAGTTATATATTGTAATGTGTACAGATTCACAAATATGTAACATCTTAATTAAGTTAAAATACTATAGAGTATCCAATAGAATTTTATGTTGAATATTCTTTCTCTACAAAACTCTTTTATGTGTTGTTAATCAACTGAAAAAGAAATTCTCTCTTATTTATTCTTTTTTCTGTTTTCACTAGGTATCTAAGCATCTATATATGATGATACTAAAACAAACATGATTTGTCTGGAAAAGGAGTTTAAGATAGTAGTTTTGACCTATATAATAAACAAGTAGTAGTGATAGAAATATTGAACCTATAACATAACAAGTTGATCAGAAAGAAACTTGATCAGTTTGGTAGGTTTGTAATCAAAGAACTTGTGATATTTTAGTAGAATATTTTGCAGTGAAAAAAGTGTCATATAATTATGGGTAAGAGAATTCTATCATCTAAAATTAAACTTTAGCCTTAATGGAAAAGCTTATCATGCCAGGATACAAGAAACTGCACATTCAATTTAACATTTGAAACGGAATTAAAACAGTTATCAAATTAAAGAGCACCATGTATAGCACAGTTAGAAAACAGTTACACCCAAATGACAGCACCAACCAACCGTGTTTGCCTCACATATATACATACTTATTGGATACATAAGAATAATCATGTATACAGTACCTTCCAAATCTGAGTGTGAGAGAGATGATTTTGATCGAGGTCAAAAATTTTAGGAAAGTTAACATTAGCCTGTGCAAAAACCCATAGGTTGATGCCCCAAAGCCAAACCATTATGGTCTGCATCACCAAAATAACAAGTAAATACCAGGTAGTAATTAATTAAGAGGAAACAAAATGATGATGCAGAAAGTGTGAAGATAACCAACTAACCACAAGTAGCAAAGGATTGTAATAAAGAAAAGCCTCATACAGAAAAAGATCACGGAGGTTTACACTCATTCTCTTGACTGAATCCCAGCTGATCTGCAAATTAGATAATTATGTATTGACAGGAGATGTGAATAATTGTGGAAAAAGTCGTCGGTTTCACTGACCTTGCAACAGGTAACACCCCAAATGATAAACAGTAACACATGAAGATTAAATTTTACAAGAGGAGATGGAATTATGGTTGTAGTGGCCTTGGCGTCTGTGGTATCTTCTTCAAAAACACTAGCAGCAGCATCTTCAAGTATACCTGATAGATAGATAGATTAATAGCATAATTAACGTATATTATATAAGTATATTTTCAATACCAAAATCATAAACAACTAGTCGGCTTCCTGATTTCCGCAGATGTGAACTGTTGGCAGGAGAATCCATAAGTAGACGACAACTTCAGCTTCTGACAAACATTAATTATTAATATCACCTCATTTCCAACTACAATTATCTCCAACTAGTACTATCCTTTTGTCTCTAAAACTATTTATTTATCAACAATAAAGATGCTTACACCCAATTTGATACACATATTAAGCTACACTATTATGATATATATATATATATATATATATATATAACGAATGGAGTGAGGCGACTCGAAATTATTCAAATTTTTATTTTTATTTTTTTATATGCAGAATACGTGACACCCACATATTAATTATTGATGTCACTCTCAAAGTGTGCTGCTCACGACTCACCGCTCAATCCACTCACACCTCACGTTTTCACCAGTATTTGTTCTCTAATTAACCAAAATTTTAAATGAAGTAAAAGAAAAGTTTGTAAGAAAATATGGACAAGAATTCAGAATTTATATGCAGAGATTAAGGGTAAAACCATTTTATATACCCAATAATCTAACCTTAAAATGGTGCAATCCAGTTTCAATCGAGAGACGATGGGGCAACTTTTTTCTCAATTTTTATTCGCAAAAAGAAAAAAAGATAATTTATATCTAAAATAAATTTTAGATTCGGATTTTCCTCCATTAATTTTACATTCGCATGTCAAAGTTATTTGATATAAGTTTTTAGATATTTGACTATACTGCAATATGCTTTAATATTAGGCTGACCTTTTAATTGTTATTTTAATGATATCTTTTGTCTTATTGATGATAATATAAATATATTTAGATTTATAAAATTAAAAAAGTGAACATCATCTTAATAGACTTTTAATAAAATAATAAGATGTACAAAGCTGGACTTTGAGCAAGGCATGCTCAGGATTTTTCTAATATAAAAGAAATACTTTGGTTGTTGATCGTTTCGATTGAGGAGCTGGAATAATCGATCGTTGATGAGATATGCGAGCAAACTAAGCATATAAATTAATAAGTGTCATTTTGAATAATTAAATACTAATCAATAAATATGATAATTTAAAATTGGAAAACAATACACTTGAAAAGGCCCCAACATATGTTACCTTCGGATTTTGTTGGGTTCGAAAGTGATTAGAGCGTCATACGTAAGTTTACTATTGCATATTATATGTTTGATAAACAACATAAAATTTTTTATTAAAAAATCCAAATATTATTATATGACATTTGACCAACTGGCCTACATATTAAAAACTAATAAAAATATTGAAATTGTAGGAAGAAAATCTTCTCATAAACAAAACCCTCTAGATAATTACATTGTAAATTTTATTGTGTTGTGTTATGAAAATATATATCTTCAATTTGTAGATCTCTAAATTCTTAAATCAAATATGAAAAAACAATATTTTTCTTTCTCGAAAAGTTCAAACATTTATTGGTAATATTTTGATTTTCCTTTAAGGACAAAATAAAACTTAAAATATGATAATAAAATCATGTCAAAACACTAACAAATCTTCCATATTGATTGGATTATTTTGATAAAACTTGATCCACTTTTTTCAACTGCATGATAATCTTTGTTCTTCATATAATATTCATTACTACAACTTGTCATAATTAAATAAATTTTAAAATATATGGGTTAAAAATAGTTTTATTTTATTTTATTTCAAAAATGCAACAATATGAATGTTGAAAATGTGATATCAATTCTTCTCTACATGTAGCTAGACAAAAATCTTCATTATAATCAAATTTGTTCGAAATTAATTTGAAATCCCATTAAACCCGTCTTCAACCTTGCTCAATTGGATCATTCAACTATGTGATTGTTGGCTTCGAAAGTGATTAGAGCGTCATGCGGAAGGTTATGATTGCATATCATATGTTTGTTAAATTAGATGACAAAAACCTATACTAAAAAATCAAAAATATTATTATATGGAATTTGGCCAACTAAACCTACATATTAAAAACGAATAAAAACATTAACATTGAAGAGAAAAAATGTCCCCATAACCAAAATTATCTAAACGACTAAATTGTGGACTCTATTGTGTTATTTTATGAGAATATGAATCTTCAATTTATAAGTTTCCAAACTTTTTTCTCTAAAAAAAGAATAAATCAAATATAGAAAAATAATTATATTTTACTTTTAGGAAAATTTCTAACATTTATGGTAATATTTTGACTTTTCTTTAAGAAAAAAAAAACTTAAAATATGGTAAAATAATCATGGCAAATATGCTAACAGATTTTACAATATAGTAGTATTTTTAACATTTTCAAGCATATTAAAATACTGACTTGATATGATAAAACTAAAGTATAATATACACCAATTTAATCAAATTTATCTGAAGTTATTTGTCAGTGCAAAAGTAATATTTGCACGATTAGAAGTATTTTGACTTGTTGTATATAATAAGCTCATTCGCGAATTTTTAACCAATCTAAGTCATTATATAAAACAATTTACCAAAGTAATATATTTTTTTAAAATTCTACAAAACTAGTATAAACGTATTTCATGCTAACGTTTTAGGGTATATTTTATTTTTTAAAAACTAACAGCGTTAGGTTGATATACGTCACTGTAAGTAACGTTTTACTTTTAACGTTATTTTCAGTAACGTTTTACTCCTAAAACGTTACTGTGAGTAACGTTTTAGGAGTAATACGTTACTGTGAGTAACGTATATCAATCTGACGCCATCAACTTTTAAAAAATAAAATATATCTTAAAACGTTACTGTGGAATACGTTTATACTAGTTTTGTAAAATTTTAGAAAAACATATTATTTTGGTGAATGACTTTATATAATAGCTTAGTTTGGTTAAAACCTCGGGATAATCTAATAATTTATTTTTATTTATTTATCGATTAAATTAATTTTTGCATACCCTTTAGTTAAAAAATAATCTCTATCTAAAAATGTGCATGTTCTGTTGTAGCGAATGAGGAGGTTTTAACCAAACTAAGCCATTAAATAAAGTCATTCACCAAAATAATATGTTTTTCTAAAATTTTACAAAACTAGAATAAACTTATTCCACAGTAACGTTTTAGGATATATTTTATTTTTTAAAAGTTGATGGCGTCAGATTGATATACGTTACTCACAGTAACGTTTTACTCCTAACAAGTGTATATATATTCCCTGAACATTTTTTTAACAAGTGTATATATTTTTTATGGGCTATCAATTTGCCTCTTGGTTATGAGGCTTTAGGTAATGGCTAAACCGATAGATCTAATAAACTTACGACAATTGTTATTTTATTCCTAATTATTTAATCGGGATTTATGACTTTAGATTTTAAATACAACTCTTATTTTCTATTGCTTTTAATAGCAATTGTATTACAACTGTAGTATTCTTATGAAGTCATGTCACGACCAAAACTATGGTTGACACTCACACTAACCTCTCGGTGGGAGAATCATTACAACGACTCAACTAAACAATACTAACTGATGCTTCAATATGTATATCTTGTTATATTTCGTGATCAACGAAACTAACCTACAGTTTGAGTGTGTCCCAAGGGAGTTGTAGCGAAAGTAGTAGCTACTTAGAATTCCGTTCAAAATAGTGATTGTTTAAGACATTTTCGAGTTAATACAATTAAATTCAATTTGTGACACAAAAGTGTCAAATATAAAGAAGGGGTTTTGTCACGAGTAATGGAATAACAAAAATAAAGGAAAAAAGTATGGGAAAAGTTCTTGGGATGTGACCGCAATATATGTTGACACACACTAATGGGTACATGCTTTTGATAGGGAAATTCACAAGACAATGGTGAGTAAGCATTAGGTGAAATAAATTTTCTCTCAGGCAACTTACCCCATATCAAATGGATTCCTCTTGGACACCCACTCATCTAAACTAACCAGCCTACACCTTATCCACACACTGACCATTCGATAGAGGGTGCTTGAATATGAGACTATAACAATCCTCAAATTACCTAGGTTAAACGAGAGTCTCACATGTGTTTTATGAGTTAATAAGGTGTTAAAATGATGAATAATAGCTTTAGAAGGCAGTTTAAAGAGTTCTGAAGTCAAACGTCAAGGGACAATGTTCAAAAACTAGTCTTGTATATGCTAGTATGCCTTTGCATGTTTTATGTGTTTTCATGTGTCGTTTGGAGTCTAAAATGAGTTGAAGGGACCATATTACCTTTATGTTCATGTGTAGGGTCGAAACATCCAGTTATGAATCCCCAATGACCACCCTGAGGGTCCTTGAGGAGGACCCAAGTGTTAACCATGTGGCTGCCAAAAAAGCCCAATTTGACGACCCCTAAGTACGACCAGTAGATCAATTGACGCCCCATCAAAAAGGGGAGTGTATACACACTTAGTTGTGGGAGCTTAGCCCCTATGTTGGAGAGTCTCTTATCCAAACCAAGAGCCACAAGGATGGCCCGTAGTCCAAACGACGCCCCACGAATGGGAGCCGTCGTTTTGCACCTACAACTGCCTGCAAAGTTTTGGCCAAGCCAAGGGTGGTTTGGTAAATTCCACCCTTGTCCAATTAAACAAGGGGACAATTATTTTGGGTTATTGTGGTATTTTAAGTTAGTTAAAACACTTAACATAGACGTAGATTTTGTTCAAAATAAAAATCCCAAGTTCAAAAGAAGTTATGTCAAAACCTCCATGGAAGCTTTGAGTCAAATTGGAGCTTGGATTGAAGGTTTTCGTTGTTTTGTTCTTCAATTTCGTTGTCTTATTACTAGTAAGGTATGGTGATTTTATCCTTGATTCTTCTCTCATTCAAGGAGCCAATTCCAAAGGCTTTTCAAAGAATTTCAAAAAAACTAAAATTCTATTTCGAATTCTAAGCATGGTTTCTTGCATTAAAAAGTTTAAATTGATGATTTATGAAGTATTCTATGTTAATTGATGGTTTTATGATAAACAAGTCCGTGAAGCCATGTATTCCTTGAATTCCTAATTTTGGCTCTAAAGTGGGTGTATTGATTAAGATCTAATAATGTTGAAATCAAGTTTAGATTGTTATGGGATATTAAATTATATGTTGATCATTGTTAGAATTGTTCATAGTTTCTTTATAGTATTGATATCTATATTATATATTGTTGATTCATTGATATGGATGAATTTGTGGTTTAGCCCCATGGGCGTTGTAACTGGAAAGTTCTATTAATGTGTGGAATTGTTGGAGATGTGGAAAGATGATGATTGTGGCTATTAGAAGGTGGTGAATTAACCTAATTCCTTTATGTAATGTAGAATTGATATAAAATTGCTATTGTTTGGTATGGTCCACTTATGGTGGTGGTGCTTAATTGTTATACATGTTATGATCATGGCCTTGTCGGCATTATAATGTAAATTGTGGTGCTATCATGTTATAGTATATGTGAAGGTACCCATGTCATGTGTATATGATATTGTATGGGTTTTATAATGATAAAATTTAAAATACTTCTCGTCTAAATGAGAATATATGATGATGAAGGACTAAGAAGATTTTTATATAATGATGTTGTTTCTTGTGTTGGTAGACTTAGTTCTCCCTACTTGGTACTTAAATTATATTGAATAAATGATATGATGAATGTTGTATCTTGACTTGGTAGATTTAAAGCCCTCTTCTTGATGCACGAAAGCTTATTGAATGAATGAAAGAATGAACGTCTAGGATCGGTAGACCTAAAGTAGGAACCCTTATATGAAAGACGAATATGGAACCTTGAATATGAAACGAAGGTTGATATAGAATCCTTGAAGTGATAAGACCGTAATGGTACCTTCTTCTTGAGTGGAATTATGGAATTAGAGGTAGGTTTGTTTATAATGTGGTAAATAAGAAGTGTCAAATGATTTAGGTGTATTGGAAGTCAAACGTCAAGGGACGACTAAGACGTTCGACGACTAGTCACCTATGTGCCTCATGTGTGTTTAAGTGTATATATGTTATTATATTGGTGTGTCATGAAATAATGAGGTCCTTATATGAGTTATAATAGTGTTTATAGGCAGTTTGTCAAGTTTCAGGAAGTTTGGAGGTCAAACGTCCAAGAACGTCCATGAGGTTCGAAAGGTTTGCCTTGAAACAACCTTGTGTGTTCTAGCATATTTCGTCAATTTTTATGTGTTCATTTTGGATGAAATCTATGTGGAAGGTCCGAAACTCATATATGATCATATTCGGTTTGGAAACATCGGGGCATACATCCCCAAGGACCAACCAAGGGTCCTTAAGGGAGGACCCATCAAGGTGGCCAAAACTGCGCAAGGCAGTCCCACCTACGGATGGCAGTCGACAGCCAAAAGCCTGGTCAATGCTCCGTAGGAAAGGTCGTTGGTCAGGATATAGGTGTGGGAGGAATATACTAGAAGGGAAATCCTCTAACCCAAACCACGGACCAGCACGACGGTTCGTGGTTGGGAGACGACCTGTCGATGGCCAGGCGTCGATGGTGCCTGCAACCTGCACAGTTCACTGTTAATTTCAATGGTGAATTGGTAAATTCACCCTTCATCCAAATAAGAGATTGGGTGGTTTCCTAAGGGTATTCTAGATATTTAAAGTGGGTTTATAAGTCCTAACTACCTAGATGAATTCATTCTTTCAAATCAAAACCCCAAAATCTCTAAGAAATTCTCTAGAACTCCATTGGAGCCAAAACTCAAGGAAGAGCTTGGATTGGATATTTGATTGGTGATTCTTCATCAATTTTGTGGATTAACATCAGTGAGGTATGGTTTCTTCATCCTTGAAACTCTCTTCATCAAGGAACCAAACTTCAAAGTGATTTCTAAAGTCTTCTAAAGATGAACTTGTCAAATTTCATGAACTATCCATGGGTTATTGTATAAAACGTTTCAAATCATTGATTATTGATTGAATTGGTTTTAGTTTGATTATATTAACCTAAATTCTTCATGAACCCATGGAAAACATAATATCTTCAAATTGGTTATAATTTCGATGTTATGATCTTGTCTCAATGCTTATGAATTCTACTATAGTTTTCTATGGGCTATTGAATGATGTAATAATTGTATCGAATTGATGTATAGTCTTGTCATGACTAGATTTCTCGAGTCATGATGTCACCTACTATAATCAACCAATAGGTAAGCCGACCCGTAACCCAAAACGACACGTAATGGGTATGAGGGTAGAAACTAAAAAAGAGTAGGCAAAATTTACTATAACAATATAAACAGGCGGAAGCAAACTGAAACATATATACAAATAAGTATCCCTCCCAAAACCTGGAAGTCACTTGTACAGAGCTACCAACAAAACGATTACAGGTCCCAAAAGTGGACCACGGAAACTAGACTGTCTCGAAAGGTAAAAAACAGGTCAATATATTTATAGTACAGAATATCGTGTGCTCACCCTCGTCTCCAGATCATACTGCTCCAAACTCGATCAACTCTGGCTACTGGTGCTCGAACCTGCATCACGAAAATAGATCTAGAGCATAGCATGAGTACCAAATAAAAGGTACCCAGTAGGCATCACAGGACGACTGAACTTGCGAAGTAAAGAAATATGAAAAGAAGGAATAACAAAACTAGAGGTCAAGAATGAATGTCTAAGTAACAATGGAATGCACACGAGTGTAAAGAGAACTAACTAAAGTAATATATTAGCTAACTACACCTAAATGGACCCCATAATGCCAGAATGTACACTCGTGCGCAAGTTCAATAAAAATCCAAACGGACCCCCATAAGACCGATGAGTACACAAAATAACTATAACTAAGGAGAATAGATCCCAAAGCCAAAGAACATCAAACAGATACTCAAAACTAATTAGTAGAATCTGACGGTACGGAGGTCGGGCCTCGAATCGGACGCTCACCAAAACTACACAAGTAGCCAATCACATATATAAGTAACTGAGCTCGTACCTCAAAGAGGTTACTCTACATAAATATGTGGATGGTCGAGACTGGACCTAAAACCGGATGCTTTTCAAAAATCATTAATGAAGTCGAGGACGGGCCTTAAATTTCGATGCCAAACAAAGGTGTCAATATAGCTGTTGAAAGAGTCTCTATCTATCCATAACATAAATACCCGTGGAACACCATCCACACTTAGCCAATCAATCTAAGGACTTGAAACCGAATAGAAAATCAACTTTAACTTGCGGAGCGGAACTCATTATTACCGACGTAAATCGTGAAGCCGTAACATCAGAGAAGTAAGGATAACTATCACCTGAGTGAGATAATCGTCTAGCTAAGACCCAAACTATAAGACTCAAGTATGCTACGCCGTCTAGAAGGATTTAAGTCGACTGAGCGGGGTTGGGGCAAAACTAAGTCCAATAGGTTTCGAATCATGAATTACTAAGGCAAGCTCTAGTCAAACCTAAACTAAGGCCCAACATACTTCCAATAAATTAGCATACAAGTATGTTGGGCCTTAGTTTAGGTTTGACTAGAGCTTCAGAGTATACAATACTTGAGACCAATCCCATACAAGACCATAAAATAAAGACTATGTCATAAGGGACATGTGGATATTGTCCTCAAATCGATGAGGACTCACCAATAGTTCATCTTCAAGCCTTCGAAACCTGTCCATCTTCCATGACACATCAAGACATCCAATTCCCTACACATTAGTCAAAAATGGAAAAGAAGGGGTTATCCCATTAGATGCACTAAGTATGGAAGCCATGCAAAAACCATGAAAACGGGACATTTAGCAAATAACACGCTTTTCATGAATTTTGATTAAAATATCATACTATAAGCATAAGAACAACATTTAAAAACATAGAAATAGATAAGAAATTATTTAATCAAATAGTCACAATTTTAGGAAATGTTACAGTGAACTCACTTCACTGTAAAGTGAACTCAATTCACTTATAGTGAAGTTCTTTAACTTCACTTTGCACACCATTTTAGCATATGTCCCTCACTAAAAGCTATCCCAAGACTCACTTAAGTAAAACAAAGAGAGACCGCCCATACACGACTCTAAGCACACCTAAATAATCCGTAAGACCACCCATAATGAGATCAACATACATTTACAAGACATCAAACATATGAACATGAGATCCTCCTACCAAAGGTTATTCTAAGGTTCACTTGAGTGAGTTGTGAAGCGACCACCCATACAATCCCTTACACACACACATAAGAGGTCACATAGCCTAAGATATAATCATTCTCACTTAATGCATCCACACATAGATAATATGACATGGTCCTACCAAAGGCTATCAAAAGATAACATCCAAGATTGACCTCTTCAAGATTACCTAAGTAATCCTTCAGAATACCTAAGTTTTGATCATATCCACATAAACACTCATCTTCCCTAACTAGAGTCATTCTTAAGACTTATCTAGGTATGATAAGAAGTGACCATTCCTATTCCCCCTTCACACCTTAACTAGATAACCCTTAAATACTTTAGATAAGTACTTATTAATTTAACATACTTCCTTAACTTAAGTAATTACATTCACTAGTTGAGTAAGAGATATTCATCACATAAAGGACATTCAAGTAAAGGTCTTGGACAAGACCTAGGGACTCTAATTAACACCTTCAAAGCCTATTGTGAAATGTCTAGATAGAGTCCCATACCACCACCTAAACCGCGTAGAACTTCTCTAATAATAGTAGGTATCCAAAATGATGAGAATATGCAATAACCGACATAGAGCATGGTAGAAAATCATTGAATCCAGGTTGTAACCTACTATGATGAGGGTGTTCTACTTGCTAATGGTAGAACTTTGATACATCCCTGTAGGCACATGGTTAAGGAATATAAAGGGCATGCTTGTAATCTAGTCTCATCCTTTAACTAGAACTACTTACCTTACTATACTCACTCGGTGCTATCCTTTGTTCTCATAGAGTGATTCACATTTAAGGTTCATATAAAAGGGTTCCATATCAAGTTCATAACCCAATCATATTTACCCTACCAAGGAAAGGTCCACTAGGGCTACCTTACAATGGCGACAAGAAGCTCATCATGACTTTCCTAAGGATTAATATGATATCATTTCATCCAATTAACATTAAGTCTATCATTCCTTTACTTTAAAGGATACTATTACGGCTTACAACTTCAACATTTAACCTTACCACTAAGTTCAAGGTTTTCACATAAAGACCCCCTTAACATCATTCAAGTTCACATATCACTCATACATTCAAGACTAAGAGTCTTTAGCATCCTAAGTCAAGACATAACATATTCACTTTCATACATACATAAAGCAAGGGACACAAGTCAATCAAGACAAGACACCACATACTTCACTTTAACTCATTATTCATGTCAATCTAGAAGCACATAGAAAAAATCCTTATCATCTTTAAGTCATCCTATATACTATCATATCATCATGAATATGACCAACATCGACTCATATAGTCAAGTAGGAACAACCTTGCCTCAACCCTAAGACTACACATATAAGAACATAGTCATAGTCTACATTAATTTCCAACATACATAGAAAGAACACATACCTTCACATTATTTCACATATAGATAGAAATTCTTATACTTCAAATAAAAAAATTACACAAAACATCACAATACTTTAGTAGTGCCGACTTGGCCATGGACATCATATTGCATAAAGTAACGCCGACAAGGCCACATCAATTCACATAGCACCGCCACCATAAGTGGACCATACCAATCACGACATAATTGAAGTCGAGTAATAATAAAATAAAGGAAATAGGGCAGCTTACCACCACTTCCTTCTCAATACCTCAAACCAATGCCAAATCACCAAATTTGATATCAGAATGCCCTTACCCATGACCATAGCCAACAATTCAACATAATTATTAAAATATTCATCAACTAGGTCAATTTACTACATATTTATAAATCTAATGCAACCTAGATATAAATTTTCTATCATTATTACATCAATCAAAAGCTTATGTGATACTACATTAGAATTCATAAACCTTAAGTAAATATCAATTCAATAAGATTAATATTCAATAGATCTAAGAATATACAATATTCAATTGATCAAATTGGAAAAACTTATTAGCCAATGAATCATAATATACACATGAATCAAAAGCCTATAACAATCTACACATGAATTCATTAATATCAAAGCATGATCACATAACCCATATTTTTGTCAAATTGAGAGATTTATAAAGGTCAAGGGTTCATGGAGAATTTCATTGGAAAAAAACAATTATACATTAATAATATCATATATTAATGTTTGAAAACCTTTCATTCAAGAACTCAAGTCTTGGAGTAGTTTTTGGACTTTTTTTAAAAATCTTTTTTCATCTTTGAAACTAGATGTAAGGTGATGACAAGCCTTAGATGAAAAACTACCATACCTTAAGAAGAACTCAATGATAATTGAAGAAGAAACTTTGTTTAAGAACCATCTTCAAGATCGATCTTCACCTTGAACTCTCATAGAGGTTTATGAAGAAACTTTGGGAGGGAACGTATTTTGATTCAGGTGTTACGGTTTAAATGAGAGTTTAAGGACTTATACACTCTTAAATACCAATAAACACTCAAAACAACCGTGCAAAGACTTATTAGGGCATGGGTGAATTTACCAATTCACCCCTTGAACTTATAGTGGACTACACGCAGGACAGTACCATCGACAGATGGACCATCGACGGCTTGTCCCTTGACAAATGGACCGTCCTGTTGGTCTATGCTCTAGGACTGAGGCTTGTATTTTGTCCCTCCTCTCCAATTACTAAGTCTGAAATGACAATACCTAACCAACGGGGCGTCAACTAACCCACTGGGCATCGATTCCCATCCGTTGGTTGGTCTGTCTTCGACAGACTTGGCACCAACTTTGGGTCCTTACTAAAGGACCCTTGGATGGTCCTTGGGGATGTTTTCCCGAACTTTTCCAACCCAAATATGACCTTATACGAGTTTACGACCCCCACATGAAATTCATCCAAAACGAACACGTAAAAAAACGAAACATGCATAGACACACAAGGTCGTTACAAGGCAAACCTTTCGAACATCATGGACGTTCTTAGACGTTTGACCTTCTAACTTCACGAAACTTGACACACATACTATATACACTATAATAACTCATTTAAGGACCTTATAACCTCATGATTCACACAAAAACACATAAAACCACATATGAGGCACATAGGTGACTTAGTTGTTGGACGTCTTGGTTGTCCCTTGACGTTTGACTTCCAATGCACCTAAACTCTTAGACACTGCCTCGAACCCACATTGTAAGATATTTTAGGACCTTATACCATCAGGACAACCGTGTTAGGCTATAGCTTCACCTAAGTCATTTTTAGGGTCTTACATTCTCCCCCACTTGAACAACATTCATCCTCGAATGACACTTGCCACTCTCCGAACACTTCCAAGAGTAGACACTCAATTAACAATTCATGAACATAACCTATAACATCTTATACTGTACAAATATATAAGAGAACATCAATTTCATATAATTCATAGAATCACAACACAATAAGAAACTAGAAAACATTCTATAACTCATCATGCGACAAAACTCACATGCTTCATTCGAAATAGCAAAAACTCATTTTATATTCAATATCATGCTCATATACATCAATTCTAACCATATTAAAACAATCTTCAACCAAAGAATGAATTAGTCAATTTTTGCAAAATGTTAAGATGAAAAGAAATCCGTGGCAACCTTACAGTGAAAAATGCTTCACAATCTAACAATGCAACAATTAAGAAATTCCTTACAATTGTTCAACAAATCAATTTGATATAGTAATTTAGACATGCTGAACATTCAACTATATGAAACAATTAGCAACCTATATTAGATGGACATGAATCATGAGAAAGATATCATACATGAAAACTCATTTTCTAATTCAACAAAACATCAATCAAAACACCTATATCTTAAGGAGAATATTCGGAACTCACCTTCCACAAAAGACTCCTACATAATCAAGTTACCAAGAACTCTTAATTTTAGGCTTGAATAAACACATAAAGAAAAGTTAAGGGTACTTCACTCCCATAAACAATGCTCTTCACCATACTCCCCCACTTAGGAGAAACCCATTCTAAGGTCAACATAACATCTACTATAAGGAATTCCCTCAAGACACCTTAAACCTTACTAATACTATCTTACTAAGGTATATCTCATAGAGACTAAAGACTCTCAAAAGGTTCATCATCTAAACCACTACTTCCCCCTTATTGGGAGAACTCACCTTTACGCTTTCAAATCTCATCACCTACCTTTCTATGGTTGGGTTTTAACGAAATTCAAACCATCTCCACAACCACTCCTCCTTCACATTTGTAACAATATACCTTACCATTCTTTCCAACTTAACTACCCTTCAAAAGCTAACTAGACCAACCTAAGGTCATCAACACCATCTATCACACCTCATCTAACAAGTCACATATTATCTTTTCTCTCTCTCAACCCAAACTTTATAAAGTCACCCTCAAGGGAACAACACATAACAAAAACAAGGGAAAGACACAATATACAAAGATCTTAGGAATGATTAGATGAATTAAGAAGTAAAACTTTTCCTAGAACCCAATAGCCTCCTATTTATATTGTGGTGTGCTTCACATTATAAACAAGACTCTACTAGATGTGGTTCATGAGACAACTGAGACACTCCATAAACATTATGCGTTGATACCAATCTTGTCACGACCCACAAGTACACCCCAGAAGTTAGAGCATCCTTGTGTCTCCACACGGCAAATAAGACTTCAAGAGGTCTCATCTAAGCCACTTGTACCATTCATTTCATAATAAACATACTAAAATGAGTAGAATTTATCAGTTTCTTCACACACAAAGAACTTTTTTCATAATCATTACACAAGCGAAAGACTTTCATTTAAAATATTAAATCTATACAACCTCTCCTAGAACCATCTAAACATAAGAGAATACAGTACTTGGGACTAATCCCATACAAGACCATAAAATAAAGACTATAACATCAGGGACATTGGATATTGTCCTCAAATCGATGAGGACTCACCAATACTTCATCATTAAGCCTTAGTAACCTATCCATATTCCATGGCACATCAAGACTTCCAATTGCCTAAACTTTAGTCAAAAAGGGAAAACAAAGGGTTAGCACATTAGATGCACTAAGTATGGAAGCCATGCAAAAACCATGAAAAAGGGACTTTTAGCAAGTAACATGCTTTTCATGAATTTCGATTAAAAAGTCATACTATAAGCATAAGAACAACATTTAACAACTTAGAAACACATAAGAAATCATGTAAGCAAATAATCACATTTTTAGGAAATGTTACAGTGAACTCACTTCACTGTACAGTGAACGCATTTCACTGTTACATTGAGGTTCTTTAACTTCACTTTGCACACCATTTTAGCATATAAGTTTCTTACAAAAATCTATCCCAAGACTCACTTAAGTAAAACAAAGAGACACCGCCCATACACCCTCTCTAAGCAAACCTAAATGATCCTTAAGACAGCCTATAATGCGATCAACATACATTTACAAGACATCAAACATATGAACATGAGATCCTCTTACCAAAGGTGATTCTAAGGTTCACTTGAGTAAGTTGTGAAGCGACCAACCATATAATCCCTTACACACAAACACTTAAGAGGACTCATGGACTACCTAAGATATAACCATTCTCACTTAATACATCCACACATAGCTAATATTACATTGTCCTACCAAAGGCTATCAAAAGACTTAATTAATTAAATCAAGAAGATAATGTCCATGATTGATCTCTTCAAGATTACTTAAGTAATCTTTAAGAATAACTATGTTTGAATCATGTCCACATAAACACTCATCTTCCGTAACTAGAGTCATTCTTAAGACTTATCTAGGTAAGATAAGAAGTGACCATTCCTATGTCCCGTTCACACCTTAACTAGATAATCCTTAACTACTTTAGATAAGTACTTATTTATTTAACATACTTTCTTAACTTGTGTCATTACATTCATTAGTTAATTAAGAGACATTCATCACATAAGTACATTCAAGAAAAGATCTTGGACAAGACCTAGGGACTCTCATTTACACCTTCAAAGGCTATTGTGCAATATCTAGATAGCGTCCCATACCACCTCCTAAACCTCATAGAACTTTTCTAATGATAGTAGGTATCCTATATGATGAGAAAAGACAATAGCCGACATAGAACATGGTAGAGAATCATGGAATCTGGAGTTCTAAGCTAGCCCAATGAGGGTGTTCTACTTGCTAATAGTAGAACTTGGACACATCCCATGTAGGCACATTGTTAAGGAATATGAAGGGAATGCTTTGTAATGTAGTCTCATCCTTTAACTAGAACTACTTACCTTACTATACTTACTCGGCGCTAGCCTTTGTTCTCATAGAGTGATTCACATTTAAGGTTCATATAAAAGGGTTCCATATTAAGTTCATAACCCAATCACATTTACCCTACCAAGGAAAGGTCCACTAGGTCTACCTCACAATGGCGACAAGAAGCTCATCATGACTTTCCTAAGGATTAATATAATGCCTTTCCATCCAATTAACCTTAAGTCTATTATTCGTTTACTTTAAAGGATACCATTATGGCTTACAACTTCAACATTCATAACCTTACTACCGGGTTCAAGGTTTTCACATAAAAACCCCGTTAACATCATTCAAGGTCACTATCACTCATACATTCAAGACTAAGAGGATTTAGCATCCTAAGTCAATACATCACATATCCACTTTCATACATACATCAAGCAAGGGACACAAGTCAACCAAGACAAGACACCACATACTTAACTTTAACTCATATTTCATGTCATTCTTGAAGCACATAGAAATAATCTTTATCATCTTTAAGTCATCCTATATACTATAATATCATCATCAATATGACCAACATCTACTCATATAGTAAGAAAGGAACAACCATGCCTCAACCCTAAGACTACACATATAATCATATAGTCTTACTCTACATGATTTCCTAACATACATAGAAAGAACACATAGTTTCACATTATTTCTCATATGGATAGATATACTCATACTTCACATAAAATAATTACACAAAATATCATAGTAATTCAAGTAGTGCCGACAAGACCATGCTCATCATATTTCATAAAGTAACGCCGACAATGAAACATCAATTCACATAGCACCGCCACCATAAGTGGACCATACCAATCACAATATTATTGAAGTTTAGTAATCAAAAAATAAGGGAAATAGGGCAAATTACCACCACTCCCTTCTCAATACCTCAAACCAATTCCAAATCACCAAATTCGATATCACAAGGCCCTTACCCATGGTCATAGCCAACAATTCAACATAATCATAACAATATAAATGAAACTAGGTCAATATACTACATATTCATCAATCCAATCGAACCTACATATCGATTTACTATAATTATTACATCACTCAAAAGCCTATGTGAAACTATATTAGAATTCATAAACCTTAAGTCAATATCAATTAAATAATCTTAATGTTCAATAGATCTAAGAATATACAATATTCAATTGATCAAATTGGAATAGCCTATGAACCAATTAATTATAATCTATACATGAATCAAAAGCCCATAACAATGTACACATTAATATAAAAGCATGATCACATAAGGCCATGAAACATGATGTATAGTGGAAAATCTCATCATAAGGACATAAACGTCAGTAGAAAGCTACTCTCTAAGGGAATTATCACAATTGACTACACAATGTAAAAGGATAATGTGTTAGGTCCAGTTTCAAAAAGTCCTAACTAAAGAAAGGATTGAACAATCATCTAATGAGATAAATTTAAGGATAAGGACTAGTCATTATGGTGACAAATCTACCTAGAAGATTGGAGATCCCAAGAGCTAGGTTGAAGGGCATCAAACAAAGATGTGATTGACGATTAGATACTGTCAAATAACTCAAACCATTCGCATGATGAATAAAATATTCTGGAGCAAAGACAAACTTTAAGAATTCTGAAGGGTTAATAAAGCATTAAATATAATTAATGTTTTCTATGTTTCACACATTTTACGAAATAGTGCATCTAGCGCATTAATAGAATTAGGAATCCCCTATGTGAGTGTGAAGTGTAAGCCGCTTCGAAAATGATTATTGTAAATGTCTCATCTCTATACACTCATGAAATTTGAAGGTGTTCATGGATTAAACAAACACAATTGTGAGAATACTATATAGTAAGACATTGATTCTGTGACATAAGTTTGTCTAGATATAATAGATAAAATCATGACAATTCAAAACTATCAAATCTCCTGATTGACCAAATATATTTGACATACATTCACTAAAGAAAAATCAAAAGAAACCCTTATTATTTATATGCATATTTTTTGCTCATAAAGTACACACTTGCTTGTTTCTTTGTATTAGAGTTATTCCCTGTTCATGCTGGGGATTTTTAGGTTTAAAAGGAGTGAACGGAAAATATAAAGTTGTGAATTTTATGAAGAGTCGTGACTTTTCTGAAATGTTTAACTTTTTGAAATAATTGTTACTTTTCAGTAGGGTTGCAACTATTAAAATATGTTGTGTCTTTTCTGAAGGGTTGTCTCTTTTCAAAGGGTTGTGACTTTTCCAATAAGTCACAACAAGTACATGTTCAAACTACTCTTTCTCTTTTATAATTAGAGGAGTTTCCTCTTATTTTTCAATGAAATTGTGGACTTTCTTATGCACTAGCATAGTTGTTTTATGTACCCAATACACCGTCAATAATATCCTTCTATCATTGGAGGATGTATTCCATTAAACTCGATTACTTTTGGGGAATAATTTCCTTGAGGAGAAATTGTACATTCAATGAAGTCTATTTTCTTCTTTTAGCTATTGTTCCATTTTGTTGTATATTATAATATCTTTACTGATTTTAACGTTCTAGTTTTAAAAATATACTTTAAACCTTTTTATACGAAGTTCTACAAAGTTATTGTTCTAAATATCTTTGTAATAAATATTAAAACAAATACTTGAATAAATAAAATTACATAAGTTATTTCTAAAAACATATTTATTTTCATTCATATTAGGTAGAAAACTTAAAAGTAGAAGTTGTCACGACCTAAATTACACCCTAGGTGTAACATGGAATATAAGACCCCGAGAGGTGCTACACAAGAGAATTCGATACAAAATAATTAATTACCAAAAGAGTTTAAAAGAAATTCTTCAATCATAAAAAGTTTGACAAAATAAAGTGGAAGTCTAACATAAGTAACAAACTCGTGTATTACACCAAACTAGTGACTGATATTTAACCCACACATCACATAAAAAATCAAAATTAAAAGACACGGCGGCAATAAACGTGAGTGTTAGTAGGGGAAATATGAGGATTCACCAATATTCATTATCTATACGATATAAATAGCTACGATTATGGGAGGTAGCAGTGTCCGACCTTTGAGAAGCAAAATGACGCAAGAATAAGTATGTGTTAGTGCATGGAATGTACATAGTATGATAGCAAAGCATAAGAGTTATTAAATCATGTAAAAGGGACTTTATATGACATGCATTGAACAAGATAAATAGTAAAATAACATGTTTAATTCATAAGTTATTTTTATGGTAAATGCAAGCTACATATCTTTAAAGCTTACTAAGATAATTTTAGAAAGTTACCATAGTTCATCATTGTGAGAGACTTACGTTGAACCGACATAGACCATGTGAGGTATAAGATGGAATTTGGTGTATATCCCACAATGAAAAGAGATGTCCATAATTTCCAAGGTAAGAACTATAAACTTCTAGCACATGTGGATCCACTAGCTAATTCCTATCTAAGACAAACCTATGGTGGCGCATAACATGTCACATGGGTTTCCACTACTTTTCCACTAGATGCTAAGCATAAATTCTACTAAACATTCATTGATCTTAACATGTCTTATCACTATGGTATATGTTTAATTACCACTTGTCTTATCATCCATGAAAGGGAAGATCAAGTAGATAATCAAAGCTAGAATTCATTAGAATAAAACCTAATTCTTTGTTCAAAGTTAAGTTGAGAAAATCATTCAACCCTATGAAACCTTTATGTGAGAAAACCCATTTAAATTCATTTTTCGTGTAGTCGGTGAGAATTCATTTTGCAAAGATGACAACAACAACAATTATAAAAACATTGACGTTTCACTCTCAAAGAAACCTTAAATAATTTATATTAATTTCATAAAGAAACATGCATATCTTAAAATTCTTCTTTCATAGTTCAAAATCTTCATCATATGATAAAAAATTAGAAGTCATGTATCATGCATGAGTTCAAGTGAATTCAACATAAAAGTATGTTATTATCCGAATTCAAGCCTAAATAGACATAAAACTATCAATTGGATAATGAAAAGAACCCATGAGTTGAATTAAACCTAACTTGAATAGGAGATTCTAACTTGCAAAATATGAGAATATAGGACCCTATGGAGGAAAGGACTCCATAGGTGAATACTATCATACCTTGATGTCAAAATAACTCAATTAATGGTGAATTTGAAGATTTGAGATTGAAACCCCTAGACTTCTTTGTCATTCTTTGAAGACAGAATTATTTGGGAAGAACTTGATCAACTTTTTAGAGTTTTAGAGAATGAGTTCAACTGGGTTATTTGTGGAGTAAAAACATTTATATAGGACCTAATATAGAAGGTAAACCGACATAGTATTGGGTTAGAATAATTAGGAAAAGAACCAAAATCCTTCTTCAAATTAATTGCCGACAAGACATATGGTATGTACGTCCACTTACGGATCGTCCTGGAGTGACATAGGTCAATCACTAGATTCTAAAATTTTACCCATTTTTTATGAAGCCCTTGTAGTGTCCATTAGTCTTCCTACAGTCGACTTACATATTGTCCTTTGGGAGTCGTCAGTGGACCTACAATTTTTCCCATTTTAAACGGATCCTTTGCATGCTCCTTAGATGTCATTCATTGTTTCCAACTTAGACCTTCAAAATTTTACTAAGTATGAGACTTACCTAGGAGACCTATCTATGACTCCTATCTGGGATGGTGAGTCCAACTAAATCATAAAAAGGATACTGGAAATTTACTTTTGAAAAATATTTACCCCACCAACTACGGTTTCCCCCTACGACCCGTAAGTGCAACTATAGTTTGTATGTGAGGACCATAGACACAAATGCCATCTCAGGAAATAATTCCTTTTTCCTTCTTTTTCAAATCGGAGGTATTACAGTATCTTACCCTTAGAAATATTTGTCCTCGAATGGGGATCAAGACATCATACGGAGTACAAAAAGAAGATATAACAACCCTATTATGAATGTAATCACATAAATGCATATATCCGAGGAGGAAAATCAACTCCAAGATAAATTGCATTCAAAATAAATTTTAAAAGTCCTATATACAACTCATACTCAAATTCACATAAACATGGCTACCATTCTTGTCCATGATAGGATGACTACCATTTTGTATGATCTAGGTTCTTATTCAATATAGTTTGCCTTGGTATTTGATGTGACTTGTGATGTGCTTGATTCCTCATCAATGTTTCTACACTAAGTTGAAGAGTCTTTCATAGTCACCTATGTCTATTATTCTTATTCTGTCATGATCATGGTTTTTTAGACAAGACCGACACTACATCAAAAATGATCTTTAGTGGTAATTAATTAACGATAATAAATCAATTATGGCTAAGTACATATTTTTAGCGTAAAAAAGAGGTCTTTCAATATGTCCCTAAAGCCTTTAAAGAAACTGGATCTAATTCCACTTAACTAATGCAGATAAAGATTTTAACACTTTTTATTACTATGTCTATTTATTACAGCTTAAAGGTGCGTTTGTTGTTGTATGATTTGGTTATTTTTGATATGTCTTACTTTTAATCTAAAGAATTACTTGGTCATCTCCCTATTATGTTGTGCTTAATTTTAATGCAAATAATGTGACTCTATAGATCTCAAGCAGGAAAAGTTATAGCGCGAAGGAGTGTACAAGCCTAAGCCTGCTTAGAATATACCTTTCATCCGAATTAGTAAATTGGTGGGGTAGGTTTTGTTGGAATATTTGGCTAATGTACGGGATGTAGATTTAGTGTCCCTCTCTATTTAGTCTATTCATGTAGTGTATAAGTTTAAGGAAGCGTTTCCAACTGATTCATCTTGTATGCCTCTTGATAGAGATTTAAATTTTTTGATTGACTTGGTGCTGGACAGCCACCCAATTTCTATCTATCCTTATCACATGGATCCTACAGATCTAAGAGACCTTAAGACCCATAGTTAAGGGAGCTTAAGAATGGTATCCAAGAACTCTTCAAAAGGGGTTTTCTCTAGTCTAGTGCTTCCCTTCAAGGTGCTCCTGTCTTGTTTATTATGAAAAAAGATGTTAGTGTGAGGATTAGCATAGACTAATGACAATTGAATAGGATTACCTTTTAAAAATAAGTAACCTGTGTATTCACCCATAAAGAGGTTTTATACTAGCCTCTTAGCATTTATTCATCACATTTTTATGAAAAGTAATGTTGAATTAAAAATTTTCACAATAAAGTCAACAAGCGGAAACTCTTTCATAAAACGTAAGAAGAACTAAGTCTCGACACAAGCCATCTTAGACACATCTCATTATCATAGGGACACGGTCATTGCATTGAATGAAAGATACAGGTCTTATACAAATGTCTTAATAAATGAAAACTAGAAATAAAGAGTATTATCCTCAACATATGAGGACATACAAAATCTTGAGAGAAATCTTCTAATTCCCAAGCTTCAACTCTATAGATTCCCTCACTTGCTGACACCTACACTTTATAGAAAATAGAGGAAAATATGGAATTAATAAGCAATAAGTATAAAAATCATGCAAAAAACATTCTAAAAAGGTCATTATAGTTAAAATATACTTTTAATGCTATTTTGATAAAGTTTCATGAACCAATTTTTAAAGACATCATACAAATCAATCATCAACATACCAAGTAATGTTCCCATAATCCGCAAGATATGACCATATCAATCATCAACATACCAAGTAATGTTCCCATAATCCGCAAGATATGACCATATCAATTAAGAAACCCATTTAGCAATTTAGACCCTCTATAAAGAGACCGCCCACACAACCTCTTCAAATTACACCTTAGTGTTCCTTATGACTACCAAATATATGGATGTTTCTTTTACAACACAACTTAACCGGTCAACATTTATTACCAGAGACACTAAAGGAGACATTCATGCATTTAATGAAAATAACATACGAACCATCCCCTAGGATAACTCTAACTTGTACTAGTGCAATGTGAAAGTAGCATCCCATAGAACTAATCCCAGTTAGCGCTCCTTTGAAGGAACCTAGACTAGGAACATCACATTCAACAAGTCATTATACCTTCATTAACATTAGACATATAATCAACATACTTCTTTAACATCATATAGAATCCCATCATTCATTAACATTATAAGGACACACCAAGACCCTATTCAAATTTGTACTTGTGCAATGCATAGATGGCGTCCTATTCCACCACTTACCCTAAGTAGTACACCCTTAAAAAATCCTAGTTCATTACATTCTTTTGTGGGGGTAAGCTTTAATTGACACATACCATGACATGGACTCCCCGTATTAACCCCTACTAGATGAGCGATCCGCACTTTCCTAAGGTAGGGTAATTTGTTTAGCCTTCACGTGGAAAACCCCTAGCTAGTCCTATGTGGGCACAAAATGTTAAGGTATAGGGAGATTTCTTCTAGATACTACACCTCTACTCTCATAGAGTACCCATTTCAAAAGATGGCTACTAGATATAACACCTCTACTCACAGAGAGTATCCACCCATTTCATATCCTCTCGATACTAAGCATACTCTTCCAAGGAGTATTAGTCTTTCATTACGTTCATTAACTACAAGTTAAGGGATTTATACTAAGTACTCTACCTCTATTAACAGAGGATTACTCAACCCAACCTATCATTCCTTTATTGGAAATATCTTACGAATATTGAGGTTGTTATCGAACACTCCACCTCTATTCACGGGGAAGTATACACCTTAAACTCCCCCGTTCATTCATTAGAGTACAATTGAGGAAACCTTTCAATACTCACATTTGACAAATTTTTATTAGCTTCATTCATATATTCATTCATGTGTGTGTATAAATATGTAAGAAAGACCCTTCACATAACCACTATCATTTATGACATTGTCTTCTAAATATGATCATACTCTACTAATTATATTCCACACAATATTATACTTCACATTCACATTATACTCTAATAGCCATACTATTTTCAATAATCACATACATAACTTCATAATAAATCTCTATACACATGCATAATTTTATTAACTCAATTAACATTCAATGCCTTCAGGCCATTTTCTCAGTACACATGCAAATACGTATACAATACCTAAACACATCCACGATAAGTGAACCATACAAGATGAGAACAATTCAATCAAACTAGAGCAATTTAGTTAAACCTACCTTTTATCCAAGCCATGATAACTTTTCCCAATACTACAACAACTCATCATATTTAGGCATAGATAGCAATAGATAACAACAGTACAACATAATATAAACTTAATTCTAACAATATCCAATCACATTCATCAAAACCACTTTGTAAGCCAAAATTTAGGAATTAGAGGGATCATGGAGTTTCTCACTTAAAATAATCAATTAAACAATAGTATTATCATTACAATTTGTTTGAAACCATTTAATGAAAGAACCCGTGAGTTTGAGGAAGGATTAGGGTTTTGATCATCTTTTGGAAAACTTTAAAACCATTAGAGAATTAGCTATAGAGTCGAATCTAACTCTATATAAAGGATAACCATACTTTAATATTGAGAAGAACACAAAATTGGATAATAAATCATTGGAAATGTTCAATCCTAGCTCCAATCTGACTTCAAGCTTCCATGGAGGTCTTGAGAGAACCTTTAGGAGGGAAGGGTTTTGTTTCTTAACAATGAAGTCTAATTCTTGTTTTTTTTGTTTTAAGTTACATAAAATACCTAAAAACACCAAAAATAACCATCCATTATTCAATTAGAACGTGTGATGAGTTTACCAATTCACCCCTTAAGTAGCCAAAACAAGGTAGAATAGGCCATTGACTGACCATTGATGGTGCATCAACTCATTCACGGCCTGTTCTGGTCATCCATCAATGGTAACTAAGGTTGTTCAAATGGATATAAGCTCCGAAAAACTAAATGTCATACAATGGAGGCCATTGACTTCCCATCAATGCATTGATGGTCATCAATGGTGCTTGTTAGTTACAGCTATTGTTTTAAAAGCTTTTTGGCCAACGTTTGGGGACTCCTCAATGAACTCTAGGGTTGTTCTTGGGGAGTCGTACCAAGAAGTTTTGGCCCTAAACACGACCATATAAATTCTAGGGTAGTCTCCACTAATCGTAGACCCCAAACCACATACCAAAACAAGGAAAACATACTAGAACACACTAGTAAGCAAAAGACTAGTTTCCGGACGTCTTGATCGTCCCTTGATGTTTGACCTCAAAATTTTTGAAAAATAACTATTAAGAGATATTTATCATTATTTTAACATGTTATTAACTCATAAAACTCATGTGAATATCTAGTTCTTCCTATTTCATTTTGAGGTTGTTACAATACTCCCCCACTTGGAAACATTCGTCCTCCAATGACACTAAAATACTTCTAAGAACTTAATAACTCATCTAGCATATGATAAAACACAACATCATTTATACCACTTCATATTCAATGCATTAACAACACCAACTTCACATCAATATGCACTTAAAGCAATACAAGCAAGTAGGAACTATCTCCACAATTCATAGTGCACACATACTTCATTATTTTCATTGGAACATGGAGGTACTACCTTCTCCAAATTTAGACATGCTCATCATTTCATTATATGGCTAAATATTCAATAACTTTTAAATTATTCATAGAAATAATCAACATGACAACTCGTGAGTCAAATAAGAAACTTTTTTACTAGATGTACCTTAACATGAGAGATACATAGATCAATTACTAATTTTATCATAACATCATCAAGAGGATGCAAAAATAGTAAAATCAAAGTCATTAATAACAGAAGGAGGACATGTAACTCTTCATCTCAAGAGAGACTCCAAAATAATGCAAAACTACGAAGAATATCTTAGCCTCAAGCTTGATCAAGAATATAAGAAAAAGATAAGCATATCAACCAGCTTACTACTCAATTCATCCTCCCCCACTTATGGTAAACCCATCTAAGAGCAACTTAAGACAACCATAAGAAACCATAACTTACCAAGTCCTTTGCTCCAAATTAGCTCCTTTGTTAGCTAGTACAAATAGAAAAAGTTTTTCTTTGGATCATTAGGATCTGGACCATCTTGAAGATCTTGGTTGGTAAATCCCTTTTGCCGCAAGTGTTGGGCAATCTATGTTCTTATGAACCCTCTTTCCACACCCAATGTACCCATCCGTATCGGCAAGACACTTAACCAAATGTTGTTTCCATATGTGGTACATCTAGACTTCTCAAAGGTACAACCACCTCAACCCCTGCATGAGAATTTTTTTGTACACCCTATCCTTGCTTACCACGGGGAATCTTAATTGTAAAACCTCTTCCTGGTCTTAGGTTTACTTTGTTAATCTGGCCTAGCGCTCCTCCCATCTCTCTTCATATTTATAAGCTTTGTCTTATAAATTTTTTGGGCATACACCATGAGTCTAGAAATATCCATATCATTATGGAGCATTGTCATGCGACACTTTTCTTCAACAAAATTAGACACCCACGTCACAAACTTATTCATTCTAGCGCTAGAGTTGGCTACCAAGTTTGGGGCATATTTAGAGACTAGGGTGAACTTGAGAGAGAATTCCTTAACACTCATTCCCCCTTGAAGGAGGTTCCTGAATTATTCTAACTTTTTCTCCCTCAACTCTAAGGGAAAAAAACCTATCAATAAAGGTCATCTTAACACTCCCAATTCCATTAGGCCCACCCTTACGGGTCTCTCATCCCTCTATTGCTCAAACCACACTTGGACCACATCTTTTAGTTGGTAGGCGGCAAGTTCTATATTTCCCTGGAAGTTACTCACATAGCATCTACCACCTTAGACACCTCATTAATTAAGCATTGTGTATCTTCATCCACCTTAGTACCATGAAAACTAGGAGGATTCATCCTTGTGAAATTTCAAATTCTAGAAGCAGGAGTACTTGCATTGGGGTTCACATGAAGTGCAACTCCTTTGTTATCTTGGGCTGTCATGGATTGATCTTGAGTAGTGACGACTTGAGCTTGAGTTGCCATCAATCGGATAAAAGATTGGAAGGAATCCCTATTCTCCCCATTAGACATATCCCCTTCCTCATTGGGAGCTTGTGGACCTTGGGGAACTTGAGGGGGAACCTCCTCGTTCCTATTCCCATCTTGTTCCATCATTGCATTAGCATTTATCATATTCATGCTCCTAAAACCACAAGAATAATATAAGTAAAGTGAGACACATAGAACTAAACCCTAAGACACTACTTCAAGAATATCAAAGAATTTTAACTTCTATCGTCCTATAGCCTCTCGCACATAGATGTGTCACGACTCTCACTGATGAACAAGACTCTACTAGACGTGGATTGTGAGGATTTGAAACCTAAGACTATCTCCATACCTTACGCTCTGATACCATGTTTTTCATGACGCGAGAGCACCCCTAGTCATAACCGACGTATTCAAACTCGCAGAGGTCTTATACAAGCCTCTATTGACGCACAAATGACAAGGATAACTCAAATGGAGGCACCTTTATGGTGGACCAACAAAAGTGAAGAGAGCTTCCAAAATCTGAAGATATATCTAACCACAATACTTATTCTAACATTGTCGGTGGAAAATAAGGATTTTGTTATTGTAGGATAAGAATGTCAGAATTATGCCTAAACATAGTTAGAAATTCATGAAAGGAACTACCCGATGCATGATTTGGAGCTGGCAATGATAGTCTTTTCTCTTTATATTTGGTGATATTATCTTTATGGAGTAAATTGTGAAGTGTTCACTAATCATCATAGTCTACCAATTACGTTCACTTAGAAAAACTTGAACTTGAGACACCAAATATGGACGGAGTTACTTAAATATTATGATATAACCATTCAATACCATACGAGTAAGGCTAATGTGGTATGATACTTATCAAGTCGGAAGACAATGAGTATGAATAGTTTTGCTTGTTTGGGTGTGTTCAGGTAACCCATGGCTATGGAGATCCATACTTTGGAGTGAAGGTTCATACAGTTGTAAATCTTGGAGAGAGGTGGGGTGTTTTCCAACATTAAGGTTAGATCCACTTTCATTGAGTATATCCAATCCAAGCAGTTGGATGATGAGTGTTCGAATGAACCCAAAATAAATACTGTGTCTGTAAAGAAACAAGATTCTTGTAACAACCCAAGGATATACCCTAGAAGTAACACGGCGTATTCGACCTATCAGAGGTTTTATACAAGCCCGCAGACATCTTTCATCGTGTATGTGCATGTGTGAGGTGAAAGTGTGATTCCTTTAAATGATAGTATGTGAATATTATAAACTATGAAGAGTCTCTTTATCTGTGATACATATCTTGCTTCAGTAGACTTAATTGTTCCTACTTGGTACTTGAATGTTATTGAATGAATATATGAATAGAAGTGTAGAAAAGAATATACAGGACCTTAAATGTGGAAATAAGGTTATATGAAATCTTAGGATTGGTAAACCTAAATGGTTCTCTTCTTGAGTGGAATGATTGGCTTAGAGATAGGTGGGCCAGAACGGCATGAGACCATCTTTAAGAAAGTCAGTAGAGCTATTCTAATATACCATGACTAGTGTCCCAAGTTGACCAATTATTGGTAGTGGTATGGTGAGTTTGTATAACTAAGAAATGGAACCTTCTCAAGTAATAATATTTGAATGAACTTACTCTATGAGAAACAAGGCAAAGCACTAAGAGGATATGCTTAGGGTAGTAGCTATATTTGAGTATGAGACTAGATTGCAAGAAAGCCCTTGATATCCCTTACCCATGTGCCAACATGGGATGTGTCCTAGTTCAACCTTTGGCAAGAAGAACACCTCCCACGGTGTGGGGTCCTTATGGGACTAGATTCCATACTTAGCTAGTGTGGTCTATGTTAGTTAATTTCTATTCTCATCATGTGGAATGTGCACTATATTATATGATAGGTTCTACAATGCATGGGTAGTGGAATGGGATGCTATCGACACATGGAATGAGTAGGACTTAAAGGTGCCAGGATGAGTTCCATAGGTCTTCTAAGACCATTATGTGAAGTCCCCTAGTTGTAATGTTCACTTAAAAGAAGTATGTTGTATCGAAAGATTCTTATCTAGGGCAGCTTTGAGGAATACTTAGGTGTGCTTGAAGAGGTTTTATGGGCGGTATCTTCATGTCTTACTTAGTTGAGTCTTACATTAACCTAGGTGGAGAGTCTAAAGGATGAAAAGGGTTACTTGATAAATATGAACCAAGAGAAATGTGATGGAAAATAATATCCTTACATTGGGTAGTCTTAAGGATCACCTAGGTGTGTGTGAAGGGGTTGTATGGGCGGCTGTTTTATATCTTACTTAGTGTATCTTAGGATAATCTTTGGTAATGTAACACTCTAAAATGAACTAAAGTGAACTAGAGCTTCGTGAATGTTTTGTGAGTTAGTTTTGCGTTCAAATGAGTTTCATTGATGTTTTTTTATAGTGTGTGAAGTTTGGAGGTCAAACCTCCGAGAACGTCCATGACGCTCGTAAGGTGTGTCTTAGAAAATGTTGATGTGTCTTGATGAGTTTTAGTGAGTTTTATTTGTTCGTTTTATTAGAAATCGATGTGGGATGTTCCTAGACCTACACGACTCTGTTTAGGAGTTTAACGTCTAGGTACGACCCCACCTAGGACCCAGGAGGGGCCCTAGGGGAGGACCCCATTCATTTGGCAAGAGGTTGCCAAGCATTGACCATCGACGGCCACAAGGGACGGTCCGTTAGTCAACAAAGGGCCATCAACTATCCCTGCAAGTCTATCAAGAGCCGACACAAATGAAGTCTCAGTCCCAATCGATGAACCCCCACCAATGGGGCGTCGATTGGGAAATGGTTCGTTGATGGAGGAATGGTTGGTGTTGTTGTGGAAAAGCTGTCAAAATCTATTTTAACTTGGGGTGTTTGTTAAATTCACCCCAAGTCATTAAAGAACCTATGAAGTTAATTTTAGGTCCTTTTAGGTATATATAAGAGTTTTAAACCCTAAGAGCTAATTTTAGACTTCATTTCATAAAACCCAAAACCCCTATGTGGGTTGACATTTCTTTATAAAGTCAGTGGGGTTTCTTCTATTTGAGGTATGGTAGTCATCCTTGAACTCTCTTCAATTAAGAAGTCCTTTCTAATTTTCAAAAGGGGTTTTTAACCTTAATTTCTTCTATCTTTAACTCTAAATATGGGTCTTGCATGAAAACGTTTTAAATGATTCAAATATCATGTTTCTAGTAGTTGATTATTTTAATAAACATCAATGAAAACTAGTTAAAGCTTTATATCAAATTTTGTCTTAATGAATGGGTTGAATGAGCATGATTTTGATAGTCTTTGAACTATGGTTTCTTTGTGTTGATGTTGATGTTTAGCAACTGCCCTAAGGGGTATGTTATGATGAAATGTTGAATAAAATATTATAGGTGATGGAATCTTGGATAAAGGGTAAGTTGGTTATGTTGTTTAGGTTTATTTATGAAATGCTCTTGAGTGGTATGGTCCACCTTCTTTGTGGCGTTGTTTACCTTATGAATTTGGATATACATGGTATGTATTGTAAGTGTGGCTTTGAAGGCCCAATGTGTGAAATGAAGTTATAATGAAGATCGTTCTTGTAATGTGTATTATGATGTTTTAATTACATGTTTTACTTATATTATGCCTAAATGAAGCAAGTGTAAATGTTGAGCATGTTAAACTGTGTAATGTGATGAATGAAGGACTAAGCATGTATAGAAGTTAATGTAAATGAAATTATGTTTATGTGCAAGGTTTTCTCACATGTACACACACATACATACACTTTGAATGAATGCAAGAATGAAGTTAAAGAATGCGAATGAAAAGGGGAATTTTGGGATGAACACTCTTTGCGAGTTGAGATGAAGTGTTAATTAGTAATTGCATTGTCTTGCAAGAGATTTCTAACATAGGTAGGAGAATGGATACCTTTCATGAGTTGATATGTGGTGTCCACAATTATCCTTAACCTATAGTATATAATGTTGAGAGTCCGTGGGGAATTATGCTCAGCACCGAGAGGATATGAATAAAGGGAGGTTACACTTCATGAGTTGAGATGTTGTATTCCAATGTAGATCTTGAGATGAGTAATCCTCATTAGAAAAGAATGAGTTATTTAGTAGCAATCTACTTATCTTGTAACTATGCGCCCACATAGGTGTAGTTATTTGGAAAGCAATGTAAAAGCTAATAGAAAGACCTCACTCTAGGCATGTGGGGGGATCCTCCTCCAACAAGAAAAGTATTGGGATTCCATGTATAGCTCGCATGTTCTATGTCGGTTAAGCCAACCCCCACAAAAGTAACGAAAGTACAAATTCTTCTAAAAGAGTGTACTATTTATGATAGGTAGTGGAATGGGACGCCATATATCCATTGCACTAAGTAGGCATTCCAAAAGGGAAGTATTGATGTGTCTTATATGAATTTAATGAGCTAAGTCTTCTAAAAGAGTGTACTACTTAGGGTAGGTGGTGGAATGGGACGCTATCTACTCATTACACTAAGCAGGCTTTCCGGAAGGGAAGTCTTGGTGTGTCTTTTTGAGTGCTCTTCTAATGTCTTGTTATTCAGTGGGGACTTGTTCTCCCGAGAAGTATAAGTCTAGAAGGGGTAGTCTAGGGGATCACCTAGGTGTGTATTGAAGGAGGCGTATGGGAATTTCCTTCATGTCTTACCTTGGTGGGATACCTTAATTAAGGAAACTCATACAAAAATGAGTTTACTTCCTCTTGGCTTAACTTTGGGAGGTCACTGTTTTGGGATTCATATGAATTCACTATACTGCTAAGGGGGCACTGTAATATTTGGGTACTTCACTGTAAAATGGTTCCTTTAGCTAAAATTTATGGAAATCCTTCTCCAAGCTTTAAATGATGATTCTTTTGTTGTTTTACTTCTATATTCAAGAATGTTTTACTTATTTAGAACATACATAACAATTCAGCACTGCCACCATAAGTGTACCGTACCAATCAATAACAGTTCAATATCAATTCTATAGTATACAAAGGAATTAGATAAACTCACCACCTTCAAATATCCAGCATCACCATTCCTTAGATTTTTCAACCAATACATATAACATGAGATCTTACCAATAACAATATACACAAGACTAAACTAAAATTCATCCATACATTGATCCCAATATACTCAATATAGACATCAACATTATAAATCAAGATATGAACAATTCTACAATAATTAATACATAATTTCATAGCCCACAACAATCTACACATGAATTCAATATTATTAGATCATGATCAATTCACCTATTTTGGAGCAAAAATTAGGAATTCAATGAACACATGAATTCATGGAAGTTTTGATCTTAAAACCACAAATTAACATCAATTACTTTATAGAACATTTATTTAAATCTTTCAATGCAAGATCCTATGCTAAGAATTCAAAATAGGATTTCAAGGTTTTTTAAATTATATGTGAAATCCCTTCGGAATTGTCTCTTTGAATAAGAGAAGAATCAAGGAAGAAATTATCATACCTAAATTATAGAAATCTTTAAATACTGAAAAATAAATCAATGAAGAACTTCAATCATGGCTGTAACTTCACTTCAAGCTTCCAAGGAGTTTTGGAGAGAACTTCTTTTTTTGGATTTTGATTTTAAATAATGAAGTCTAAGTGTAGGTTTTAGAGTTATAATTAACAATAAATACCAAAAATAACCCCAAATAACCATCTAGGACTAAATTTAGACGTTTGGTGATTTTTGCCAAATTACCCACACTGTGCCTGAGAGCTACAAGAAAATTACAGGCCCAAAGGATGGTTGCCAAACTTCTGGTCGTTGTTTGATTAACAGGGGAATCCTTTTGGGGCATCATTTTTATTAAAGGCTCAAATTTTAGGGGATAACGTCCTACAACTAAGTGTGGTTCCACGCCCACAAATGACGGGACGTCGTTTAAACGACGGGGCATCGTTTGGACGACGGGGCATCAATCAGGTTCGTTGGTTGGACTGCTTTTTGCTGCTTCTTACAAAAGTTTGGGTCCTCCTGAAGGACCCATAGGGTGGTCCTTGGGGAGTTGTACGCGGATATTTATACCTTAATCATGTTTATTTATGTGTTAGAGCCCTCACCTATCATTTTGGACACCAAACAACATGTAAAACATGTCATGGCACACTAGCACACACAAGGACTAGTTTCAAAACGTCTTGGTCGTTCTTTCACATATGACTTCCAAATTCTTCAAACTGACATCTAATGCTTATATTTGTTATTTTATCACCTTATTGACTCATAAAACATATTATAGGCTCTAATAACCTAGTTCATATTGAGTGTCACAACAATGTTGCTCTTGATACAGGTGGTGGTGTCCTCAATTTTAAAGGGAGGATGTGTGTTCCCCAAGTAGATGATTTAATTCAAAAGGTGTTAAAAAAATCTCATGGTTCATGGGTACACTATTCATCCTGGTGTGACCAAAATGTATGGAGACTTGAAGTGACTTTATTGGTGGCATGGAATGAAAACATACTTAGCTAAGTTTGTGGTAAAATGCGAAAACATTCAGCTAGTAAAGTATG
Organism: Solanum neorickii; assembly: GCA_027704865.1. NCBI lineage: Eukaryota > Viridiplantae > Streptophyta > Magnoliopsida > Solanales > Solanaceae > Solanum > Solanum neorickii. Next base: position 33,380,925 of record JAKWJC010000369.1, read on the forward strand.
AGCATCAAAACCCTGTCAATTTGCTTGAGAGAACAACAATATATTAAGTGGGAAAGGATATTTATGGACATTGTGGTTGTTCTTCCCAATACTCTAAGAAAGTTTGATTCCATTTTGTTGTGGTTGATAGATTGACTAAGTCAGCCCACTTCATTCCAACAAGTGTATATTATAATTCCCAAAAATTGGCATTGATTTATGTTAAGGAGATAGTAAGGCTGCACGTGGTGGGTCTTTAAATCATCTTCAATTATAATATACTGTTTACATAAATGTTTTGGGGGAAGTTGCATGAATAGTTGGGTATTCAACTCACTTTTAACACAACTTTTAATCCATAGAATGATCTACAGTCGAAGAGAACAACTCAAGTGTTGAAATACATGTTAAGGGAATGTGTAATTTACCTTGGAGGACATTGGGATAAATTCCTACCTTCATGTGATTTCTCCTAAATTAATAACTATCACTCCAACATTGACATGGTGTAGTTTGAAGAACTTATTGGGAGGGAATGTACATTGCTTATAGGATTGTCTATGTCTTGATATGTGATACATGTGGGGTGGATTTGGTAAAATATGCTTAGGATATGGTGAGGAGAATGCAATCTATGTGTATAGCCGCTCCAGAAAGTGCATGGAAATCATAAGGTAAACTGCATGACGTTTTAGGTTGTTGAACAAATTCATTGAAAGGTGTCACCCATAAATGGATTGATGAGATTCCGCAAGAACAACAAGCTTATTTCTCATAACATAAACCCATTTGAGATCCTTGACTATGTATGGATAGTGGCTTATATGTTGTCTTTACAACCTAGCCTATCTAGAGTCTATCCAGTGTTTCATTGTGTCCGTGTTGAAGAAGTATCATGCAGATTGAGATTATATCATCAAGTGTAATCAGTTTTGTTCAATAAAGATCTTCATTATTAAGAGAAACCGGTTTCAATCCTTGATCGTGATGTCTGAAAGCTGAGAACCAAAGATATTATGTCAGTGAAATCTCAATGAGATCATTATTTGTTTGAGGAAGCTGCTTGTGAAAAAGGAAGGACATACGAGACAATTAACAACAATTATTTGGCGATAAGATACTACTCTATTCTTGCCACATCCTAGTTTTCCCCGAGTGATGGGTAAAATTTTATATATTGTAACTACATGTTCCCATTGTTATGGTTAAACTAATAGGAAAGGGATTTGGGACACAGAACTTCTGAGTAGTAATTTGGAAATTTCCACCCTCGTCCAGACATGGATAGAATCTGAGTCATGTGAAGTCTAGCGTAATAAGGTAATGTTTGGGGGATTTTATAATGAACTTTACAATTTAAGTGTATATCCAAGACGATAAGGAAAATATAGGGATTTACATAAACGAATTCGGGTGGATAGAAATATTGTAATTGATCTTAGCGTGAAAAAGTGGTTTTAGAACATCAAGGTTTCAGGGATTCTTGTGAAATGGGGACTTGGAACACAATTCTAAGTATCTTTCTCCATGTAAACCTCCACAACATGATTTTTCCCGCCATGGCGAGGAAATGGAAAAAGTCCCAAAAATGTTACTTTTTACAAACTTTATTCTTTTAGAGAAAAAGGGTGAGCTAGGGCTATTACTTCTTGTTTTCACTAATTCTCGCACAAAGGTAAGTCAATTACTACCCTTATTTTTTAAATGATTCTTAGAACCTATAATCCTTGTAATTTATCGCCCCAACGAGTTTTGGCTTGAATTTAATGGTGGAAAAATCTCTAGTTGGGTGCTACGATAATGGAATTGTCCAAGTGTTAGTATTTGGATATAATTGTGGTAAACTAGACCACTATTTTTGATCATCTGCATAAACTGCTTGTTTTTAACCAAGATTAAGACGGGAGACTCTAGAAAGGGAAACATAAAGTTCTTTAAACGAGTTTAGTCTTTGTTTCAAGGTATGTGATGGTTTGACTTCCCGATTGTTTTATATATGCATGTTAGTTGTTCCATTGTATTCCTGCATGTAGGTGAATAGGGTAAAATGAAATGAATCTAATGAAATGACTATTTTTGATTTTTTATTATGAAATGAAGATGTTACTTGGTTGTATGATACAACTGTGTAAATTATTTATTGTGATGCTGATTGTGTTTTTTATTGTGGTTTATTGGTTTGGGTATCATCTTCGAAAATATAATTGGATTGAGTGTCATGTTTTGACGTATAATTGGATCAGGCATCACATTGCAACAGATTATCAAATCGGGCCAGAGTAACAATTTGAGTGTAGGTTCCATGAGAGAACCATCATTGATTGTTACATATGAGATTGATATTGTGAAACAAATATATTGAGAATGAACTGGTAATGATATATCTTTCTATTTACCTGTTGTTTACTATGATTCAGACACTCGTGTATGCCATACTTATTAAAATAGTCGTGTGATCCTAGTATACCACTTATTTGTGTAGACATACTGCACTCGATTTTTCTTTGTTTAGTACAGGGCATCTTCAGGCGCTTGTTGAGATTTCTCGGCTAGGAGATAACTAACTTGTCGAGTTCATGTGTGAGCCAGTTCTTTCAGGCTACTATGGATTCATCTAGGATTTTTCTTTATTTCCTTTGGACTTAGACCTTTCAAATTATGTACTTTATGTTTTGTTGTTTTGGGGTTGCATCTCAGATCCCTAATCTTAAATGTTTAGTTAGAAATTTTGTTACAATGACAATCAGTTTAAATGGGTTGAACCACTTGTTTATGTTTTTTTTTGATAACTTACTAAGATTATGGGAACTCAACTTTTAAATTGATTATTTAAACTTATTTCCACATATTTTAATGTCTGTCTTTTGGTTATTGTTGAGTCCTCGAATTGGAATCATCCAGGGCCTTGTTTTGATTCAAATAGTGTCGTCCATTGTGTATTTTTTCTTGATGTCTAATAAAAACTTCTAAGTTTCTGGTGTTTGAAGATTTGATAGGATCATGGACACTTACACGCAAAATGAAAGCAAAATGGAAGAAAATAGGTGAAGATGCAAAGTGCACATCGCCAAGTAACGAAGTTCCACATTTTGTTCCATAAAGTGAACCCCGAAGGAAGTAGATCAAAAGGAGACAAAAAGGAGAAGTCGACGCTTCTCCGAGTAGTTCCGCGAAGCTTATTTATGCTGCTTAACTTTACAACATTCAAGGATTATAAAGTCCAAAAACAAATGCCGTTTGACCAGAAGAAGGGTGTATTCGCTGAATCACTGGGTGATTGACGACTATAGACGCTGAATGGATCGAACAACACTAATTCTCAAGTCTAAAAATACTTAACTCTTTTATTGTTCAGAGAAAATTTTTAGGGATAAAACATTATTATTTTTTTTAAAATTTTAGAACTTAAGATTTTAGCATTTTTCTCTCAAGTTTTGAGAGGGTTTTTAGGAAGCTTGAAGAAAGAAGTTCTTCTCCCAATATTGGGAGTGGGTCTTCTCCATTTACCTTTATTTTCTACTTTTAAGGTTTAATATCTTATACTTATTTGATTCCTTTGTCATTTTAAGTATATTTGATTATTGCTTGATGTGTGGCTAAAATCCTCATTCTTGGAGTGTGATTTAGCAAATATGTGTTGATATTATTTTTTGGTCTTGCTTTCTGATAGGTTTAAATGTATTTTAGTGGTTATTTCACCTAGTGGTGGTGGTTTAATTTAATGGATTTGTAGTTGCAAATAAAAAACCACCAATGTGTTTTTGCCTTGCCCGAGATGGAGGTTCTGAAACCAAGACCACTAGACCGATTGCCTAAGGAGTGGATCGACATGATGTTCAGCCCGAGAGGGTAGGCCCTAGTCCCCCAGAGCACCCCTAATTCATCATACGGTGTACTCGACCTCTAGAAGGTCTTATACAAGCCTCTTAGCATTCGTTCAACACATATGTATTAAAAGTAGTGTCGAATTAAAACTTTTCACAATAAAGTCAACATGAATACTATTATTATTTACCAGAAGAAAATCAAGTCTTATGCTAAGCCATCTTAGATACATATATTTATCATAGGTTACAACCCCTATGTTGGAAATAAACTTTTTATTTTAGTCTATTACAATGTCTTTGATTGAAGAAAACTAGAACATAATCTATGTTCTTGAATCATATGGCGATATACAAATCTTGAGACAAATTTACCTCCCAAACATCAACTTCTAGGAATCCTCACTTGCCACCATTTACACTTGTAGAAATAGAGAAACATATGGAAGTATCACAATTAATGCACTAAGTATGGTGAACATGCAAGAAAACAATGAAAAAAAGGGACATTTACATAAAGATATGATTTTCATGCTCCTTTGCTAAAAGTCTCATAAGAGGAGTATAAGAAACATCTTCAAGTCACATCAATATATAACACAAGATATGTCACATCCAGGTTTACCCCCTAGACGTAACTGGCGTCGTCATCCTTTTCATGGACTAGGACTAGACTCTTAGTCTCGTGTCATTATATTCATAGGTTTAAAAATGCGGAAAAATTTAGAACTTTCATTACAATTACTTGGAGGCCTCTACATACACATAATATATAGTCGTATCAAGTATCCATAGACCCTTCATATAGGAAGGTTACATAGCCTTCTACTTTTATTGCAAATACACATATATAAGATATAAAAATTGTCTCAAAGACAATCTCATCTCATACCATCTAAACGATTATCACAATACGGGCATAGCCCTTACATCAATATCAACATGATCACATTTAGTTCATATAAAAGTATAGTACTCAATTGAAAAGGAAAGCAATTAAAGAGACTTTAATCTCATAACAAGTCCGTAAGATAGATAGTGGCATTGCCCTTGGAAGTTGAGGACCTACCCTACTTGGATGAAATAAAGAATCCAATTATTCAACAATATCGCCTTCCAAATTCCTCAACGACCGGAACCTAAAATGTTTGGAAAAAGGAAAAAAATTGGGTTAGTACTCCACATGTACTAAGTATGAGACCTTTTGCACATATACAAGCAAAACATGCTAAAAAGGGACATTTAGCCAAAACATGACATTTTATCCTTTTAGGAACGTAATGCAAAGCCAAGCAAGTCATATCAACCAACCAAACATGCTTACCAATTCAACAATACAATATGTATTCTGAGATACTTGAAACCATGATTTACTACACCCTATAATCAAGGAATAACATCATAAGAATGAATAAGAGTTATTCATATCATAATAAGCAATACAACTACTCAGGAATCCTTAAAGTCAACGAGTGCAATGACCAAGCAAAGCCCCAAAACGTTTTTCAACCAAGTAGACTTAACAATACAACATAAACAATGTCCAACTTTAACAATATAATCCAACTACATATATCATGAGGATGATCATCATCATATAGTAATTTACATGGTAGTATCAACATATTATCATCATATACATCATTATCATATGCATACATAATATCAACTTCCTCAAGCTTCCATCAAAGTCAACTAGTGCAAGGCATAGGTAGAGTCCCATACCCCTAACTGGGATAAGTTAAACCTCTCAAGTCACCTTAGTTAGTTTATACTTAATTACATTATTTTACTTTAGGTTAAACTAGAATTAGCCGACATTGACCACATGAGATAAGTGTGGAATCCAGTGTTGTAAAACCTTACACTGATGGAAGGTTGTCTACCGGCCAAAGTATAACCAAACACAAACGTAGCTTTATAGGTGGATCCACTAGCTAGTCTTCCTATGGGGGGAAACACAGTTCAAGCTAAGAAATAGTATATTCCCTCTTGATACCACTTGGTAGTTGGGGCCTCCTCTCGTGAGAATCCATAGGATGAGTATTCCTCTTTGGAAAGTCAACATCACATATAGAACTGTAGGGAAAATCTTCCGCTTTGGCAAGTTATCACCTCCCATGGTCAAGTTCACTCGGTGCTATGCTAAGACCATTTATTGAAATATCTTTAAGCCTTTAATTAACAATCATAGATTAGTTTAGTTCATAGGGTCTATCCCTTGTATAATCATCATCATCAATAGCTCAAGAAGAATTGCATGAGTATAGTACTTTCGTCACATTTCATATAAGTGAGGTTAACACATTGCATAACATTTCATAATAAGGCACATTGGTATACATCCCCATCCTTATAGCATTCACATCCTAATCAATCTCACACCCATAATCAAGACATTTCAATTCAATCATCCTACCATCCTACCAATCCTAATACAAGGCATACTTTAATATAATATCACGACTTAACCACAATTAATCACAATTGAAAGTAAAGATAGAGATTATTAGACTTACCATGTCTTCCTTTAAGTTAATCATCAAGGTCCTACAATCAAACCATAACTCAACCCAACTACGAGAGTAACATCATCACACAATGATTACCAATAAGATAGCAAGGCCAATTGCATCTCTATAACACAATTCAACACTAGATCATAGCTTAAGACAAGATACATAGGCTCATTTCACGATATACATCATAACCTATATCACATATCAAGAATTATTATGATAGGCCTATAATTCATCTTAATTTATTCATAATAATAGCATATGGTAGTAAAATAATTATTAACCAAGTCCATTTTGAAGGAACCCTTTGAGGAAAGAGTCGCAAAGGTTAATCAGATCCCATTCCTTAATGTTTGATGAAAATGTGATGGTAAATTCGTCCCTTTAAATCCCCCAAACCCTTATCCTTGCTAGTCTTAAATGGTGAGTTCAAGTAGAGAGAAAAAGAAGAGAGAAGGAAGAGAGTTTGTGTTTATGAGTTCTAATTAGTTTATTTAGGGTTGGGGCCTTTTATGTGGGTTTTAATTTGGTTATTTAGTCTCCCTTTAATTACTAAATAACCCATAAAGCACTTAATTAATTAAATGACTTAAAGTAAAAATGTGCAGGAAACTCACCCTTCACAAACAGAACCCCGCCGATGGGCCATCTGTGAAGCTACAGGTCCTCACCCCTCCGTTCTGCACTCCGTCGATCAGTTCTGAGATTGTGTAGGCGGGCCCCTTCCTAAACTGGATAAGTATGGGATGACATTGGCATCGACTCCCAGTTAGTCCAGATACGGACTGTTGGTAATCGCGTCGATGCTCGCCTCCCATGCAATGTTGCTTCAAATGCAAGGGTCCTCCTTAAGGGCCTTTTGTTTGTTCTTGGGGAGTCGTCCCAGACGTTTCAACCATGAAACAAATCAAACACATATTAGCTACCTTTTCACCATTTTCATACATTTATGACTCCTACAAACTAGTCAAATAGGCCAAGACACCCTAGCACCCTTTTGAACCAAACTTCAGGACGTTCTTGGAAGTTTTGGTTCTTATACTTCCTAATTGACATAAATTCACTAAAATGGACTTAAAAATAGTACTTACACCTCATAACACCTATGTTAGGCTTTACGACACATCTTGGATTTTCAAACTGTTACAAGATATAACAATATTCATCAATTCAACCTTTAATCCCTTTAGATTCTCTACTTAAGTTTACTGTAAGACACACTTAAATAAGACATGAAGATACAAACCATACACCCTATTCAATCACACCTAAGTGTTCCTCAAATCTACCCTATATAAGAGATTTTTTATTCAACATACTACCATTAGGAGAACATTCATTACATGAGTCATTTAGAAATCAATCATATAATTAATGGACTTCACATAACGGTCTTTGAAGACATAGGGAACACACTTTAGCATTTTCAAAGCCTACTCATTCCATGTCTAGATAGTGTCTCATTCTACTACCTATACATTGTAGAATCTTTCCAATAACTAGAGTGCACAACCCGCATAATAACAATTGGCATTAACCTATATAGATTGTACTAACTATTTAGGGAATCCAGGGTTATCAAACCCCAAATAGTGGAAGTTGTTCTACTTGCCAAGAGTATAACTACGACACATTCCATGTAGACACATGATTTAGGGGATATCAAAAGGTTTCTTAGTACTCTAACCTCATACTCCACTAGAGTTAATTTCTTAAACATATCCACTTTGTGGTTTTCCTTAGTTATCATTGAGTAAGTCCATTCACATAAGTCTATTAGAGAGGGTACCATCTATTAACTCTTCCAACGCTAGATAACATTTCCAAGAAGGGGTCCATACGGGCTTCCTATCAAGGTTCATTTAGGATAGCTATTATGACTTCCTTAGATATGATTTCATGTCGTTTTAGCCAACCTACCTCTAAGTCCATCATTCTACACAAGATGAAGGTACTATTACAATCATATCATTCAAGGCTTCCATGTTAACCTTCTCTTCATATTCAAGGTTCCATATTCATATTTCATAGAAGGGTACCTACTTTTGGTCTACGGATAAGTGAAATCTCTTGCGCGTCGCGCATCCAACACTGGCTTTGCAAATTTTGCCACGCGACGTGTGGCCTTTACGAGGTTCACTAACTCAAACAAGATTTTATCAAAAAATAGAACTTCCCCGCGACACGCATCCACTTAAAAAATTTGTTCGCATCATATAAAAGTAAATTTTACTTCACCAAAAGACCCAAATAAGTGAGGGGTCTTTTGGGTAATTTAGGTGGTGACTATATATTGATTTACGGTCAGTTTTATGTCAATTTCACTTACTCATATCAAATCATTCCTCTCAGTTCAACCACCATTGAGGAACATTTGAATGGTCAATAATAAGGACAAATTATCAACTTTTTTACTCAATTTTTGTGGCTTAAGTCTTCATAAGGTATGGGTTCTTCACTCTTGGGATCCCTTTCCCTAAGAGGTCCGTTTAAAGTTGATTTCTAAATCACCTAATTCTTAGGGATTTCCTCTACAAATATGTTTTCTTCTAAACTTGAAATTAATGATTTATTATGACTAATTGGTTATTACCGATTGCTAATTAAGTATACATTGTTGATTAACTGATGTTGATTAACGATAATTACGTTTAGATCATGTCCTTTCCCCAATTCCCCCAAATCTTGGATCTTGCTGTGAATTGATGGGAATTTAAGAATGTTTTGATTATTTGACTTTTCCCAACTATTCTAATTCATTCATGGACAGCCTAGGTCATTTATTGTAGGGAATGTATCTATTTCTTGAACATTCCCCTAACCCTAGGTTATAAATTAAGGTTGTATTGGTTAATGCTGATGCAATTGACTTACTTTTTGTGTTAATTACTATTGTGTGATGTTATTACACCTATTGATGTATGAATTTTTTTGGTTGATGGTAAGACCATTGTAGAAATCTTTTAAAGGATAAATGGGTAAGACTTTATGATATTGAACCCTTACATCAATTATGATGACTTATACATGATGATGAATTTTAATTGAAGTATATCATGTCATTACATTAAGTAGGTGTTTATATGATGATGAAATTTAAATTTCTTGATTATGTGAATAGTTAGTTTATGATTAAGGTATAATGATATAAGCTTGGTTGTGAATCACCTATGTCTGTTATTATTATATGATGATGATAATGTGTTTATCTCACATATCACAGTTGTTATGAAAGGATATACTCATGCATTTCCTCTTGAGCTAATGACTAAGAATATACAAAGGGTTAGTCTCCTATGACCTATGCTAAGTTTTTATTGTTAGAGGATGACTTGAAGACATTTGAAAAGGGACTCTAGCTTAGCACCGAGTAAAATAATATAGAGAAGTGTCCCTTCCCATGTAAGGAAGGTAGGTTCACTATATAACCATGACATAGAGAATATAATGCCAAAGTCATAAAGAGGGTCTCAACTATGTATCCTAGTTCTTGAACTATGTTGCCTCCATGGTAATATAAGTTAGTGGATCTACCTAGATTCTATGTCCATTTTTGGGGCTACTTTGGAAAGTAGACCACCTTCTTTTGATGTAGGGTTTCATGACACTGAATTCCACAGTTTGTTCATGTGGTCTATGTTGATTAAGGAAAGTGTTCCCAAAAGTAAAATTAATGTCTAAAAGGAAATGAATATAGAAATTGGTAAGGATTACTTGAGGGGTTTACTTAGGATAGGTAGGGGTATGGGACACTACCTAGACATTTCACAAGTTAACTCTAAAGAGAGTCCTAGGAGATGTTCTAGTGATGATGTTATTATGAAATATATGATGTTGATTTTACATGATGATGCTATTTTATAATGTTGGCTATATTGATGAACATGTGTTGGTGTAAGTTGATATATGTAGCATTGAATATGAAGATGTATATTATTTGGAGCAAAACATTACTTATGATCTTCTATCTTGTTTACTTGATTGTGTGGGGTTATGGGACTTCACATAAGCATTGTACATGTAGGCTTGGGATGGTATTATTGGTAAGGCTTTTTTATGTTAAGTTGTTATGAGATATTGAATATGAAATGTTGATATCGCTTTATGCAGGTGTTATCTTTGGTTATGAACATGTCTAATGTTATTGTGATCCATATCTTGTATATGCTCTCTTGTATGTGCATTAGCAATTTCTAAATCACTTAGAATGTTTTCTAAAGAAATGGTCCCTTTCATGCACATTTTGAAATATTTTATATGCATATATCCATACTTAGTACAAGTGGTTGTAATAACCCATATTTCTATGTTTCTACAATTATGTAGGTTACAGCCGTTGAGTTTCTAGACGGCCGATTGAAGACTACTTGAATGTTCCCTAAATGTTGGTTTGTCCTCACCATTATTACAATTATGCCACTATATAGGTACTTGATGTTTTCATAGTATAAAGATATTTAGTTTCCTTCTATTTAATTTGAAGGCTATTATTGTATAATCCCATATGTGGATTTGGTAGTAATAAAGTATGGGCTATGCCCGGAAGTTGTACTTGTTATAGATGGTTTAAATGTGAGACATTCCTATTAGACTATCTTTGTATATTGTGTATGTAATTTAAAAGTAGAAACCTATGTAAGCTACCTATGAGTCTAAGTAAACTTCATATGTATATATGATTGTTAAGCTAGAGGTCTATGTAAACCTCAATACATAAGAAAAGTTTTAATTTTCCGCAGTTTTTAACCTATGAAATGTAATGAAGGTTTCTAAGAGTCTAGTTTTAGTCCTCTCCAAGGACGACAATGCCGGTTGCATTTAGGGGGTGGTCCCCGAATGTGACAAACATGTTATCAGTGCATGAGGTTTAATATCCTTAGGATTGTTGCTCTTGTGATTGTATTCATTGATTACATCTTTGTATATTTTATGGGTGAGGATGAGCATATGTACCATTTGAGGGTGGTATTGTATTTATTAGTCATATAATCTCTAGTGAGGGTGTAGAGCTCGATCCGAGAAAGACGGAAATGGTAAAGAATTGGCCTAGACCTTTGTCTCTAATTGATATAAGAAGTTTCTTGAGTCTATTCGGGTATTATAGAAGGTTTGTCTTTGAGTTTTCATCTATTGCATCTCCTTTGAAAACTTTGACTCAAAACAATGTCAAATTTCAATGGTCGGAGGCTTGTGAAAGAATCTCCAAGTGTTGAAAGATAGGCTTACCTCCACTCCGGTGTTGACCTTACTGGAGGGTATCAAGGGTTTTGTAGTATATTGTGATGCTTCTAGAATTAGTTTGGGTTGTGTACTTATGCAACATGATAATGTTTTACCTTTTGCCTCTAGGCAACTAAAAGTTCATGAGAAGTACTACAAAACTCATGATCTTTAGTGGCAACAGTGGTGTTTGCCTTAAAAAATATGGAAGAATTGTTTGTATGTCCTTCATATTGATGTATATACTGACCATAAGAGTCTTCAATATGTGTTTACTCAAAAGGAGTTGAATATCCGACAATGAAGGTTGTTGGAATTGTTGAAAGATTATGACATGAGTTTTCTCTACCACCCCGGCAAAGCCAATATGGTTGTGGATGCTCTAAGTCGTATGACCATGGGTAATGTGTATCATGTGGAAGAAGACAAGAAAGACCTAGTAAAATATGTTTGTAGGTTGGCTTCATTGGATGTTCAGTTGGAAGAATCTCCTAATAGTGGATTTATGGTTCATCATAACTCCGAATCGTGTTAAATTATTTAGGTGAAGCCTAAGCAACATCCTGATCCATCATTGATGGATTTAAAGGAATTGGTTCTTGGTAAGCTTAATGAGTCATTACCTTAAGGGGGATGTTGTTTTGAGGTACCAAGAGAAGTTTTGTGTGATTAATGTTGATGATTTGAGAAATCGGATTCTTAAGGAAGCTTAGGGTTCTCGTTATTTTATTCATCCGGGTTCCACTGTGATGTACCATGACCTTAGAGAAGTATTTTGGTGGGATGGCTAAAAAAAAAGGACATAGAAGAATTTGATGTAAAGTTCCCAAAATTGAAACAAGTGAAAGTCGAGCACAAAAAATCAGGTGGCTTACTTCAAGAAATGCAAGTTCCCACTTGGAAGTGGGATGACATTAATATGGACTTCGTAATGGGTTTGCCTCATACACGGAGGCAAAATGACTCAATATGGGTGGTTGTGGATAGTTTGATGAAATTTGCTAACTTTATCCCCGTTAAGTCTACTCTTTTGGCGGAAGAGTATACAAGAATCTATATTAATGAGATTGTGAGTCTTCAATGGAGACCTTTATCCATAATTTTGGATAGAGGTTCTCAATCCACTTCTCAATTTTGGAGGTCTTTCCAAAAGGTTTAGGCAATGAAGTGAAGTTGAGCACCGCTTTTTATCCCCAAAGAGATGGTCAAGTGGATCGTACTATTCAAACCTAAATGATATACTTAGATCTTGTGTTATTGACTGAAAGGGAAGTTGGTATGAACACTTGCCATTGGTTGAGTTCTCTTCTAACAATAGTTACGATTCGATTATATCCATGGCTCCTTTTGGGGAATTATATGGTAGGAGAAGTAGGTCTCGGGTTGGGTGGTTTGAGGTTGGAGAGTCTTCATTTCTTGGTCTGAAATTCATCTATGAAGCTCTGGAGATAGTTCACATGATAAGCAATAGATTGAAGACGGAATATAATCGGAAAAAATCTTATGCCAACAATAGGAGAAGAGACCTTGAAATTGAAAGAAGGTGATAAAGTGTACTTGAAAATTTCTCCTATAAAAAGGTTGATGAGAGGCAAGAAAGGGAAGTTAAAACCCCTCTATGTGGGTCACTATAAATTTTTTTAATGTATTGGAAAGGTTTTATATTGTTTGATTAGTGAGCTAGCTTCGGTTCAGCCGATATTCCATGTCTTCATGCTTAAGAAGTGCACTGGCGACCCCGAGTCCATTATTCCTATTGAGGGTCTAGGTGTGGATGAGAACCTCTCCTATAAAGAGGTTTCGGTGGAGATCCTTGATTGGCAAGTAAAGAAGTTGAGAAATAAAGAGGTGGCTTCCGTAAAAGTTATATGTAGAAACCACCTAGGTAAGGGAGAAACATCGGAGGCCGAGGCCGATATGAAGTCCCTTTATCCACATATTTTTTCTAACTAAGGTTGCTTTTCTTATTAATAATGAAAATAATGAATTTTTTGTATTTGAATTTGTTTCAAAATAGGTGCATGTTTTGGTAAAATTTTTATGCTAAAATGAGTTTTCATGGAAAAATGCTATTTTGCTTGATTGCACTTATTTATGTATTTGGTGTATTGTTGCCTTCGTGAAATGGTATTGACCAGGTTGGTGTGTTTTGAAATGAGTTTCAGCATAAGGGACTCTCTATGTTGTGTTGAGCTCATGTTGTTATTGACAATGTAGTTCCTCATATGTGTTGTGAAATGTTGAGCTTATCTGTGGTGTGCATTATGAATTGAGTTGTTATGTGTATTGTTGTTACCTATGTGCTGAATGAAGTTGTGAATTACTCCTATGTGTTGTGACTCATTATGATTTTATATTGTTGTTTGTTGGGCTGCTCGTATTGTGTGTATCCTTTACCTTCAAAAGGATTTTAGTGTCATTCAGGGACGAATATTCCTAAGGCGGGGGATAATGCAACACTCCGAAAGTTCGATGACTTAGACTAAAGCCTCACCTATTAAGTAGTGGCTAAAATTACGTTTACATAACTATACTAATGTAACAAACTGAGTTAGAAAACTTTAGATCCAAAACCATAAAGAAAGACGTTGACGTCCGGAAACTAGCTAAATTGAACTAGTAGACGTCCCTATGTTTGGTGAATGTTTGGGAGTGCCATATGATGTCGAAGACTAGTGAAAAGTATTTGAAGAGGTAAAATATAGTATACAAGGTCCAAACATCCAATAACGACTCCCCAAGGACAAACCGAAGGTTCCTTGAGGAGGACCCGAACCTTGGCGAGTAGGCTGCCAAAGTAGTCTATGTGCAGCAAATATGTGTAGTCCCTTGCGCGTCGCTCAGCCAACACTGGCTAGGAAAATTTTGCCTCGAGATGTGGGGCCTTCACGAGGCTCACTGCCTCAAAACGTTTTTTTTGAAAAAAATATTTGGAATTGCCCCCGCGACATGAAAACACTTCCCTTATTCGTCCCCATCATTTTAATGTCAATTTGACTTCACAAAAAGACCCAAGTAACTGAGGGTTCGTTTGTGTAATTTCGGAGGTGAATATATATATGCATATATATATATATATATATATATTTAGTTATTTAGGGTCAGTTTTAAGTAATTTTCACTTACTCAAATTAAATCTCCCAAATCAAAATCAAAAAGCTCTCACCTCTCTGTAATTTCTGTTTCAACTTAATCACCATTGAAGAACATTGGAATCTTGGAGAAGAAGGTCAAGTTCTCAACTTTACTAGTCAAATTTCTTTGATTAAGTATTCATAAGGTATGGGTTCTTAAATCTTGGAATTCCTATCCCCAAGAGGTCCTTTCAAAGTTTATTTCTAAATTACCCAATTCTTAGGGTTTTCCTCTACAAATAGTTTTTTCTTCTAATTATGAAATTGATGATTGATTAAAATGAATTGTGATTATATATGGATAATTAAGTATAAATTTTTGGTAATTTATATTGATTAATGGCAATTTCGTGTAGATCACGTCGTTTCCCCAATTCTCCCAAATCATGGATCTTGCTTGTGAATTGATGGTAATTAAATAATGAATTGATTGTTAGACTTCTCCTAATTATTCTTATACATTCACAGACTTCCTAGGGTCATGTACTGTTGGGATTGGATCTCTTTCTTGAAGAATTCATTATGAACCCTTTTTCCCTAACACTAGGTTATGAATTGAGGTCAAATTTGTTAATGTTGACGCAATTGACTTACTTTTTGTGTTAATTACTATTTTATGATGTCATGACACCTATTGATGGATGAATTTTGTTGGTTGATGTTAAGGCCATTGAAGATGGCTTTTGAAGGAGAACTGGATAAGACTTGATGATCTTGGACCCTTACTTGAATTTTGATGGTTTATACTTGATGATGAAGTTCAATTGAAGTATATGATGTGATAATATTAAGTAGGTGTTGGTATGATGATGCAATTGAAATGTCTTGATTATGTGAATTGTGAGATTATGATTAAGGTTAAGTGATATAAGGTTGGTTGTGAATCGCCTATGTGCCTTACTATAACATGATGATGATAATGTTTTAATCTCATATATGACGGTTGTAATGAAAGGATATTCTCATGTAATTCCTCTTTAGTTAATGACTATAAGTATAAAAGGGGTTAGTCTCCTATTACCTATGATGAGTTATGATTGTTAAATATCACTTTAAGACATTTGAAAAGGGAATCTAGCTTAGAACCGAGTGAACTAGAAGTGAGGAGTGTCGCTTCCCATGTAGGGAAGGTAGGTTCACTATATGCTCATGAGATAGATATTATAATGCCAAAGTCATAAAGAGGGTCTCAACTATGTATCCTTGTTCTGGAGCACTATTGCCTCCATAAGAATACTAGTTAGTGGATCCACCTAGAAGCTATTTCATGTTTGGTACTACTTTGGAAAGTAGACAACCTTCTTTCGTTGTTGGGTTTCATAACACTGGATTCCACATTAAGCTCATGTGGTCTATGTTGGTTAAGGCAGGTATTGCAAAAAATAAAATGAACGGCTAAGTGCAAATGAAGATAGACATCGATTAGGATGACTTGAGGGGTCTACATAGGATAGGTAGCGGTATGGGACCTTAATTATACATTGCACAACTTAACTCTAAAGGAGTCCTAGGAGTTGGTTTTGTGTGTCATGTTATTATGACTTATGTGATGTTGACTTCACATGATGATGCTATTATATGATGTTGTCTATATTGATGAACATGTTCTTGTCTAAGTTGATATATGTAGCAATGATTATGAGGATATATATTATCTGAAGCAAAGCATTACTTATGATAATTTATCTTAGTTACTTGATTGTGTGGGGTTATAGGACTTCACATAAGCATTGCACTAGTAGGATTGGTATGGGATTATTGGTAAGGGTTTTATATGCTATGTTGTTATGAGATATTGAATATGAAATGTTGATATGACTTTATGTTGGTGTTGTCTTTGGTTAAGAACATTTCTTATGTTATGTGATCCTTATCTTGTATATGCTCTCTTGTATGTGCATTAAGGAATCCTAAATGACTTAGCATGTTTTCCAAAGAAATATTCCCTTTCATGAATATTTTGTAATATTTTATGTGCATATATCTATAAATAATACAAGTGATTGTACTAACCCATATTTCTATTTTTGTACAATTATGTAGGTTCCAAACGTTGAGTTTCTATAAGGCCAATTGAAGACTACTTTGATATTCCTCAGGTGTTTTGTAGGTCCTCCACCATTACGAGGATGATGCCACTATGTATCTACCTAATGTTGTTGTATGTAATGAATCTAATGTGAATCAATGCATTATCGTTTAAATAGGATTAACCTATGTAAATTTATCTTCCATGAATTCCTAATATGAAGCATCCTTACGGTGAATTCGAGTTTATTAGTAATCGTACTAGGATCTGGTTTATACCATGATTTCTTTGTCTACTGCCATGCATTTACATTATTATTTAATCATGATTGATAAACAAGACTAGGGAAATTGATTGATGATCCATGCCTATCTATTCTCTAGAACAATGGTAATGTTTTGCACTAGTTGTATCAAGATCTTGTAATGACTTGCACATGGTTTTATTTATGATTTAAGTCATATAGCTACTTCTCTATAATTTATTAAAGATTATAAAGGTGCATTGATCAATTATGATAAAATATTGATGAATTGGCAAGAATAGCTCACCCGTTTACTTTTCTATATTATTATGATTGATTAAGCCTTGTATGGCATTGTGTGGTATGGTCAACTTATGGTGGCAGTGTTTACATTATTTTCATTATATATGTGTTAACCATTTCCTTGAAGGAAAAGTCATGAATATATACATTAGTGGTTATGATGATCACCTTATATGTAACTTCTGCCTAGTCTTCTACTTTAATTGTGAATCTAGGTTATGTTATTATTGTTATGAGCATGTAAATAAGTATGAAGTATCATGTTTACGTTCTTCATTTAATGAATCATTAAGGTTGATGACCCCTACCTATGTACCCCCATGTGAATACGTGAATAGATAAGGTTAAGAGTCTTGAATGTCAAGTGAAGATTGTCTTGTTTCCTATGCTAAATAGTTTTGTGTGGTCTATTCTTTGTTGTGAATTATAGTCTTAAGAGGGTGGATGCGTCAAGATTTATTGATAGCCATTATGTGATCATGTTGACCAATGTACAAACACACACACACATTATGCATGCATACAAGTAATATAGGTCATTGTTTTTAAATGAACGGTAGTTCTCATATTCACATGTGTCTACTACTAAGAATGTTAAGACGATGTCTATCAAAATACGATATCTGTTTCATAACCAGGATAGCTTTATAGGTGTACTAGTATGGAAAAGGGTATGGGACTTCACCTATGCATTGAATATGTGTGCCTTGATAGGATAAGTTCCAGTTTTGGTTCATATCTGTATGAATATGAATATATTAACATGTGTGACCTTAATGTGTTATGTGAAACATTTTCTCACATATATGTATATATACACACATTAATGATGATCGAGTCAATAGAGAAGCCTTGAAAGGTGTGCTCAAATTTATCCTTAACTAGATAGTGCTAATAATATATTCTATGACCATGTGAAAGGATTTTCTCACATGATTTAGATTGATGAACTCTCATCTATGACCTATGAGCTAATAATATGAGGGGATTACTATCCTAAGCCTATATTTTATAAAATTAATGTAGTAATGGCCTTTCAATAAAGGGATCTTAGCTTAGTACTGCGTGAACTTGAATATGAGTGTGTGTCCCTTCCCGATGTTTGAAGGAAGGTCTACCATAAATCTCATGAGGTTGATAATCACAATGCAACAATAGACATACATAGGGCTTTCATAAGTGAATAACCATAATGCCCCCACCTCGAAGTTCCATAATTGTGCTTGCCACATAGGATCTAGCAAATTAATTCACTATGTATCCCAGCATGTGTTAATATTCTACCTTGGCTAGTTAAGAACACATTCTATTTGTATAACACTCTACAACACCAAATTCCATGTTTAGCACCCATAGTGTTAGTGTCGGTTAAGTGTATAGTTTCCCTAAAGTAATATTGAAAATGGAAGTAAATTACTAGGACTCTACCTAAGATGACTTAAGGGAGGTTGATTTGTATGGGTGGATGTCATGAAACCATCTAGACATTGCACCAGTAACCCTTTAGGAAATTCTAGGAAGCTGTTCTAATGTGTATTATTATGATTATGTCTTTATGCATGGCATGGTAGTATTTTTCTATTTGTAATGAAGATGTGCATGGTATGATCCTATGTGATATGGTCTTATTCTTATATGCAATAAGTGGACCTTGATGATTATATGATGAAGATTGTTGATATGAATGGAGTTGTCTTCACTTAATGTTTTGATGTATGAATTTAATGATAAGGTTTTTTGTCTCATGAAAGGTTTACTATGTATGAGGGGGGTTATGGGGCTTCACATGTACATTGCACTAGTAGACTATGGTTGGGATCATGAACTAGGTCTAATAATGAGTATGTGAAGTGAAGTCCTTATATGTGTAAGTTGATGTAGCTTATTGTAATGTTCCTAAGGTTTTGACTTAAATGTGTCTCTCACGTGTTATACTTATCTTATGATATGCGATAACTTTGATAGGTTGTATTTATGCTTTACTTGTGGCCTTAAGGTGATGCATTGCGCCAAGTATCATTAGAAGGTTGTCTTGGAAGTTAATAAAATAAAGAGAATAATGCTCACTGTAGTGTAAAAATAGTTCACTTTAAAGTAACCTAAAAATGGCTAAATTCTATATGTGTTTTTCTATGATGTTTGAACTTTGAATATGTCTATATGAAGTATGTGAATGTTATAAGTGAAATTGTCTAATGTTTTTATGGAGATTTACTCAAAAAGGAATTAAGTATGATTTCAAGAAAATGTAACTTTTGAATGCATGTTTTTGCATGATTGTCATACTTAGTGCATTATTGTACTAATCTTATTCTTCTCTAATTTTTACTCAAAGTGAAGGTTATGGATGCTTAAAGAATCTCTTTACGATAGAGGATCTTGATAGATGATTCCCAAGCTCAAAGAAAGGGGTCCTTAAGTTCCAAGAATTCCCTACTCATGTCTTATTGTAAAGTTTGTTAAACATTGTATAGTTTTGTATTATGTATTAAAGGTTGTGTCCCTAATGTAATCTAATGTAATGTTCTAGCATATGATGTGCTAAGAAAATTTTTAATTTTCCGCTAAATTTACTATGACAGTGAGATGAATGATAATTATGGGCTTGTATAAGACCTCCGAGAGGTCAAGTATGCCATGTGAATTCTAGGGGCCGCTCCCCGGATGTGACAAACATGGTATGAGAATATGAGGTTTTAAAAGTGGTTTAGGGTCCAAGAAGTCTCATATTTCCACATCTAGTAGAGTGTTGTATCATTGGTGGGGAATCACAATACATCAAATGGTAGGAGAGGCTATAGGACGATAGAGTTTCCCTTTTTCATCATTCTCATATCGTGCCATATTAATTAACACTATAAGATCTCCCCCTTATATTTTCTTGTCCGGGGGTCTTTTTAGATGTGATTGATTGGATGAGATTGTTCTCTGTGCTTGGAGGAGAAAAGGTGAGTTTAAATATTTATCTTGGTTTTATGGTTGAATAAGTATGTGTGAAGGTTCATCTTGGCATATTTTTTGATGATGTGATGCCAATTATGGCTACATATGAAATTTATGTGAAAAAGCATGTTATATTAAGAATGTATGACATGATATTGTTAAAGCATGTTAGAAGTTATTATGATTAAAATGAGTTTTTTTGGAATGATGTGTTCCTATTTGGTTTTACATGATGGCAGCCTAATGATATGATTTGAACTTGAAATATTTAGCGGCTACCTATGGAAGCATGCTACCATAAGAATATGTGCTTAAAAGTGTTCAATGTTTCCCTTGGTATATATGTTGTCCTTCATAAGTTGCCTAGTATGGATTGGAGTCCTTTGTAAAGACTTGATCCTAGGTGTGATGATAGTATTCTTTCCTTGGAAAAGTTTTCTATCTCATATTGTTATGATTTTTCCATCAATTGCCTAAATGTTGCCTTCTTGTAATTTTGAAGCATGTTAACTGTAATGCAAGGTAGCTTACTGTATGATTTTTGGGAAATCGACTAAATTGTTCTTTGATTGAAATTTCCTAAATGTTTATAGAACTGATGCATATGAGCATAATAAAGAATTGAAAAAGGAGAATTTCTATTTGGAATAAAGAATGTGAGTCTTATGACATGATGAGTCGTAGATTTGTTTCTAACTTCTTATTGTGTTGTGAGTTCCTTGATGTTTTGGAATTGATGTTTTCCATAGAATTGAGGGTAGTAATCTTATCTTGGTAGGGTGATTATGTTTGTTTGATCGACCTAGAAGTTACCGTACTTTAATGTTTAAAGAAAATAAAGAGTCATTATGGCTAAGGTTCCTTGTTGTCTTCCCCTAATGATGTATGACCTTGGTGTGTATTGTATTGTTGAAGAACATATTTGGTTAAATTTTATGACCTAACTTAATAATTGGAGGACAAGTTTCCTAAAATGATAAGGCTTAGAATAGCTTGGTTTTCCTATGTTAACTTACTGTAAATCATTTTAAAGTGGTAATCAATTTTAAGTGATGAAAATGAAGGTTTTTAAGTTAAGACCCTCTTAAGGTTTGGTGAAGTTTCTCTTAAATTGTGTCTACTCTAAGTGGGATGGTGATTGAGTAGTAAGGTTGTAGATATTTTCTGTCTTGTCCTTCTATTCTTACTTGAACTTGAATCTAAATTTTTTTTAGTTATCTTGTTCATGATAGAAGTCTTGTCTCAAGTATGAGTTGCATGACCTTTATATGTTTGGTTTGTATTCATTAACATTACCTTGATGATATTATGAATGTTCCAAAGTGCATGAAAGAAAGTTATTGATAAAATTTATGGTTTTGTCATGTTTATTTGCATCTTGATATGCTAGTTGTGCATTTAACTTCATAGGATAAGATAAGAAACATGGTAATAGTAACTTGTGAGGTGTAATGTTTAGACTTATAATGGAAATTTGAGTTAAAGTGTATAGTCTCTTGCAAACTATGTGACTTTCATGATTTGGAATGCATGATTGAAGGGTCACTCTTTAAAAGTGAAATCATGTTTAACTAAGTGTTCATGTCTGTGCCTATGAATTGTGTTTTTTTCCCAAATTATGCTTAATGTGGAGGTTATTGTTATGCTAGAAATTGACATTTTGTGAAACTTCTTCCTAATTGCTGTGAAGTGCTTGGTGTGACTTACTATTTGGACTTCACTAGGAAGAAAACATGAGCATTCCTTGGTTTAAAAGTTAAGAATTTCTCATTTTACAAGTAAATTGACATTGTGCTTTGCTTAAGTATGAACTCATGATACATGTAAGTGTGTTGAGGAGAAGGATATTTCTCCATGGACACCACTAAGCATGGTATGGTTCAGTATGACCTTCATAGCACTAGGTCTAACTAATAAAGATCTTTGTTGATTAAAGTAACTCAAGTTTATGTGTGTTGAAGTATGAGTGACTAATTGCTTCTTGAGTGTTGTTGAAATCAACCTAATGTGACTTAAAGAATAGTTGCAAGATGAGCTCCTGATAAATTGAAGTGTAATGACCATGTTATAAAAAGGAGAAGGATGTTCCTCTTATGAAAAAGATTAGAGCCTTTGTGTTTGATGCATTAAAGAATGAATGAATGGAATTTATACTTAATTGTGTGCATTGAGTGCTAAAATGATTTGATGTTGTTATAAATGTGATGAACTTCTCTATGATTCATTGAAGTCCTTATTGTGATTAAAGTATTCTGAGTGTCATTCGAGGGACGAATGTTCTCAAGTAGGGGATATTGTAAGACCCCCAAAATATTAGTTAGGTTGTCTAAAGCCCAACATGTTTGTCTTAATTTTCTAAGGTACTAAGGTCCTAAAATGAATTATAATATGGTTTGGATTCAGTGTGTAATGTTGGAGGTGATTTGAAAGTAAAACGTCAAAGGACAACTAAGACGTTTGATGACTAGTCACCTATGTGTCTGTGCGCTTATATATTGTATGTCATGATCATGTGACGCCTTAAAATGATTTATAATAATGTGGGAGGTAACAAATTGATAAGGTTTTTATTTATGTTGGGAATGTCCGGGTACGACTTCTAAAGGACCCTGCAAAGGGGCCAACAAGACGGACCCAAGGCTGTCGAGACACTGCCTTGGCAATGTCAATTCACGAGCCAAACGATGCCCAGGTTGTTGAACAACGGACCGTTGGTGGGGTATCTTATAGCTTGGTCAAGGATCAACCAAAGAACATGTCAAGGACCAATCAACGGAAGCCACAGACGGCCCGTCGATGGAACTACTAGACGTTAATGGTGATCCATCGATGAAGCCTGGTGCCACTCTCTTGCGCACTATTTCATTAAAAGGGTGAATGGGAAATTCATCTTACGTCCTAAGCTGACCCTAGTAAGTT
Source organism: Solanum neorickii (assembly GCA_027704865.1). Lineage (NCBI taxonomy): Eukaryota > Viridiplantae > Streptophyta > Magnoliopsida > Solanales > Solanaceae > Solanum > Solanum neorickii. Next base: position 33,404,039 of record JAKWJC010000369.1, read on the forward strand.
TAATTAACTATTTCTGGGTGTATATAAGGGATCAAACACGTGAACAACCCATTCCCAATCCCTTCTAAACAAATTAAACTTTCCTTCCAAAAATCTTCTCCCTAGAAAACTCCATTGTTAGTGAAGCTCACAAATAGCTTGTAACATTTAATCCTATGGTTTCTCACCATGTTTTTGAGTTTTTCAACTAGACAAATGTATGCTGATCCTTCATCTCTATATAACATTTCACTTGGAGAGTTCTTCTCAAAGTTTTCATAGAGAAAAATATGATCAAAGTTCCTCTTCTTCAATATATCCATTGGTTATTTCTAAAAACGTTTTAATGGTTAAATTATGATTAATTGATTTTAGTTTATTGTATTTAACGTTATTTTAATCCATTTGCATTATGAACCAATATAACTTCCCAAAATCGATTTAGCCCTTGCATGGGCATTATGATCATGGCTTGTTAATGGTTGAATTGCGATTCAACTATGTTAAATTGTCTATATATAAATTTATTTACATCATTTTATGATGTGTTTATGTTGAAAGATCCATGTGGATCAATGTATGAAGAATTGATTATACTTAGTCTAGTTAACAATGAGATCACTATACCGTTGGTTCTTAATTGTATATTTGTGGAATTCAATCATGTTGAGAGTCTTATAGGTACTTTTTAAGGTTAATATTATATTTTAATTTTAAGTATAACTCTTGTATGATCAAGGTGAATAAGGATTAATATGAGTTGAGCTAAGTTCTTTTAGTCTATCAAATAGCAACTTGTGATCTTGACGTTAGGTTAGTTGTAATATGAATCGATCATGATTAATGTGATTATGAATTTTATACAATGGATCTACTGTGAATCAATTCATGATAGTTTGAATACAACTAACATTGTAAATTTATCTTCCATGAATTCCTAATATGAAGAATGCTTACTGTGAATTCGAGTTTATTGGCAATTGTAGTAGGATCTCGTTGAGACTATGATTTCATTGTCCAATAGCATACATGTACATTATTAATTAATCTTTATAGATAAACAAGACTAGGGAAATTGATTGATTATCTATATCTATCTATTCTCTAGAACAATGGTAATGTCTTTCACCAGTTGTATCATGATGTTGTAATGACTTGTACATGGTTTATTTTATGATATAAGTACATATATCTACTTCTCTATAATATATTAAATATGAGAAAGGTGTATTGATCAATAATGATAAAAAATTGATAAATTGGAAAGAATGGTTCATCCCTATATTTTCACATTATTGTGATTGATGAAGCCCTGTATGGAATTCTTTGGTATGGTCCACTAATGATGGCGGTGTTTACTTTACTTTCATAATATATGTTTTTACCATGTCATTGAAGGCAAATGGATGAATATATACATTAGTGGTTCTGATGGTCACCTTATGAGTAACTTGTGCCTAGTCTTCTACTTTAGTTGTGAATCTAGGTTATTGTACTATTGTTATTAGCATGTAAAGGGGCATGAAAGATCATGTTTAGGTTCTTAAATTAATGAAGTATCAATGTTGATGACACCTACCCATGTAACTGTATGTGAATGTGTGAATAGATAAGGTTAAGAGTCTTGAATGTAATTTGAAGATTGTCTTGCCACCTATGCTAAATGGTGTTGTGTGGACTATGCTTTGTTATGCATTATGGTCTTAAGAGGGTGGCTGCCTCAATATGTAATTGATATCCATTATGTGATCATGTTGACCAATGTACACACACACTCACACATTATGCATGCTTACAGGTAGTATAGGTCATGCTGTCTAAATGAAAGGTAGTTCTCATATTCACTAGTGTCTAATACTATGCATGTTAATATGATGTCTATGATAGTATGATATGTGTTTCCTTAACCAGGATGATTTGATAGGTGTACTGGTATGGGAAAGAGTATGGGATTTTGCCTAGGCATTGGACATGTGTGCCTTGATAGAATAGTTTCTAGTTTTGGTTCCTATAACGCCCCAAAACAAACATAGGTGAACAAGATCCTCGTGGTTGTTGATTGAGTTAATTTTAAGTTAAAATTAGTTATCAGTGTTATTAGTAAGTTTTTAAAGTTTTTTTTTGGAGGCCAAACGCAAAAGAACGTCCATGGCGTTGGAAAGGTATGCCTTAGATTGTACTTAGATGTCTTGATGTCTTTTGTGTGAGTTTTATGTCTTTGATTTTATTTAAACTAAGCTTGTATGTTCCTAAGACCTAGAAAAATTAGATTTGATTTTTAACATTCGAGAAAAACCCCACCTAGGACCCACAAGGGGCAATAGATAAAGAACCCAAGATTTGGACAAACCTGCCAAGGACACTGCTCTATTGATGAAGCAGTCTACTGGGCGTAAATCCATCGACGCCACATCTAACAGGGTGTTGTCGTTCCATACACAGTGTTTGGATCTTCCCCTCTCTTTAACATCCTATGATTCCATCGACACCTAGCAGAACGGGTCGTCAACTCATCGAGCCCGGTAGCTTGGGTCGTCGAGTGGCTATCTCCAAACGCTGTGAAAGCTGCTTCCAACTTGGGGTGTTTTATGTAATACACCCCAAATATTTTATAACCCTAAGTCAATATTTTTATTTTTTTAGGTTATATTAAGTTAATTTTAAACCCTAGACCTATACAAGACCCCTCATTTAAATTATTCAAACTCCCTCTCTTAAGTAAACTCTCCCAAAGTTACCATTGAAACTAAAATACAAGGAGGGAAAGAAGGGCTGGTTTGGAAGTTCTTATTAATAAAAAATTAGTGGTTTTCCTTATATTTGAGGTATGTTATTCATCCTTGAACCCTATTATTTATGTAGTCATTTCCAAAAGATTTCGTAAAGGGTTTCCAAACTCTATTTCCTTCAATCTTTGATTTTAAGCATGTTTCTTCTTGTAAAAGTGTTCTAATGATTTAACTATTTTTATTCATGTATGAATTGACTATTTTCATGTTAAAAACCTAATTGCCTCATTTATACGAGGCATATGTATACTTCCTTCATGTCTTACCTTAGTGAGTCTTCGGATAATCCCGAGGTAGGGAAACTCTTACGGAAAATGAGTTCACTTTCTCTTTCATTTGGACTTGGAAGTTCACTTACTCAGGATAGGATAATTCATTGTGAGTTCCTAAATTATTCAATGTTAAAGTTCCAATTTTTTCACTGCCATATTTATTGGAGTTTACTGTAATGTTTCGGAAGTTACTGTAAATGGTCCCTTTTGGTATAAAATTATGGAATCTCTTATCTAAGTGTTAAATGATGTCTCTTATGATGTTTTGCTTCTATATTCTTGAATATTTTACTTAAATTGCATAAAATGTTATTTTACTAAAATGTCCCTTTTCGCATGTTTTTGCATATGCCAAACATAGTATATTATTTGTACTAACCCCATACTTTTCTATGCCTTATAAGTATAGGTTGAAGAATTTTTGGATGATTCGAAGGCGAAGCATGGGAAAGTTCACTCTCTCAAGAATTAATATGTCCTCATATATTCGAGGACATAGTCTATTGTTTCCTACTTTTTATTATTAATACTTATTATGTATTTTATTTCAATGTAAAGGGTCGTGTCCCTAAGATATTATATGTTGTGTCCTATTTTGTGCTTTGACGATTATATTTCTTAAGTATTTATGAAAGATTCCATTTTATATTAAATGTTCGTGAAAAGTTTTAATTACGCACTTTTTTTCATGTCTTATGTAATAAAATATAGTTAAAGGGCTTGTACAAGATCCCAAAGGGTCAAGTACGCCCGGTCATGAAACAAGGGTTCCTCCAATTACTAGGGGGTACTTTTGGGTCATGATAGATTTGGTATCAGATCATAAGGTTATGGGAAATACTTTAGGTTCTAAAAGTCTCACAAGCCACCTCTAGTAGAATCTTGTTAATTGGTGTCAGTCGCGATATATCCATGGACAAGAGGCTATATGATCATAGAAGTTTCACATTCTTCTCCATTCTAATGTCGTGCCTTAGAGTTGAGTCATATAAGGTGTCTTTTCTCAACCTCTTCTCTTTGTGTGTATAGGAATGAATATGAGGAGATAAACCGCTAGAAGGGAAGAGGTAGGTGTAGCTAATGAGAGGATCCCTACCCATGTTGACCAATTTCCTAATGTTGGCCTAGAGGAAGAGAATGAGGAGGTTCACCTTTAAGAACCTCAAGTGCCTTCGGATTTTCAAGAGACTCATGTGCCCTTTTTCACTCAAAATCCTTTTGTTGAATGAGATATGACTAATGCGGAGTTGAGGGTTGCCCTAATGAATTTGACCCAACTCATTACGGCTCAATCTCATGTCGTCAATAATTAATTTGTTGCCCAAGCTAAGCAAGGATATTGGCCCCAATCAAATACTAGTACTCCCACTTATAGAATTTGAAATTTCATGAGGATGAACTCTCCCACTTTCTATGGCACTAAGGTGGATGAAGATCCACATGGCTTCATATATAAATTTTTCAAAGTGGTAGATGCTATGGGTGTGACCCCTAGGAAGAAAGCGGAGTAAATTTCTTACCAACTCTAAGATGTGGCTCAAGTGTAGTTTGACCAATGGATGATTGAGAGACCATTAGATAGAGGTCCAGTTTATCGGGAGGAATTCAAAAAGAGGATTTGCTAGATAGGTTCTTTCCCCTAGAGTGGAGGGAGAAGAAGATGGTTGAATTCATGAACCTTCGTCAAGGCGGAATAAGTCTGCAAGAGTACTCCCTCAAATTCACCCAACTCTCTATGTATGCCCCAAGCATGGTACCCAACCCTAGGGCTAGTATGAACAAATTTGTGATAGGAGTGTCTAGCTTGGTAGATAAATAGTATCATACTACAATGCTTCTTAATGACATGGATATCTCTAAGGTCATGGTCTATGCACAACAAATTGAGGACTCCAAAATTATGGAGATAAGGCAAGAGGGTAATAGGCCTAGGTCGGATGATTATAGTCACCAAAATACTAAGAAGAGGCTCTATCACCAAGATACTTCCATGGGAAACAAGGAGAGGGCTCCAAACCCAAAATTCCCAAGGTGGGGGCCACTCTTTCGAGAGGACTAGGTGCCCTACTTGTGGGAAGCAACATTTGGGTAGATGTCTTGTCGAAACGGATGGTTGTTTTATATGTAGTAATAAGGTCCAAAAGATGATGGATTTCCCTAGCATCAAAGCAAAAGGGAATCAGGTCAATCAAGCTTCCCTAGATCGTAATGCTCCAAAGAAGAACCCTTCCTGTGGGATAAGAGCTAGGAAGGATAACTACTCGAGAGTTAATGATCTTTGTAAGTCTTAACTCTTTATTATTGTTGTTTTTATGTTATGAAATGAGTTTATGTGGTTTTATATTTCATATGATCATGTCATCTTGATGAATTGCTTAAGGAATGTTTTTTTATAAAAAAATGGTATGCTTAATAATGAGTACATTGAACCTTACTGTGAAATTTTTAATTTTTTAAAAAATAATTATTCTTCTTCAATGGAAATTTCAACGTGTAAAAAAGTATTGTATATGAGCATGTTTAATGTTGGAGAAGTTATTTCCTCCATAGGAAAATGTTAAGTGTTATTTTAAAAATTTTGAAGTTCACAAGAGTCGCTTATGTTGCTAAGTTTTTGAAAGTGTGAAATGATTGTCCTTTCTAGTTAATTATTTGATTTTGAGAGTTGAATACTTGATTTTAATGTGTTATGTTATGCTAAGTACTGCATTGTTTTTCTTGAAGTTTAAGTGTCATCGAGGACGAATGTTATTCTAAGTGGGGAAGAATGTAATGCCCCAAAAAGAACTAAGGTGAACTAGAGCCTCGTTGTTAACTTTTGAGTTAATTTAAAGTTATAATGAGTTATACTAGTGTTACTAGGAAGTGTGTGATGTTTGGTTAAGTTTGGAAGTAAAACTCCCAAGAACGTCCATGATGTTCGGAAGGTGTTCCTTAGATTGTACTTGGGTGTCTTGATGTGTTTTGTGTGAGTTTTACTTGTTCGTTTTCATTGAAACTAAGGTGGGATGTTCATATGACCTGTACAAATTAATTTAGAGGTTTAACTTCCGGGAACAACCCCACCTAGGACCCACAAGGGGCGCCAGATGAAGGGCCCAAGATTTAGACAAAGCTGCGAACGACACTGCCCCATCAACGAAGCAGTCTACTGGGCGTAAGTCCATCGATGACCCATCAACTGGGGGTCCTTTTTTGAATACTTAGTGGTACGCTCAGTCCCTCCCTTGACCAGTCTCTTATGCAATTGACGCCCAGCAGCACACGCCGTCGACTGATTGATGCCTAGTAGCTTGGGTCGTCGAATGGCCATCTCCAAAAGCTGTGAAAGCTGCTGCCAACTTAGGGTGTTTTATGTAAATTCACCATAAGTATTTTATAACCCCTAGGTCAATTTTTTTAGTGTTTTTAGGTTATGTTAAGTCAGTTTTAAATCTAGACCTAGACAAGACCCTTGACTTCAAATATTCAAACTCCCTCTCTTAAGAAGACTCTCCCAAAGTCACCATTGAAGATAAGACTCATATAGGGAATGAAGGGATGGTTTGTACGTGTGTCTCTATCAAAAATTAGTGGGTTTACTTCTATTTGAGGTATGATATCTATCCTTTAACCCTCTTCCGTTCAAGGAGTCATTTCCAAAAGATTTCAAAAAGGGTTTTCAAACTATATTTCCTTCTATCTTTGATTTTAAGAATGTTTCTTCTTTTAAATATGTTCTAATGATATAATTGTGTTTATACTTTTATGAATTGATTATTTTGATGTTAAAAACCTAATAAACTCATGTATATGTATATTTCAAACTCTTAGCTTAAGAAATGGGTTAAATGAGTATGTTTGGGTAAGGGATGAACTTTGGGTTTCTCATGTTGTTGTTTTTGTTTAGCTACTGCCCTAAGAGCCTTATTATGATGAATGAGAAATTGATTTTAGTGTAGTATGTCTTGGTTAAATTGTGAGTTGCTTATATTGAATAATTCTTATGATGAAATGCTTTTGAGTTGTATGGTCTACCTTCTTGGTGGAGGTGTTTATTTGATAAACTTTATATAACATTATATATTTTTTTGTTTGTGTATTTGAAGGCCTAATATATTAAATGAAGTGATATTGAAGATAAGTCTTGTCTTGTTTTTCGTGAAGTTGAATAGCATGTTTGGCTTAGATTATGCAAAGGTAAAGTATATGACTTGTGAAGCATGTAAAGTGTATAAATTGATGAATGTAAGACTAAAGCATGTATAGAAGCTAATGTTAGTGAAATGATGCTTATATGAAAGATGTTCTCATAAGTACACACACACTTAAAAGAATGTATGAAGTTAAATTGAGTAAATAGAGGAGTTTTGAGGTGGACACTCTTCGTGAGTTGAGATGAAATGTTTAGTAGCAACCTCACTACATCTTAGGAGCTTTCTATGAATTCCTTTCGTGAGTTGAGATGTGGTGTTCACTAGCTTTCCTTAACCTATAGTTTGAAGTGCTTAGAATCCATAGGGTTTATGTATAGCACCGAGAGGATATGAACAAGAGGTGGTTACACCTCGTGAGTTGAGATGTTTTATTCGAATGTACCTCTTGAGATGAGTAGTCCTCATGAGTAGAGAATGAGTACTTATTATCAATCTCCTTATCCCTTAACTGTGAGCCTTCAAAGGTGTAGCCATTGGGAAATCCATGTAAAATCTAAAAATAACGACCTTACTCTACGCAAGTGAGGATTCCTCACCCGATAGGGGTTAATATCGGTATTCTATGTCTAGCTCTAATGGTTTATGTTGGTTAATCTAACCCTCCACAAAAGAAATTATCGAACTAAGTCTTCTTAAAGAATGTAATACTTAGGTTAGGTGGTGGGATGGGATCTTATCTACAGATTGCACTAGGTAGGACTTTCTGAAAGGGAAGGCTTGGTGCCAAACCTTCTAAAATAATGTACTACATAGGGTAGGTTGTTGTATGGGACGTATATACTACTTGCACTAAGTAGTCATTCCGAAAGGGAAGAGTTTTGTGGTTTTTTTGGTATCTTTTAATGTGTTGCCATTGATTGAGGGGCTAATTTCTCCGGAGTTGAGTAAGACGAAAGGGGTAGTCTTGAGGTTTTCATTGGTGTTTATTGAAGGAGGTATATGCGTACTTCCTTATGTTTTACCTTAGTGAGTCATAGGATAATCTCGAGGTAGGGAAACTCTAACGGAAAATGAGTTCACAATCTCTTCGCTTGGCCTTGGAAGTTCACTCATTCAGGATAGGATGATTCATTATGAGTGACTTTAATTATTAATTGTTAAAGTTCCAATTTGTCCACTATAATATTGATTGGAGTTTACTGTAAAATTTTGGAAGTTACTGTAAATGGTCCCTTTTGGATTAAATTATGGAATCTCTTATATAAGTGTTAAATGATGTCCCTTATGATGTTTTGCTTCTATTTTCTTGAATATTTTTCTTAAATTGTATGAAATGTTATTTTACTAAAATGTCCCTTTTCACTTGTTTTTGCATATGCCATAGTTAGTACATTATTTATACTAACCCCATACTTTTCTATAACCTTATAAGTATAGGTTGAAGACTTTTTGGAAGATTCGAAGGCGAAGCTTGGGAAATTTCATACTCTCAAGAATTGGTATGTCCTCATATATTTGAGGACATGGTCTACTGGTTCCTAGTTTTATTATTAAGACTTATTATGTACTTCATTTCAATATAAAAGGTCGTGTCCCTAATATATAATAAGTTGTGTCTTAAGTTAGGCTTGTGAGAATAAGATTTCTTAAGTATTTATGGAAGCTTCCTTTTTATATTAAATGTTCATGAAAAGTTTTAATTACGCACTACTTTTTATGTCTTATGTAATAAATGTTAGTTAAAGGGCTTGTACAAGACCCCAAATGGTCATGTACACCCGGTCATGAAACGAGGTTTCCTTCTAACTTCAATGGGGTACTTTCAGGTCGTGACAGTTTCTATGTGCATTAATATTAATGTATGAACATTTGTGACCTTAACGTGTTATGGGAAAGGTTTACTCACATATATGTATACACACACACACATGAATGATGATCTAGTCAATAGAGGAGCCTTCAAAGGTGTGGTCAAGTGTATCCTAAACTAGATAATGTTAATAACATATGCTATGTCTATGTGAAAGGATTTCCTCACACGATTTAGGTTGATGAACTGCCATATATGACCTATGATCTAAGCATATGAGTGAATGACTCTCCTAAGCCTATATTTTATAAAAGTAATGTAATAATGGCTTTTCAATAAAGGAAACTTAGCTTAGCACCAAGTGGACTTGAATATTAATCTGTGTTCCTTCCCAATGTGGTGAGGAAGGTCTACCATAAATCTCATGAGGTGGATAATACAATGCCTTAATAGTCATAAGTAGGGTTTCCATACGCGAATAACGATAATTCCCCATCTTTGCATAAAGAGGGTTTTCACATGCACCTACAAGTTCCATAACTATGCTTGCCACATATGATCTAGCAGGTGAATTCACTTAGTATGCTAGCATGTGTTAATATTCTAAATTTTCTAGGTAAGAACACCATTTATTGGTGTAAGTCTCTACAACAACAAATTTCATGTTTAGCACCCATTGTCTTAATGTCGATTTAAGGCTATAGTTTCCCGAAAGTAAAATGCACAATGGAAGTAAATTACTAGGACCCTAACTAGGATGATTTAAGGGAGGTTTCTAAGGATGGGTGGAAGTAATGAACCCATCTATACATTGAACAAGTATCTACTTAGGAAGTTCTAGGAAGGTGTTCTAATGTGTATGATTACGATTATGTCTTTATGCATGGCATGGTAGTATTTTGTCTATTTGTAATGAAGATGTTCATGCTATGAGTCTATCTGATATAGTCTTCTTCTTATATGAACTAAATGGATCTTAATAACTATATGATGAAGATTGTTGATATAAATAGAGTGTTCTTCACCTATTATGTTGATGTATGAATTGAATGATAAGGTTTGTGGTCTAATGAAAGGTTTACTATGTATGTGTGGGATTATGGGGATTTACATGTGCATTTCACTAGTACACTAAGATTTGGGTCATGAACAAGGTCTAATAATGAGGTATGAGAAGGGAAGTCGTTATATGTGTAAGTTGATGTAGCTTACTGTAATGTTCCTAAGGTTTTGACATAAAAATGTCTATCATGTGCTATACTTATATGATGATATGTGATGACTTGTGCAGGTTGTATGTATGCTTTCCTTGTGTCCTGAAGGTGATGCATTGCACCAAGTATCACTAGAGGGTTATTTTAGAAGTTAATAAAATAATGAGAAGAATGCTCACTGTTATGTAAAAATAGTTCACTGTAAAGTGATCTCGAAAGTGACTTAAATTCTATATGTGTTATTCAATGATTCTTGGCCTTTGAATATGTCTATATAAAGTACCTTAATGATATAAATAAAATTTTCGAAACGTTTTATCAAAATTTACTCAAAAAGACATAAAGTATGATTTAAAGAAAATGACCATTTTAAATGTGTGGTTGCCATACTTAGTGCATTCTTGTACTAAACCCATTCTTCTCTAATTTTTACACAAAGTATAGGTTATGAATACTTAAGAGATGTCTATACGATTGAAGATCTTTATAGGTTGTTCCCAAGCTCAAGTAATGAGTTCCAAGAATTCCCTACTCATGTCTTACTCTAAAGATTATTAAACATTGTATAGTTTTGTATTATGTCATAAGGGTTGTGTCCCTAATGTACTCTAATATTATTGACTCTAATATGGCAAAGAGACTTAAGGTGTAAATATATATTATGACTTATATTTTTTATATATCGATCTATCTATCTATCTATCTATCTATCTATACAAACATATATATATATATTTATATATATATATATATAGATGAAGTAATGTTCTAGCATATGATGTGCTAAGAAACTTTTTGATTTTCCTCTAAATTTACTATGACAATGTGGTGAATGATAACTATGGGCTTGTATAAATCCTCCGAGAGGTCAAGTACGCCATGTTAATTCTAGGGGGTTCTCCTCAGATGTGACACCATGGTACTCTCAAAATCATTCATCCTAGGCCACATCTCTATTCGCTTGAGTCGTCATGACTCGGGATAGGGTAAAGATAGACCTTGTAATCTCCTCATTATTCATGTCAAGGGAAACCAGTGGAACCTCATTCTCTTGGTTGACAAAAGGGACTTATTTACCGTGAGGAACTTGACCCTTTAGGTAACTTGTTCACCTTGGGGAGGAACTCCCTCATTAACCAAACCATCTTCCACTCTTCTTGTGGGGTTCTTCATGGATTCATATCCTATAAACACAAGAGAAGATATTTACGAAAATACACTTATAACCTCAACTCTATGGCAAGACACAAGAGTAATGAAGAAAGTTAAACTTTTATCTACCTATAGCCTCTTTATCATAGATGTGTCGCAACTCACCATCGATGAACAAGACTCTAGTAGAAGTGTATTTGTGAGACTTCTAATACTAGAGACTACTTCATAACCTTATGCTTTAGTAACATGTTTTTGTACAACCTGAGAGCACCCCCAAATAATCACAAAGCATATTCGACCTCTCAGAGGTCTTATACAAGACTCATAGAATTCGTTCATCACATATGTATAAATAGTAGTGAAAAATTAAAAATTTTCAAAATAAAGTCAATAGGAGAACTCTTTTTATAAAACATAAGAAAAATAAGTCGCATCATAAGCTAATTAAGACACATATAGTTATTTTAACGTCACATCCCTTACATTGAAAAGAAACTTACAGTCTAGCACAAAGTCATTGATAGAAGAAAACTATAACATAATCTATATTCTCATATCATATAATTTAATACCAATTTTCTGAGAAATCTACCTCCCAAGATTCAAATACTACAAATCCTCACTTGCCAGCATCTACACTCGTAGAAATAGAGAAGCATATAGAACTAGTACAATTAATGCACTAAGTATGGTGAACATGCAAGAAAACCATGAAAAAGGGGACATATACATATATATATATATATTTTCTATGCTTTTTAGTGAAAACCTTATAAGACAAGTGTAAGAAGCTTCTTCAAGTTATATCTATATATAACACAAGGTATATCCATATTCACCAATTGAGAATTTCATTACTTCATACTCTCCATCTAAGGTTACTCTAAGACTCACTTAAATAAGACATGAAGAGGCCACTCGTACACCCTCGTCAAGCACACCTTAGTGTTTCTTGAAGCTGCCCTAGTTCAGACAGTTTCTATTCAACATACTATCATTAGGAAACATTCATTACATGAGTCATTACGATGTCAATCATAAAATTAAGGGATTTCACATAACGGTCCTGGAAGTCCTATGGAACTCACTTTAACATTTTCAAAGCCTACTCATTCCATGTGTAGATAGCGTCTTATTCCACTACCTACACATGGTAAAACCTATCCAATAAATAGAGCGCATATCCATGTGATGAGAATAGGCAATAACCGAAATAGACCACACTAGCTAGGTATGGAATCTAGTATCATCAACACCCACATCGTGGAAGGTGATCTACTTATCATAGGTAGATTAAGGATATATCCCATGTAGGCACATAGTTTAGGGGATATCAAAAGGTTTCTTTGTACTCTAGCCTCATACTCAACTAGAGATACTCCCTTATGCATATTCACTCGGTGCTTTTTCTTAGTTGTAATAGAATAAGTTCATTCACATAAGCATATTATAGAGGGTACCAATACTATGCTCTACCAACTCTAAATACCATTTCCAAGACGGGGACCACAGTATGGATACGCTCAAATTACACCTTCCTAAATAAGTATAAGCGGTCGTATCAAGTAAAGAACCCAACTATTATGTAGGGGTCGATCCATCAAGGAAAATGATTTAGCCTTATTTTCAATGTACAACTACTTCTATTTGGTAAAGTTCTTTCAAAAATCAAGTAATTAAAGGGGTTTTTTGTGAAACAAACTTCTTTAATATCTTTAAGTAAAACAAGTAATCGGAGTAAAGATTTAGTTTTTATCAATTTCTAAGAGAAACTAGGGTGTATATGTTCTCCATAGGTTCATAACGTCGTATTTATAGCTATAACAATTCTTCCCTAGTGTTTTGCATGCAAAATGATAAGTTAGGTATATCTAAATCCTTGGTCTAGCATTTAGAGAATTTCACCATGTACCTTGGTCCAACTACATGTGTATAAGCTACTAACCCCTATGTTTACTTCATATTATGCATCATATTTGATGTATGACTTTCTTATTACTTTGCACCAATCGAGACTAGCCGATTAGATAGTATCCCACTAAATCTATGTTGATAACTCTTTTCTTATTACTACCTCCTTTGTCCGGCAAGTAGCAACAAGGCTAGTTCTAATGCATACACTCGTTAAAAAGACTTTCAAACAAAAGAATAATCAATAAAAGCAATAACCTAATTGAGAATTGTTATTAAGCTAGGTTTACTTTGTTAATCACCTATATTTCCCACAACCCTAGTTTTGGATTTAGTTACCCATGCAAACAAGAAGACAATTCATAGTTGTTAAACAATAAAACATCAACTTACTTTGACAATGCAAAGAAAATCCAGATAACCCACTTAAAATAACTAGATAAGAAATGAAAACCTAATCCACAAATTAAACTATCGCTTAAGTTGAAAACCCCAATCTTCAAACAAAAACTAACAACAATAACAATAATGTCTAACCCTAGAAACAAGGTTTTACACCCCTATTTATACAAAACATTATCCTAAATTAAAAATAATTATAAGAAGAAATGTTGTCCAAATCGCGGGTCTAATCGACGACCCCCACAGATGGACCGTCGATGAAATGGATGGACCGTCTACTACATCCATCAGTCTGGACTAAGAATCATTTTTCATACTAAGATGGCATTAGCTCTAAATCAATCGACGGACCAAAAACACGGTCTGTCGATGCATCTACAGTTCGTTGATGCCTTCCGTAGCTCCAACCTTTGAATTTCTTCAATTTCGGGTATTGGGACTATTTTTTATCTCATTGACAATTCAACAGAACGGTCCACCTATCACGATATTCTCCGTAGTCCCACACTTGGTCTGATTTCTTTGAGTTTTTCCATGTGCCTGAACTTCAATTGAAGGTCAGCAGCTACGGACTGTCGATGGAATGACAAACCGTCAATGGCCTTCATGGGTCGCTTCTGCACCTTATTTCTACTGCCTTCTGCATTACATTTATGGACATCTTTGCTGCAAAACAAACATAAATATATGTTAAAACTACAACAAAAAAGGCTCTATACACACACAACTCTAAAGAATAAAGCATTGAAAACACCGTGAAACCACGATACATCAACACCCTCAACTTAAATTCATTGTTTTTCCTCAAGCGACGCATTAATACGCAAAACAACACTTTGTACAAAAGTAAACTATTTTAAGCTTTCACAACCATATTGCTTTCAATCTCGACTATTTCTTTGCTTTAGTACATGCTTACGATGTAAGCTTTGACAAGCTAACTCACATGGCTAAGACCATGGCATAAAACTTACCTTGCTCAAATATGTCTACTATTTTGCTTCTCAGCAGGTACAAACTTTCCGACATTGCAACTTGTGTCCACACTTAAAAAGGAATCCTTATTTTTCCCATTGTGATTTTAACTTTGGGTACGAGGATCTATATTCAACACACACACTCAAAAACAAGTTCATACATAGCTAGTACTTGTCTCCATAGACTTTCCCTTATTTGCATTGCTTAAGTTCACCACACTAGACTTCTAGGATAACGATAGGACTTTCTGGGCTTGTTACGTAGGTTCAAGGTGAGGTATGGTACATATGGGTACATTTTAGTGACTTTTTTCCCTCTTTGACATTATGGCAAACATTGTCTTTTATGCCCTACTTTTTCCTTCTTATAATCTTTGTCTTGGTTTTCCGTTTCTTCTTTGTGCCTATGTCTCTTAGCTCATTTTGTCCACTTCTTTTCTTTCTTTTCTCTAGTTTTTCCATTTCAACTCATTTTCTTTATTTCTTTCAATTAATAATTATACCAAGTCACATCATTTGCTCATTTTCTCTTTTGTTTTCCACATTAAACTCTTTCATGGCAAAATTAGGGTCATCACTCATAATAGCCACCCTCAACTTGTGATTTTTCCATGAGTCAAGGTACACATTAACCAAGGATAGATCAGGGCTAAGAAGAGGACAATTTTTTATTAGCCACCCTCAACTTAGGCTTTTGGCCTAAGTCTATGTGCACATGCCCAATGAGGGACCAAGGCCAACACATTAAATTGAGGTAAAATGACCAACCGGGAAAGTTCTAGCTCGGTACCAACAGTTGAACGCTCAAACTCCTCGCACTCTATTGACACTTCATTGTCCTATCAAATTATCAGATTTCCCAGTTTAGGTGTTAGTTTGAGGGTCATGGAGTGGGTGTCTGTCGATGTCATGATTAGATCCAACGCATTCAAATTATTTTCAGGTATTCATGAAATCATTTTCATAGGACGTGATATCATTCATACATAGTCACCATGATTCATATTTCATGGTTTTATACGTTGTACAAACTACGACATGTTGGTTCAATAGAAAAGTAATCAGTCTCTTGGGGCAAAAGAACACAAGCAAGAAAACCCCGAATAAAGGATAGTGAGTTAGGCTACTTAGACTTCACCCTAACACTAGCTTTCCCTTTACCTCACCCCCAGTAAAATATCATGCAATTTTTCCTAATGCATCAAATGAAATACAATGACAGGGTGGTAGGTGAAGCAAACCTGGGGCGCATAGCAACGAAGAACACTAGCACACAAACTCATCACATCCTCTTGAAGGGTAGTCAAGTCAATACTGGGGGCTAGGCGTGCAAGAACCTGCAACCCAAATGCAGTAAGGCGTTTGTGAACCGCCTTAATCTTCTGTTCCATCTGCTGGCCTACGCTCTTATCAATCCGCTCCTCAGGATTGGCGATGGACTTTTGCATCTAAGATTTTATGTGATGCAGCAG
This sequence comes from Solanum neorickii, assembly GCA_027704865.1. Lineage (NCBI taxonomy): Eukaryota > Viridiplantae > Streptophyta > Magnoliopsida > Solanales > Solanaceae > Solanum > Solanum neorickii. The sequence goes on from JAKWJC010000369.1 coordinate 33,420,156, forward strand.
GGTGGTCATCTGGGCCTCTAACTTCTGGAACCTCGCCCAAGGGACCAGTATTGTAGATGGTGAAGTGGATCAAGAGAAACTGGGTGCTCTACAAGCCGCATGGGTGGACTCGGCTTGGGTGGTATATGTGGGATTTGAAGTGGTAGGGTCAAGTACTTGTGCTAAATCTACAGTGTTCGGCAAGTTCTCAGTCAACGACTGCAACCCAACTATGGGCCCTCCTCATGGTGCCGCTACATTGGCCTCATCCCTCGTATGGCCTATATCAACTGTTCCAACTAGAGTACAAAGTGTATCACAGTGTCCTATATAAACTGTTCCAACATGAGTACACAGTGTATCATACTGCAAGATGGGCACTCCGGCATCCCTGCATAGACAAAAGATCAGAAATGTAAATGGGTAAGTAGTAGAAGTCGTGAAAACCCTTTCGTGTATTACTATCATCAATAACTTTGTGAACACAAAGTCTAGTACTAATACCGCTCTATCCCATGTAAGATTATTATCTGCACTCATAGATGATAGGTAGTGGCGGACTAGCATCCAGAAAAACTTGGTTGTGAAGGTAAGGTTGGCAATTCCTATCAGCCCTTTTGGGTTTAACAACCAATCTTCAGCGTCACCGTCAATGAATAGATGTTAAGAAAGCCACCTCTTACATGCCTCTTTCTGCTCCATAGTCCTCTGAAACTTTCTTCTTTTCACCATATCCCTCTGTAATCAAACTTCGGAGTCATGGGGGACCATGTAATATCGGTAGAGGTGCAATACATGAAACGACGGATGGTGGCCAGAAAAATATCCACAGGGTAGCCCAGAATTAACATAGTGGTGAGCGGGTCCTGTTTGGCGGGTCTCGCCCGCCTATTAAAACAGCCTCTTAGAGTCTCCACATAGGAGGCGTAAAAATCTCAAACATATCCTGACTATACGTCCCCAGAATCCTAGCCATATACTCAAGCGTGTGGTGGGTCAAAATCTCTGTACATCGGGGACTATGTGCAAACTCTCCCTAATAACCCTACACTCTACAGTTATAAATCAGGTCATCACCTCATTCTCAATTAGAAACTTTGCGTATTTTTATATCTGATACTGACCATCTACGCACCACTAATTTAATTCCTCAAGAACTGGTACATTGATATTTTCCTGGGGCGCTGGGGTAGACTCTGAACTTCACATCACATAGACCATTGCAAAACCTTACTCACAATCCAAATCTAAGTCTACTAGTGCCATGTACATTCAAAGTCGTATAACCTCACACATACTTAGTAAACTTATCTTGAGACCACAAGCCGTAACATGTATTTCATACATCAACAATACAAGAATATACACTTCATACATCCCTAGCAATACTTTCATCATATAGTCAATGAGACCAACATTATGCACATAAACAAAGACCATATCATATAGACCCATTATGAATCATACTATGCATATCATCACAACAAGTAGACTACACGACCATGTAATGTAAAAGGAAAATAAACATAGTCACATGAATTAGAACACCTTCCTAGAACTTTCCTCAAGAGATACTTGTGCAATATATAGGTGAAGTCCCATACCCCCACCTACACTAAGCAACTACCATTAGGTTATCCTAGTTAGGGTCCTTACTTTACTTCCATTGTTCATTTTACTTTAGGGAAAATATAGCCTTGACCAATACTAAGACAATGGGTGCTAAACATGGAATTTGGAGTTGTAGATACTTACACCAAGAGAAGGTTCTCTACCTAGACTAAGTAGAATATTAAAACCATACTAGCATATTAGGTGATATCACTTGTTAGATTCTATTCGGCAAGCATAGTTTATGGAACTTTTAGATATGGGATGGGATTATTGGTAAGGGCTATACATGCTATGTTGTTATGAGATATTTAATATGAAATGTTGATATGGCTTTATGATGATGTTTTCTTTGGTTATGAAAATGTCTTATGTTATTGTGATCCTTATCTTGTATATTCTCTCTTGTATGTGCATTAAGGATTTCTAAGTGACTTAGCATGTTTTCGAAAGAAATGGTCCATTTCATGCCAATTTTGAAATGTTTTATGTGCACATATCCGCACTTAGTACAAGTGGGTGTACTAACCCATATTTCTATGTTTCTAAAATTATGTTGGTTGAAGTAATTGAGTATCTAAAAGGCCGATTGAAGACTACTTCGATATTCTCCAAGTGTTTGGTATATCCTTAATATTACGAGGATGATGCCACTATCTATGTAATTGATGTTTTTATAGTTTAAAGACTTCATTTTCCTTCTCTTTCATTTGAATACTCTTATTTTCTAATTCTATATGTGGATTTTGTTGTAATAAAATATGGGCTATGCTCAAAAGTTGTAATCATTCTAGATGGTTTAAATGTGAGACATTTCTATTAGACTATCTTTATATACTGTGTAAGTAGTTCTAAAGTAGAAACCTCTGTAAACTTCCTATCCGAGGATTCTAAGTAAACTCCATATATATATATATATATATATGACTATTTAGTGAGTAGTCTATGAAAACCTCAATGCGTAAGAAAAGTTTTAATTTGCCATAATTTTAACCTATGAATCACAATGACGATTTCTAAGATCATAGTCTTAGTCCTCTCTTAGGACGAAAACGTCGGTTGCGTCAAGGGGGTGCTCCCCTGATGTGACAAACATGGTATCAGAGCATAAGGTTGAATATCTTTACAATAGTTGCTTTTGTGATTGTCTTCATCGATAACATCTTTTTATATTCTAAGGGTGAGGATAAGCATATGGAACATTTGAGGGTGGTATTGCAACTCCCAAACGAAAATCAACTTTTTGCTATGTATAAAAAATATGAATTTCGGTTGAGATCGGTTGGGTTCTTGGACATATCATTTCTAGTGAGGGTTTAGAGATCGACCTTAGAAAGACGGAGGCGGTTAAGAATTGGCTTAGACCTTTGTCGTGAATCCATATAATAAGTTTCTTTGGTCTATTCGGGTACTATAGAAGGTTTGTCTATTGTTTTTTTTTCTATTGCATCTCCGTTTACAACTTTGACTCAAAACAATGTGAATTTGAATGGTCAGAAGATTTTGAATGCATTTTCCAAGTGTTAAAAGATAGTCTTACCTCCGCTCCGATGTTGACCTTACTTGAGGGTACGGAGGGTTTTGTGGTATATTGAGATGCTTCTCAAGCTGGTTTGGGTTGTGTCCTTATGCAACATGATAATATTTTAGATTATTCCTCTAGGCAAATCAAAGTTCATGAGAAGAACTACCAAACTCATGATCTTTAGTTAGAGGCATTGGTGTTTGCTATTAAAATATGGAGGCATTATTCAAATGGAATTCATGTTGATGTATATACCGACCATAAGATTCTTCAATATGTGTTTACTCAAAAGGAGTTGAATCTTCGACAATAAAGTGATTGGAATTGTTGAAAAATTATAACATGAGTGTTCTAAGATTAGGACATGGGTGTTCTCTACAACCCAAGAAAAGCCATATGGTTGCGGATTCTTTAAGTTATATGACCATGGGTAGTGTGACTCATGTTGAATAATCCAAGAAATACCTAGTGAAAGATATTCATAGGTTTGATCGATTGGATGTTTGATTGGAAGATTCTCCTAATGGTCACTTTATGGTTCATCATAACTCCGAGTTGTATTTAGTTGTTGAGATGAAGTCTACGCAACATCTTGATCCATCAATTATAGATTTAAAGGAATTGGTTCTTGGTAAGCTTAATGAGTCATTCTCCTTAAGGGGGATGGTGTTTTGACGTACCAAGAGAGGTTTCATGTTATTAATGTTGATGATTTGAAAAATTGGATTCTTAAGGAAGCTCATGGTTCCCATTATTCTATTCATCAGGGTTGCACTATGATGTACCATGACCTTAGAGAAGTATTTTGGTGGGGTGAATTGAAAAAGGACATAGCGCAATTTGTTGCAAACTGTCAAAACAAACAACAAGTGAAAGCCGTGCACAAAAAATCAGGTGGCTTACTTCAAGAAATACAAGTTTCCACTTGGAGGAGGGAAGACATTAATATGGACTTCGTAATGGGTTTTCCTCGGAAACGAAGGCAAAATGACACAATATGGGTGGTTGTGGATAGGTTGATGAAATCCACTCACTTTATCCCCGTTATGTCTACTTATTCGGTGGAAGAGTAATCAAGAATCTATATTAACAAGATTGTGAGTCTTCATGATATCACTTTATCCATAATTTCGGATAGAGGGGCTCAATTCACTTCTTGATTTTGGAGGTCATTCCAAAAGGGTTAGGTACTGAAGTGAAGTTGAGCACCTCTTTTTATTCCAAAGGGATGGTCAAGCAGACCGTACTATTCGAACCCTAGAGGATATGCTTAGATATTGTGTTATTGACTTCAAGGAAAGTTGGGATGAACACTTTCCATTGTTTAAGTTCCCTTATAACAATAGTTACCATTTAACTATATCTATGGTTCCTTTTGAGGCTTTATATGGTAGAATATGTAGGTCTCCGGTTGGGTGGTTTAAGGTTTCCAAGTCTTCATTTCTTGGTCTGGAATTTATCAAAGAATCATTTGAGAAATCTCACATGATAAGGAATAGATTGAATACGTCCTATAATCAGCAAAAATCTTATGCCAACAATAGGAGAAGAGACCTTGAATTTGAAGAAGGTGATAAAGTGTATTTGAAAATTTCACCCATAAAAGGGGTTATGAGATTGGCAAGAAAGTGAAGTTAAGTCACTGCTATATGGATCCCTATGAATCTTTTCAAAGGGTTGGCAACGTTGTATACGAGTTTAGTAGTGAGATAGGTTCGGTTCACCCGGTATTCCATGTGTTCATGCTTAAGATCTGCACTGGTGACCTCGAATCCGTTCTTCCTATTGAGGGTCTATGTGTGGATGAGAACATTTCATATTAAGAGGTTCCAGTGGAAATAATTTATTGTCAAGTAAAGAAGTATATTAGCAAAGAGGTGGCCTCCGTAAGAGTTCTATGGAGAAACCACCTAGGTGAGGGAGCAACATGGGAGGCCGAGGCTGACATGAAGTCCCTTTATCCTCATATTTTTCCTAAATAAGGTTAGTTTTTCTTACTTATGATGAAAATAATGAATTTTGTGTATTTCACTTGGTTACCAAATAGGTGTATGTTTTGGTAAAAGGTTTATCCTAAAATTCATTTTCATGGAAAAATGCTATTCTTCTTGATTTGCATTTATTTGTGTATTAGGTGTATTTTTTCCTTCATGAAATGGTATTGACCAGGTTGATGTGTTTTGAAATGAGTTTTGGAATAAGGGACTCTCTATGTTGTGTTGAGCTCATGTTGTTATTGAGAAGGTAGTTCCTCATATGTGCTAAGAAATGTTGAGCTCTTATGTGTTGTGTATTATGAATTGGGTTGCTATGTTTAATGTTGTTGCCTATGTGCTGAATAGAGTTGTGAATTACTCCTATGAGGTGTGACTATGATGAATTTATATTGTTGTTGGTTGGCTGCTAGTATTGTGTCTATCCTTTCCCTTGAAAAATATTTTAGTGTCATTCGGGGATGAATGTTCCCTAAGGCGGGGATAATGTAACTCTCTGGAAGTTATGTGACTTACACTAAAGTCTCACCTAATAAATAGTCGATAAAATTATGTTTCTATAACTATATTAATGTAATAAACTCAGTTAAAAATGTTTAGAGTCAAAACCAAAAAGAAAGACCTTGACGTCTGGAAACTAGTTAAATTGAACTAATAGACGTCCCTATGTTTTGTGAAGGTTTGGGAGTGTCATATGAAGTCTAACACTAGTAAAAAGACTTTGAACAGGTAAAATAGTATTAAGGGTACAAAAGTCCAAAAATGACTCCCCAAAGACCACCCAAAGGGTCCTTGAGGATTACCCGAACCTTAGTGAGTAGGCTGCAAAAGCAGCCTGCGTGCAGCCAATATGTGGAGTCCATTGTGCGTTGCACAACAAACACTGGCTAGGAAAATTTTTCCTCGTAATGTGGGTCCTTCATGATCGTCACTTCCTCAAACTTTATTTTTGGAAAAAAAGATTTTGAATTGCCATTGTGACGCGCAACCACTTCCCTTATTCAACGACGTCATTTTTATGTCAATTTGAGTTCACTAAAAGACCAAATTAAGTGAGGGTTCTTTTGAGTAATTTAGTGGGTGACTAAGTATTGATTTAGGGTCAGTTTTAGTAATTTTCATTCATTCAAATCATATCACCCAAATCAAAACCCAAAAGCTCTCACCTCTCTCTACTTTCCCTCTCAACTCAATCACCATTGAAGAACATAGGAAGCTTGGAGATGAAGTCCAATTTCTCAACTTTTTTACTCAAATTTCGTGGATTAAGTCTTCATAAGGTATGGGTTCTTAACACATGAGATTCTTTTCTTCAAGAGGTCCTTTCAAAGTTGATTTCTAATTACCCTATTCTTAGGGTTTTCCAGTACAAATGGGTTTTACTTCTAAACATGTAATTGATTATTTATTATAAAGAATTGAGATTATATATGGAGAATGAATTATAAATTGTTGAGTAATTTATGTTTATTAATGGTAATTTCTTGTTGTTCATTTCCTTTCCCCAATTCCCCCCTAATCTTGGATCTTGCTTGTGAATTGATGGTAATTGAAGAATGAATTGTTTATTAGGCTTCTCCTAACTATTATAAATCATTCATAGACTTCCTATGGTCATGTGATGAAGGGATTTGATCTATTTCTTGAATAATTCATGATCAACCCTTTTCCCCTAACCCTAGGTTATGAATTGAGATCGAATTGGTTAGTGTTGATGCAATTAACTTAGCTTTTGTGTTAGTTACTATTGTGTGATGTTATTACACCTATTAATGAATGAATTTGGTTGGTTTATGGTAAGACCATTGAAGAAGTCTTTTAAAGGAGAAATGGGTGACACTTTATTATCTTGAACCCTTACTTCAAATATGATTGTTTAAACTTGATGATGATGTTCAATTAAAGTATATCATGTGATTAGATTAAGTAGGTGTTGGTATGATGATGCAATTGAAAAGTCTTGATTATGTGTATTTTTATTATGATTAAGGTGTAATGATATACGGTTGTTTGTGAATTGCCTATGTGTCTTACTATGACATGATGATGATAATGTTTTAATCTCACATATGAGGTTTTTAAAGGATATTCTCATGTAATTCCTATTAAGCTAATGACTATGAATATACAAGCGTTTAGTCTCCTATGAGCTATGCAAAGTTGTTATTGTTAAAGGATGACTTTAAGACATTTGAAAAGGGACTCTAGTTTAGAACCGAGTGAACTAGTAGTGAGGAGTGTATCTTCCCAAATTGTGAAGATAGGTTCACTATATAATCATGATATATATATATATATATATGGTGGATCTACTAGATAGTATTCTTGTGGAGGCAACATTGTTCAAGAACTAGGAGACATAGTTGAGACCCTCTTTATGCGTTTGGTAATGATATATATATATATATATATATATATATATATATATATATATATATATATATATATATATATATATATATATATATATATATATCATGCATTATATTACCAAACGCATAAAGAGGGTCTCAACTATGTCTCCTAGTTCTTGAACAATGTTGCCTCCACAAGAATACTATCTAGTAGATCCACCTACATGCTATTTAATTTTTAGTAGTACTTTGGCAAGTAGACCACCTTCTTTCGATGTAGGGTTTCACGACACCAGATTCCACATTAGGCTCATGTGGTCTATGTCGGCTAAGGCAAATGTTCCCAAAATTGAAATGAATGATACGTGGAAATGAATATAGACATTAATTAGGATGACGAAAGGGGTCTACTATGATAGGTAAGGGTATGGGACCCTACCTATACATTCCACACGTTAAATCTAAAGGGAGTCCTAGGATATGTTCTAGTATATAATGTTATTATGAAGTATATGATGTTGACTTTATATGATAATGCTATTATATGATGTTGTCTATATTGATTATGATGCGTTTGTCTAAGTTGATATATGTAGCAATGATTGTGAGGATATATATTATGTGAATCAAGCATTACTTATGATCTTGTATCTTGTTTAATTGATTATGTGGGGTAATGGGATTTCATATAAGCATTGCACTTGTAGGCTTGGGATGGGAGTGTTTGTAAGGGTTTGTATGCTATGTTGTTATGAGATATTGAATGTGAAATGTTGGTATGTCTTTATGTTAGTGTTGTCTTTTGTTATGAACATGTCTTATGTTATTGTGATCCTTATCTTGTATGCTCTCTTGTATGTGCATTAAGGATTTCTGAATGACTTATAATGTTTTACGAAGAAATGGTCTCTTTTATGTATATTTTGAGATGTTTTATGTGCATATATCCATAATTAGTACAAGTGGTTGTACTAACCCATAATTCTATGATTCTATAATTATGCAGGTTCCAGCCACTGAGTTTTTAGAAGGCCAACTAAAGACTACTTGAGTATTCCCAAATTATTTTGTAGGTCCTAACCATTACGAGGATGATGCCACTATCTAGCTACCTAATGTTGTTTTAGTGTAAATACATTTATTTTCATTCTCATTCATTTGAAGACAATAATTGTATAAGCCTGTATGTGTCTTTTTTTTTTAATGAAGTACGGGCTATGCTCGAAAGTTGTACTCATTCTTGTTTGTTTAAATGTGAGACATTCCTATTAGACTATCTTTGTATATTTTTAATGTAGTTTAATAAAAGAAGCCTATTTAAGCTTTCTATGATAATAGTTTGAGTAAACACCATATGTAGATATGATTGGTAAGTGAAAGATCTATGTAAACCCCAATACGTAAGAAAAATTTTCATTTTCTACACTTTTTAACATATGAAATGTACTGACGATTTGTAAGAGTCTAGTATTCGTCCTCTCCAAGGACGACGATGACGACAGTTGTGTCTAATGGGTGCTCCCCAGATGTGACACTAACAATTCCACACATTAATAGAATTTACGCATAAAATTCTTATGGGCCTAAACTACAATTCATCCATATCAATGAATCAATAAGATCCAATATAGATTTCAATACTATAAAGAAAATATGAACAATTCTAATAATGTCAACATACAATTCAATAGCCTATAACAATCGAATCATGAATTAAACATAATTAGATCATAATCAGTACACCCATTTTAGAGACAAAATTAGAAATTCAAGGAATACATGGGTTCATGCCCTTCTTTTATCATAAAACCATAAATTAACATTGAATACTTCATAAATAATCAATTTAAACCTTTTAATGCAGGAACTCATGCTTAGAATTCAAAATAGTATTTTAGTGTTTTTGAAATCCTTTCAAAAGCCTTTAGAATTATCTCCTTTAATGAGAAAATAATCAAGGATGGAATCACCATACCTTAATATTGAGAAGCCCACGAAATTGAAGAATAAAATAATGAAAACCTTCAATCCAAGCTCCAATTTGACTTTAAGCTTCCATAGAGGTTTTGAGAAAACTTCTTTTGAAATTGGGGTTTGATTTTTAAATTATGAAGTCTAAGTATATTTTTATGTGTTTTAACAAACGTAAAATACAACAAATAATACAAAATAACCTTATCCCTATTAAATTGGCTAAGGGTGGAATTTATCAAACCTCGCTTGGCTTGGCTGAAACATTATAGGGAGTTGCAAGTGTCAAACGACGACTCCCATTGATGGGGCGTCGTTTGGACAACGGGTCGTCCCTCTGGCAAGTGGTTTTAATCAAACGTTTTGTTCCTCATCAAGGACCCTTAGGATGGTTATTAGGGAGTCATACCCAGACTTTTTGACTATAAACATAACTGTCTAGGTTCTAGGGTAACTTGAACTCCATTTAGACTCCAAACGACACATGAAAACACATAAAACATGCAAAGGCACACTAGCACACACAAGAGTAGTTTCCGAACGTCTTGGTCGTCCCTTTACGTTTGACTTAAAAATTCTTTAAATTGACTTATGAAGCTATTATTTATCATTTTAAAACCTTATAAACTCATAAAACACATGTGAGTCTCTAGTTTAACCTAGTTCATTTTGAGGATTGTAACATCTTCCCGCACTTGAAAAACATTCATCCTCGGATGACAAACACTTTCAAAACTTATATAGACTGAAGACTATTAGATCATGACCACACAACATCATGCACAATATATATATATAGGAGGAAAAATCAATTCAATATAATCAAGAGACTCCAAACATAATAAGAGAATTGGAACAACATTCACAATTTATCATGCAATAAGACTCTACATTTTTCATTTCACATAAGAGGAACTTCCTTCTCTATATATCATCATGATTACTAAATTATATTTAATCACACTACATACATTTCCCATAAAACACAAGTATGCAACATTTCCCAAAAGTTCAATGTTAAGCATGCTTAGAAATTCACTCATGCATCATTTAGGCAATTCTTTATAAAAACATAACAATATGAAACATAAAGTCAATCCATATCATTTTACCATATAAACATAACCTCATGAAAACATGACAAAATCATTCAACCAATCTATTCACCATACTCCCCATCTTGGATAAAACCCATCTACTCTATCATGAACAACAAAACATATTCTTATCACTAAGGGAAAGGAATTGTAACTTACCAGCACCTTCATCTAGATTTGGTTCCCTGTTAGTTTGGAGGAAATACATGCAATTCTTCTTTTGTTCACCAACAATTGGACCGTTAGAAGGAACTCTCTTGTCCCTCTTCACCTTTAAGCATTAGTAGGACAATCTCTCACGTTGTGATCATTCTTTTTACAATCATAGCACCCACTAGTACACACTAGACACTTTCCAAAGTTCTTCTTCCCACGAGTAGAAGAATTAAGCTTAACATTTTGGGAACCACCACCTCCCTCATGGTTAATCTTAGTGCATTATAGACATCATGGTTTGAAACCATATTCTTAAATGTAGGTTGGTTTTGTTCATAAGAGCTACCCCTCTTCAAACTTTTTGTTATCCTTCTAAGCTAGACTTTTCAATGGATCGAGCATAAACCATGAGTCTAGATAGGTTCATATCATTATTGAGCATGGCAGTATGTCACTCTTCTTTCACAAGGTCTACAACACTGGTCACAAACCTACTTATATCATCCCTAGGGTTAGACGCCAAAGATGGAGCGTACTGTGAAAACAGGATAAATTTCATGGAATACTCCTACACACTCATATGACCTTGACTAAGGTTTATAAATTCCTCAACTTTAAACTCTATTTTCTCACGGGGAAAGTACTTTCCTAAGAATACTTCCTTAAATTTTTCCCACTCTATAACACCCGATTTAACTGGCATATTGTCTTTCCATTGTGTTCACCATGACAAACTTCCCTCAATTTTGATGAAGTCAACCCCACCTTCTCCTTATAAGTCACCCCCGTAGAACTCAACACCTTATAAACACCATCTAAAAATTCTTTGGTATCCTCTCCCACCTTAGAACAAAGAAAGATAGGCGGATTCCTGCTCAGAAAGTCCCTTTCCCTAGAGGCCATGGTACACTCAATACCATTAATCTTAGGCCCACATCTCTATAATCTTGAGCCGTTATGACTCGGGCTACGGTAAGGAGAGACCCTTTAATCTCCAATTGTTCATGTCTAAGGGAACCACTAGAACCTCATTCTCTTGGTTGACCAAATGGACTTGTTCACCTTGATGAACTTGACCCCCTTGGGAATTTGTTCACCTTGGGGAGGAACTCCTTCCTTCACCACACCATATTCCACTCTTCTTGTGGGCGTCTTTCTTGTATTCATATGATATAAATACAATAGAAAATATTTAGGAAAAGACACTTATAATCTCAACTCTATGGCACGACACAAGGGTAATGAAGAAAGTTAAACTTTTATCTTCCTATAGCCTTTTTTTTCATAGATGTGTCGCGACTCACCATCAATGAACAAGAACCTACTAGAAGTGTCTTTATGAGACTTCAAATACTAAAGACTACTTCATAAACTTTTTCTCTTATACCATGTTTTTTACGACCCGAGAGCACCCCCAAGTCATCACAGGACATACTCGACCTCTTGGAGGTCTTAGACAAGCCTCTTAGAATTCATTCATCACTTATGTATGAAATGTAGTGCAAAATTAATATTTTTCACAATAAAGTCAATAGGAAAACTCTTTTTAGAAAACATAAGAAAACTAAGTCTCATCATAAGCTATCTTAGACACATTTATCATAGAGTCAAAACACATACATTGAAAAGAAACTTATAGTCTATTACAAAGTCTTTAATAGAATAAAAATAGAACACAATCTATGTCCTCAAATCATACGAGTACATACCAATATTGAGAGAAATCTACCTCCAAAGCTTTAAATTATAAATCCTCACTTGCCACCACCTACAGTTGTGGAAATAGTGAAACATGTAGAACTAGTACAATTAATGCACTAAGTATGGTGAACAAGCAAGAAAACCATGAAAAAGGGGACATTTACATAAATATATGCTTTATGCTCTTTTTCTAAAAACCTCATAAGAAAAGTATAAGAAACATCTTCTAGTAACATCAATCTATAACACAAGGTATATCCATATTCACCAATTAAGCATTTCTTCACTTTATGCTCTCTAACTAAGGTTACTCTAAGACTCACTTATGTAAGATATGAATAGATTGCCCGTACACCCTCTTCAAGTACACGTAAGTGTTTCTCAAAGCTTCTCTAGATAAAAGTGTTTCTATTCAACATACTATCATTAGGAAGCATTCATTTCATGAGTCATTTAGAAGTCAATCATACAATTAAGGGTTCACAAAATGGTCTTGGAACACCTTTGGAACTCAATTTATGAAACAAACTTCGTTAATATCTCTAAGTAAAACAACTAACAAAAGTAAAGATTTAGTTTTTATCAAGTTTCAAGAGAAACTAGGGTGCATGAGTTCCCCATAGGTTCATAACATTTTATTCCTAGCTACAAAATTAGGTTAGGGTCGATCCAACGAAGAAAATGATTTAGACTTATCTTCAATGTACAACTACTTCTATTTGGTCAACTTCTTTCCAGAAACATGTAATTAAAGGGGGTTTTTGTGAAACAAACATCTTTAATATCTGTATGTAAAACAAGTAATCGGAGTAAAGATTTAGTTTTTATCATGTTCTAATATAAACTAGGGTGTATATGTTCTCCATAGGTTCATAACGTCGTATTTATAGCTATAACAATTCTTCCCTAGTGTTTTGCATGAAAAATGATAAGTTATGTTTCTCTAAATCCTTGGTCCAATATTTAGAAAATTTCACCCCGTACCTTGGTCCAACTACGTGTGTATAAGATATTAACCCTTACCTTTAATTCATACTAAGCATCATATTTGATGTATGGCTTAGTTATTACTTTGCACGAATAGAGACTAGCCTATTAAAAGTATTCCAGTAAATCTATGTTGATAATTCATATCATATTAATACCTCATGGGTCCAACAAATAGCAACAAGGCTAGTTCGAACAGATGTACTCGTTAAAAAGACTTCTAAATGAAAGATTTATTAATACATGCAATATCCTATTTGAGAATCGTTATTAATATAGGTTTACTTTATTAATATCCCATATCTCTAACAACCCTTGTTGTGGATTTACTTACCCACACATATAAAAACACCTTTCATAGTTGTTAAACAATATAACATGAAATTACTTTTACAATTCAAAGGTAATATAAAAAACCTACATGAAATATCAAAATAACTCTTGAAAACCAAATCCAGAATTTCATTATTGCTAAAGTTGCAAAACCCAATCTCCAAACACAAACTAAGAACAATAACAATGATTTCTAACCCCAAAAAACATGTTTTTCAACGTTAGTTTTACAAAACATTATACTAAATTAAAATGAATTAAAATAACGAATCTTTTCAAAAAAAGCGATTGTAATCGACGACCCCCACAGGCGGACTATCGCTGAAACAATGGACTGTCAACTGCATCCTTCATTCCGGACTAAGAATTATTTTTCATCCCTCACATGGAATCATTTTTAAATCATTCACGGACCAATAACACGGTGTGTCAATGCATCTATGGTTCGTCGATGCCATCAATTGCTCCATACTTAGAATTTTTTCAATTTTGCGTATTGAGATTATCTTTGATCTCATCGACCATTTGACAGAATGGTCCATCGATCAATTAATAGACCATCAATCCTCTCTGTATTCCCACACATCGTCAGATTAACCCGAGTTTCTCCATTTTCCTAAACATCAATAATGGTCACCACCTTGGACCGTCGATGGCCTTCCAGGGTTGCTTCTGCACTTTATTTCAACTACCTTCTGCATTTTATTTATGGACATCTTTCTTGCAAAACAAACATAAAGATATGCGATATGTTAAAACTACTACAAAAAGGTTGTATACACACACAACACTTAATGAAAAAGTATTTAAAACACTATGAAACAACGGTACATTAACATCCTCAACTTAAAGTCATTGTTTTGTCCTCAAGCGATGCACTATGACTCAAAACGATACTTTGTACAAAAGTATACTCTTTAAAGATTTAGTAACCACATGGATTTTAATCCCGACTTTTTCTTTGCTTTAGTGCATGTTTACGCTCTAAGGTTCAACAAGATAACTCATGTGGATCGGACCATGACATAAACTCGCCTTGCACCAATACTTTACTATTTTGCCACTCACAGGGGTACCAACTTCCCGACATTGCAACTAGTTCCCTCACTTCAAAAAAATTCTCTTTTTTCGCACAGTAATTTCACATTGGGAAAGTGTGTCTATATTCAACACTCACACTCAAAAAAGAGTTCATGCATTGCTAGTACTTGTCACCATAGGCTTTTCCTTATTTTAACTGTTTCTGTTCATCACACTGGACTTCTAGGATCACTATAGGACTTTCTAGGCTTTTAACGTAGGTTCAAGGTCATGTATGATACATATGGGTACATTTTACTGTCTTTTTGCCCCACTTGACATTACGACCAAGTTTCCTACCTCTTTTATTGTATTTTATTCACTAATTTTCTCCTCTTTTCATATTTTTAATGGTTTTCCCTTTTTTTTTTGTGGCTATGACTGTTACCTCATTTTGTTCACTTCTTTTCTTTCTTTTGTATACTTTTTCCATTTCAACTCATATATTTTTTTTCTTTTAATTGATAATTTTACCGAGTAACATCTTTTGCTTATTTTCTCTTTTCTTTTCCACAATTAAAATCTTTTCATGCCCAACTTTGGGTTCTCAATCATAATAGCCACCCTCAACTTGTGATTTTTCCAGGAGTCGAGGTACACATTGCCCAATCTAATTCAAGGCCAAGACGACACCAGTTTCTGTCTTAGCCACCCTTAACTTAGGCCTTTGGCCTTAGTCGAGGTGCACATTCCAAGGAGGGACCAAGGATAAAAGATTAAACCCAGGGAAGGTAAGTTGGTAAAGAAAAGAAAGGTTTATTATAGGCTCAATAGATGTGGATCCAAAAGGGATAAAACTTATCTTTGGTTCACTTTATTTCAGGCTAGATGTTTTTTAATTCGAACAGAGGCCTATGATCCTTTCGTCTAACACAGATTCCATTTGCAGGACCAACAAGGACAGTTCTAGCTCGGTAACAACAGTTTAACACTCAAACTCCTCACACTCTCTTGACACTTCATTTCCCTATCACATTTTGATTCCAAGTTTAGGTTTTAGTTTGAGGTTCGTGCAGTTATTATTTCTCCATGTCATGATTAGAGCCTAGACATTCAACTTATTTTCACCTATTCATACAAGCATTTTCTTAGGACGGAATATCATTGATACTTAATCATCATGCTTCATATTTCATGCTTTTATACTTTGTACAAGTTACAAAATGTCGGTTCAATAGTAAAGTAATCAGTCACATGGGGTAAAAGATCACAGGCAAGAAAACCCCGAAGAGAGGATCGTTAGTTGAGCTACTTTGGATTCACCCTAACACTCACTTTTCAGTTACCTCACCCCGCAATAAAGTAGAATGCATTTGTCCCCAATGCATCAAAAGAAATACAATGGCAGTGTAGTAGGTGAAGCAAACCTATGGTGCATAGAACCAAGAAAAACTCAACAAGTAGGCGCGTCCAGTTGCCTAGAACCTGCAACATCAGTAGAGAAGCCACCCTTAGTGGTTCCCACAACAATTTTTGAACCATCAGTGGTACTCCTCTCACTATCCTCCGATCTCAAACTAGACGCCCCAACAGCTATATATTGAGCCCTCATCCAATAGGTTTCCTCATCAATCAAAGAGGCTATCTTCATAGCCTCAAGGTTCGTCCACTCCTTTTTCCTCAGATGGGCATCCTCTCTCTCAGTAGTACGGCTAGAACGCTGCCTCTTTGCATGAACACATAGCTCAAACAATGACTCAGTAGCGTCTTTGAATAGTGCAACAAGAACAATATCCTATGCTATCTCGAAGGGTGAAGTCTCGGGCTCAGTCCCCTTATCTCTAGAATGTTGTCTACATCAGCCCTCTAACTCTCCACATCATTCTAAACAGTATTCAAGTCAATAGTGGGGGATGGGCATGCAAGAACGCTGGTGAACCACATGAATCTTCTGCTCATTCTACTAGTCCACACTCTTCTCAATCATATCCTCATCCTTGGCCCTAGACTTTTGCATCCAAGGTTGTATGTGATGCAACAGTATGGCCATCTGGGCGTCCAACTTCAGGACCTTCGCCAAATGGACTAATACTACACATGGTAGAGTAGACAGGGAGAAATTGGATACTCGACTAGCAGCATGGGGGGACTCGACCAGGGTGGTATCCGTGGGTTTTGAAGTGACTGAGTCAGACCCTTGGGCTAACTCTATCGTGTCCTCCATGGTCCCGCTACATTGGCCTCATCTCTGATGAGGCCTATATAAACTGTGCTTACCAGAGTGCGGAGTGTATCACAGTGCCAAATGTTCACTCCGGCATATCTACATAGACGGAAGATCAATGCAAATGGGTAATTTGTAGAGGTTTTGAAAACCCTCTTGTGTAGTACCGTGATTAAAAACTTTGCAAAGTTTATCTTTCAACCGTCAACCAAGGTTACTACCAATACCGCTCTATCCCATGTATGAATATAATCTGCACTCATAGGCTATAGTGAGTGGCAGACTAGTAGACAGAACAACTTGGATGTAAAAGTGAGGTTGGCCATTCTGATAAGCCCTTTTGGGTTTAACACCTAATCTGCACCCTCGTCGTCGATGGATAGGTGCTGAGAAATCCACGTCTTAGCTGCCTCTCTCTGCTCCACAATCCTCTAAAGTTGGCCACTTTTTACAATATCCCATATGTAATAAAAATCTGGAGTCATGCGGGCCCAAGTAATATCGATGGAGGTGGCATAAATGAAATGACAGATGGTGGCCGAAGATATATTCACCTTGTATCCAGGACAAGAACTATGGTGAGTGGTCCTGTTTGGGGGTTCTCACCCTCTTATCCAAAGATCCTCTGAGAGTCTCCATATAGAAGGCATAAAACTCTAAACATCTCCTCACTATGCGTCTTCAAACTCCTAGCAATCCACTCAAGCCTGTGGCGGGTGAAAAATCTCTGTACATCGGGGACTATGTACAAACTCCCCATAAGAACCCTACGCTAAGCGTCATCAACCGGGTCATCAACCTCTTCTCATTTAGCAACTTGGTGTTCCTGTATAACTCATAATGCATCACCAATTTGGATCCTTCAGAATTGGTGAAGGGATATCTACTTGGGGTACTAGGGCAGACTCTAAACTTTTAGACTCATCAAACGAGGCTTGTCCGGCAGGTTCCCCCCCAACTAAGTGGGTCCTTATATCCAGAATCGTAGGCAGTGGCCTTATTTGACCCCGAAGAGTGGGCCGACCTTTATCCTGATGCATCTTCGGTTTAACAACCAAAAAAATGGCTATGCTAAATAATGTTTAATGTGTCTAGAATGTCTACGATTAGTACGGGTTCACACAGATGGAAGCGCATATAACCATACCTCTAAGCCCTTGCTACAACCAATCTAACTAACTTGGGGAGTTAGTTGAGCTAGAAAATGTTGGGTCCATCCATGTAGGGCTCTCGAATACGAAGATTTACTTGGATGAGTCTTTACCGGACTTAAATATAGAAAATCTTAAGTTTTGAGGGTCTAGGGCTAAAATTGTCTTTTCTAGGCCAAGGATAATATCGTAATTACCCTAAGGAATTAATTAACTAATTAATTAATTTAATTAAGTTGACGGTTCAGGTTGGATTGAACCAAAATGGCCCATTTCGCATTTGTTAATCCACTAGGGTTCGAACATCAACGGAAGCATCAATTAAATAGATTTAAATTGAGGTTTATAATCTGATTTTTTATGGGATTTATGGTCATTTAACTAATCTAATTAAATTAGATTTCTTATTAAATTAAAAAGGAGTCCTTGTTTGACTAATCACATACTAAAACTCCTAATCCCAAACTACTCTCTCACACTCATCTCTCTCACGTTTCTCCACTCTTCTCACGTTTTCTCTGCCTTACAAAATTACAAGAACAGAAAACACAACCAAAATCCATCACACTTGAAGAACTCACAAGAAAAAATATAATCCAAACATATATACACGCTAAGCAAAAACGTTAGGCAAAGGGAGGAGTTTTCCGTTAGGTGGTGTTGGAGTTTCGGGACTTGAATGTGATTTGGAGAGGGGATTGGACAGCAGGTCGTGTGTTGAATAAATGTTAGAATAAGGTATCGGTTTTCTTACTCTTGGTCCTTTTCCCAAGAGACCCTTAAGATTCAGTCAGTTCTAATCCAAAAACTCGGATTTGTTCCCCGTTGCATGTCCCTCTCACTAGCTCCCATTGATTCGTAGGTTGGATATACTTCCTGGTAGAATTTAGGGATGTAACATGTTTTCATGATGATTATGTGTATGTATGTATGTTCGGAAATATGTAAGTAATTAAAGAGTTTTCCGAAAATGTGTGATACGGTTGTGTGGGTTCATTGTGTGACTATTGGTTACGGATTAGAGTATGAAATGACATGCTTAAATCCTTGTAGTTTATGTGCAAGAACATGTGTAAATCGTGATGTTCATATGAAGTGCAATGTGGCTGATTAGAGTGAAAAGTATTAGCTAAATGAATCGATGAAGAATTCACCTAAAGATGTACTAAATGATCCACGAATTACCCTAAGAACTATCGTGTAAATGTTGATGAAAAGGAGCTGGAAATCATGAACAAATTTCCAGCATTGTGTTAGCTTAGTTTCGGCTAATGTTTGAAGTTTAGGAGAGTGTGAAAAAAATGTTTAAAACATGTGAGGTCAGTAGGGATTGAACCCAAGTCCTTACTATAATAAAGCTATAATTAATTAAAATAAAAAGGAGTGAGGCACACTGGATTCAAACCCGAGTGCCCTTAGCCGATTCCCCTAAAACTAAAACTGAATTAAAGAAACTCTAATAAAAGTATTGAGATTAATGTGTTCTTAATACTGATGATGAGATGAGAAATCATCTAATGAGCAATGATATCCTCATACTAGAAACCAGCTTCCATAACGTATGAGTTGAATGTAATGGAACTTTATACTGAGCACCGATAGGCTAATTATGAGCGGTGATGCCTTCATATGGGAATGGTGGAGGTTCACGTAACTCTATTGATATGAGATTGTTCGGCATACCGTGTATGGTTCTCCTTATATTTCCTAGTCTTTGAACATATAATGCCAATATAGGGATCTAGCAGGGTTCAATTTCCAATATACACTAGCATTTTTTTGGTTACTTTGGCCGGTGATTCCACTTTTTTCAGTGTGGGGCAGACACTGGATTTCATAATGCTCACATGATCTATGTCGGTTAAAGTTAAAGTTCCAAATGAATGAATGAGTCCAACCTCAAATGATGCACATAATCAAATGAATGATACCAAAGGTGTTAGGACAGGATAATCAGGAGGTGAGATAGTATTAAGTAATAACACTAGGAAATTCTTTTCCATTGCACAACAAACCCTATAAAAGTCTTAAACTACATCCTAGGTATAGCTGGTGTTTACACTAGCTTATAAATGTATAAAATAAAGTACGTATGAATGAATGAAGCAGACTCTGTGTTTTCTAAAGAAGGCTCTCTACTGAAGTCCCATATATTGAGCCGTTATTTTGGGAAGTCATAATGTCATGTCAATGATTCCAACGTCTCATAGCATATGATATAATGATATGAAATATGTAAAGTGCTATATGCAATATTATACGTGCTATATCTAATATGTTATGTGTTGTATGCAATATGATACGTATGTTAATGCATAGTACTCTCATGGAATGACATTCCTAAATCCAAATTTGGCAAGTCCACTGACTTTCCTAATCAAAATCTTGAAAGTCCACTGACTTGACTTTTCATAAATCATGTTGTTTGGAAAGAGCTATTTTTACTCATGCATGTCCTTTGTGTGTGCTTGCATATACACACTCTTAGTACAAGTGTTTGCTAACCCCATACAATATCTACTTTTAGGTGCAGGCACAATTGGAAATTAAAGCTTACAGTACGACGTTGCAGCTATCCGGAAGTGGCGCTTTCAATCGGATTTGGTAGGCCCTCATGCTTTCGAGGATGTCTACTGTTATTTTCTAGCTTAGATGTAGGCTTTAGCTAGTGGAGCATGTTCCACTAGTTTTCAATTTCTACTTTCATTCCAGACATTGTATTGGTGGTGTTTTGGCAAAAATACGTTTAATGCAATTATGAACTATTTCTTTTATTTCATAATCCTAATATTATTTGGTTGATTGTGAACGTTTATGAGTTTAAGTATAATGACTTATATGATTGGTAAGTAACAAAAAAATACAAATTTTCCGCAAAAATTAACATAGATGAAGTAATGATGACGTATGTAGGCTTGTCTGCAACCTCTGAGAGGTCAACGATGCCGGTCTCATCATGGATCTAGATTCCGGTCGTGACATTCAGAGCTAGATGCTCCTTCAGAACACGAAATAGACCCAGATAGTATGCACTCCTAATCAGACAAGGAGGAAGTGACTACGCCAGGAACCACATTTGTGTTGTTCCCTGAGAGACTCCTGCAACAACTGTAGTAGGTATGGCACCCAGTGCTCATACCCGGGATCCTGCTCATCGTCGGAAGTTCCAATCAACCGTTGATATTATTCCACAATCTTGGACGTACCCCAGGAATAAAAAATATCCTTGTTAGGGACCATTAGTACCTGGTATCTACGGACACCATTGATGGTCCATCGATTAAATGATGGGCCGTCGATGAGGTCCATGGATCAGTGCACCAGACCATTTTATGTAGAAATTTAATTTTGCTCCCTGCACATGTAATACCCATTAAGCTATTCTTTTTGTGGTTTTTAGACTCTTTTGAGACACAGACCCTAAACTAGTCTCTAGACAACACTACTACATATGTGGTCATGAAACACGAAATTTAGATGATAAAATGGAACACGAAAATGTGAGTACGCCTACAAAGAAAAGAAAATTATATTGTTGCCTACAGGATATACCTTGGTTTGCCTTCCAAAAAGTGTTTGATTTAACGTCGCGGCACGACGAATGATACTTGATTACTCATACTTCGTCAAGGTGATATGCCTTAATCACTTCATGGACAATCTCCGCATGCCCCAACTAGATCTTAATTCTTTTCCTGTCGATAGTGAACTTTGCACTCTCCTTATTCTCCAACTCAAACGCTCCATGTGGAAAAACTTTAGTGATAATGAATGGTCCCGTCCACTTGTACTTGAATTTTCCCGGAAACAAGTGTGGCCTAGAGTTGAATAAAACCACTAAGTCCCTAACCGAAAATTCTAGATTTTAAATATTTTTGATGTGGTACTTCTTTGTCTTCTCTTTATAGATGGAATAACTTTCATATTCTTTTAGGAGAAACTCCTCAAGCTCATTTAATCCATTAAGTCTCTGTTCCACTACTTCGTTCCAATCTATCTTATGTTTTTTCACTGCCTACATGACTTTGTGGTATGCCTCGATTGGCAAAGGATAAGCCTTACCATATACCAGTTGGTATGGAGAAATACCTATGGGGTTCTTGTGTGCAGTCCTGTAGGCCCCAATAGAATCGTAAAGTCTTATTGACCAATCCGTTGTATTAGTATTTACCATTTTTGATAGAATTCGCTTGAATCTCTTGATTTGATACCTCAACTTGCCCTCTAGTCTATGGATGATAAGGAGTAGCTACATTATGGTGAACCAAATACTTCTCCAATAAGCCTTTGAACAATTTATTGCAAAAGTGAGATCCGCCATCACTAATAATGGCCTTAGGTGTGTCAAATCTGGAGAATATATTCTTTTTCATAAATGCGGTGACACTATTCCCTTCATTGTTAGAAAGCGCTATAGCTTCCACCCATTTTGACACGTAGTCCCCCACCACGAGTATATACTTCTTCCGATGAGAACTCAAAAACGTCCCTATAAAATAAATACCCCAAACATCAAACAACTCAATCACCACAATAGGATTTCGAAGGATCTCTTGCCTTTTCAAAATTCCTCCATCTCTTTTGAACCTATAAGATGACTTAGAGAACTTTGTGAGCATATTGGTAAATGGTTTGCCAATAGTACCCACACTGCAAAATCTTGTGCACAGTCCAAATAGCACTATGGTGCCACCTCAGAGGTGAGGAGCGACATGCCTCCAAAACACTTAACATCTCAACTTCCGGCACACAACGACGAATAAGCCCATAAACACAACACCGATATAATTAAGGCTCATCCCATTATAAATATTTTACATCATACATAAACTTCTTCCACAAATGGAAAGACAACTCTGATGGGACTATATCACTAGCCAGATAATTCATAAAATCGGCGAACCATGGAATCAAATCATGAGAAGTAGCATTACATGCTCATCAGGTAATGTATTATGAAATTTAGAATTTTCACCCAATTCTCGCAAAGCTTAATCCTTAAATCTAGAAAAGTGATCGTCAACTTTATTCCCAATCCCTTTTCTATCTTTTACCTCAAACCCAAACTCTTACAGCAATAGAACCCATATAATGAACCTTGGATTTGCATCCTTCTTTGTCATAAAGTACGTCAAAGCGAAGTGATCGGGGTGCACTATAACCTTCGTGACAAGCAAATGGGAGCGAAACACTTTGAATGCAAATACCACCGCTAGACGTTCTTGTTCAGTCACTCTATAGTTATTTTGAACTTCATTTAGAACCTTACTTTCATAGTAAGTGGGGTGAAGGCTTTTATCCCTTCGCTGTCCCAATACTACACCAAGAGCAACCCCACTAGCTTCACACATCACCTTAAATGGCTTACTCCACTCTAGGGAATAATAATGGGCGCAGACACCAACTTTTCATTCAAATCTCCAAATGTTTTCAGACATTATTCATTAAAATAGAACTTACATTCATTCTCGAGAAATTTTTTCAAAGGGTATGCAATTTTCGAGAAATCCTTAATAAACCTTCGATAAAAGTCAGCATGTTCTAGAAAACTTCTTACACCTTTTAAAGAAATAAGGGGAGGAATCCTTTCAATAAATTCAACTTTCGCTAGATCAACCTCTATCCCCTTCTCTGAGATGAGATGGCCTAATACTATACCTTCTTTCACCATAAAGTGAAATTTTTCCCAATAAGGCTTAAGATTGCAATCTTCACATCTCTTTAGAACCTCGGCCAAATGACTCAAATTCCGCTTAAAATAGCTGCCAACCACCAAAAATTCATCCATGAATACCTCAATATTTTCCTTCACCATATCAGAAAATATTGACATCATACATCTCTAGTGTCACATCTGGGTTTACCCCCTAGACGTAACTGGCATTGTCATCCTTTTTAAGGACTAAGACTAGCCTCTTATTTCTGTCATTACATTCATCGATTGAAAAATATGGAAAACACTAAAACTTTTATTTTCTCTACTTGGAGGTTTACATAGACCTCTACATACACATAAATATATATTCATATTGAGTATACATATACTGTTCAAATAGGAAGGTTACATAGCCTTCTAATTTTATTGCAAATATTTATATTGAAATATAGAAATAGTCTTAACAATTGTCTCGTCTCATACAATCTAAACGGATGTCACAATATGGGCATAACCCTTACATAAATTCAACAACACCGTGTGTAGGTCATACGAATGTAAAAAATTCAAATAACAAGAAAAGAAATGATAGAGTCACTAAGCTCATAGCAAAGTCCAAAGCTAAAAGATGGCATTGCCATAGAAAATTAAGGACTCACCCCACTTTGATTAAAGGACGAATGTAAGCATTCAACAATATTGCCTTCCAAATTCTTCAACGACCGCAACCTAAAGGTTTGGGATAAGGGAAGCAAGCAAATGGGGTTAGTAATCCACATGTACTAGGTATGAGGTCTTATGCACATACACAAGCAAAACATGTTGAAAGGGACTTTTTATAGAAGCATTCAATTCTACCCCTTTTTAGGGGCTTAATGCAAAGTCAAGTAAGTCATATTAATCAACCAAACATGCTTACTTTCTTAAAAAGTATACTTATACCAACACACTTGGAATCATGATTTACTACAACCCTAACATCAAGGAATAATATCGCAAGAATGAATAAGAGTTAGACATATCATAATATCCAAGAGAACTACTCACAATTCCTTA
Source organism: Solanum neorickii (assembly GCA_027704865.1). Classification (NCBI taxonomy): domain Eukaryota; kingdom Viridiplantae; phylum Streptophyta; class Magnoliopsida; order Solanales; family Solanaceae; genus Solanum; species Solanum neorickii. The sequence goes on from JAKWJC010000369.1 coordinate 33,444,971, forward strand.
TCAAGCCAACAAGTGAAATGACCGATCAAAGCTCCATAACCTTACACAATCAATTATCCTTAACAAGAAAACATGACCAAATGTCAAACTTTACATATAATGGCATTTATGCTTACATTTCATCTTGTATTATCATTATAATATAAGGCATATTCATAAATGAACTAATCAACATATAGTATCAACAATATGACATGATCTCTTAGGTTATCCAAGTTAGAGTTCAAGTCCTTTAATTTGTTTTACCTTTTGGAACATCTTGCCCTAACGGTTAAAGACCACATGAGCTAGTGTGGACTCCGATGTCATAAAATCCTACACCGAAAGAAGGCGGACTACTTTCCAAGGTAGTACCAAAACATAAAACATAACAACTACGTGGATCCACTAGCTAGTATTCCTATGGGGCAACATAGTTCAAGAACTAGGAGAGTTAGTTGGGACCCTGTTTATGTGCCATGCATTATGATCTCCAATCTCAAGAGTAATGTAGTTCTCCTACCTTCCCTATGTGGGAAGGGACACTTCTCTATATAGTTCACTCGGTGCTAATCTAGAGTCCTTTTTAGAAATGCTTTAAGCCTTAAACTATAAATCTCAACTTAATTTAGGCCATAGGGTCCAACTCTTGTATAATAATCATCATCAATAGCTAAATAAGAATTGTATGAGTAAAAGTCCTTTCATCACAATTCATATAAGTGAGGTTAACACTTTAGCATTTCATAACATATTAAAGCACATTTATAGTTTTCACCATACTTATAGCACATACACCTTAATCAACCTCACAAAAAAGAAAGACATTTTAATTTAACATCATACCACCCTATAATCCTATTATAGGGCGTATGCCAATGTAATATCATGACTTAAAAACAATTAATCACAATTGGAAGTAAAGATAGAAATTTTAAGACTTACCAAGTCTTCCTCATAGTCTATCATCAAGTTCTTACCATCAACCTGTAACTCAACCCATCTTTCGGAGTAACATCATAGCATAAGGATAACCTATATAATAATAAGGCCAATTGACTCTATAACACAATACATCTTTAGATCAGAACTTTAGATAAGGTACGTAGGCAAATTTAATATTATAATTCATAACCTAAATTTAATCTCATAAACAAGAATTATAGGCCTATAATTCATCTTATTCATCCATAGTAGCACCATAGGATAGTAATGTAATGAACAACCAACTCAATTGAATGATCACCATAAAACATAGGTCAAGATCACCACCTACGGTTAAGGATATAAGATCATGTTGTTCAATTAGAACAAACAATCAACAATTTTTATATAAAAAGTTCAATTACATGTAAATCTACTCAATATAACCCTTTGAATTCATTAACAACTCAATTCAAAACTTCAATTTCGTAATTGAATGAAACCCATAAGAGAACTCAATTTTGAAATCATACCACCCTATAATCCTATTAGAGGGCGTATGCCAATGTAATATCATGACTTAAAAACAATTAATCACAATTGGAAGTAAAGATAGAAATTTTAAGACTTACCAAGTCTTCCTCATAGTCTATCATCAAGTTCTTACCATCAACCTGTAACTCAACCCATCTTTCGGAGTAACATCATAGCACAATGATAACCTATATAATAATAAGGCCAATTGACTCTATAACACAATACATCTTTAGATCAGAACTTTAGATAAGGTACGTAGGCAAATTTAATATTATAATTCATAACCTAAATTTAATCTCATAAACAAGAATTATAGGCCTATAATTCATCTTATTCATCCATAGTAGCACCATAGGATAGTAATGTAATGAACAACCAACTCAATTGAATGATCACCATAAAACATAGGTCAAGATCACCACCTACGGTTAAGGATATAAGATCATGTTATTCAATTAGAACAAACAATCAACAATTTTTATATAAAACGTTCAATTACATGTAAATCTACTCAATATAACCCTTTGAATTCATTAACAACTCAATTCAAAACTTCAATTTCGTAATTGAATGAAACCCATAAGAAAACTCAATTTTGAAATCATACCACCCTATAATCCTATTATAGGGCGTATGCCAATGTAATATCATGACTTAAAAACAATTAATCACAATTGGAAGTAAAGATAGAAATTTTAAGACTTACCAAGTCTTCCTCATAGTCTATCATAAAGTTCTTACCATCAACCTGTAACTCAACCCATCTTTCGGAGTAACATCATAGCACCATGATAACCTATATAATAATAAGGCCAATTGACTCTATAACACAATACATCTTTAGATCAGAACTTTAGGTAAGGTACGTAGGCAAATTTAATATTATAATTCATAACCTAAATTTAAACTCATAAACAAGAATTATAGGCCTATAATTCATCTTATTCATCCATAGTAGCACCATAGGATAGTAATGTAATGAACAACCAACTCAATTGAATGATCACCATAAAACATAGGTCAAGATCACCACCTACGGTTAAGGATATAAGATCATGTTGTTCAATTAGAACAAACAATCAACAATTTTTATATAAAAAGTTCAATTACATGTAAATCTACTCAATATAACCCTTTGAATTCATTAACAACTCAATTCAAAACTTCAATTTCGTAATTGAATGAAACCCATAAGAAAACTCAATTTTGAAATCATACCACCCTATAATCCTATTATAGGGCGTATGCCAATGTAATATCATGACTTAAAAACAATTAATCACAATTGGAAGTAAAGATAGAAATTTTAAGACTTACCAAGTCTTCCTCATAGTCTATCATCAAGTTCTTACCATCAACCTGTAACTCAACCCATCTTTCGGAGTAACATCATAGCACAATGATAACCTATATAATAATAAGGCCAATTGACTCTATAACACAATACATCTTTAGATCAGAACTTTAGATAAGGTACGTAGGCAAATTTAATATTATAATTCATAACCTAAATTTAATCTCATAAACAAGAATTATAGGCCTATAATTCATCTTATTCATCCATAGTAGCACCATAGGATAGTAATGTAATGAACAACCAACTCAATTGAATGATCACCATAAAACATAGGTCAAGATCACCACCTACGGTTAAGGATATAAGATCATGTTGTTCAATTAGAACAAACAATCAACAATTTTTATATAAAAAGTTCAATTACATGTAAATCTACTCAATATAACCCTTTGAATTCATTAACAACTCAATTCAAAACTTCAATTTCGTAATTGAATGAAACCCATAAGAAAACTCAATTTTGAAATCATACCACCCTATAATCCTATTATAGGGCGTATGCCAATGTAATATCATGACTTAAAAACAATTAATCACAATTGGAAGTAAAGATAGAATTTTAAGACTTACCAAGTCTTCCTCATAGTCTATCATCAAGTTCTTACCATCAACCTGTAACTCAACCCATCTTTCGGAGTAACATCATAGCACCATGATAACCTATATAATAATAAGGCCAATTGACTCTATAACACAATACATCTTTAGATCAGAACTTTAGATAAGGTACGTAGGCAAATTTAATATTATAATTCATAACCTAAATTTAAACTCATAAACAAGAATTATAGGCCTATAATTCATCTTATTCATCCATAGTAGCACCATAGGATAGTAATGTAATGAACAACCAACTCAATTGAATGATCACCATAAAACATAGGTCAAGATCACCACCTACGGTTAAGGATATAAGATCATGTTGTTCAATTAGAACAAACAATCAACAATTTTTATATAAAAAGTTCAATTACATGTAAATCTACTCAATATAACCCTTTGAATTCATTAACAACTCAATTCAAAACTTCAATTTCGTAATTGAATGAAACCCATAAGAAAACTCAATTTTGAAATCATACCACCCTATAATCCTATTATAGGGCGTATGCCAATGTAATATCATGACTTAAAAACAATTAATCACAATTGGAAGTAAAGATAGAAATTTTAAGACTTACCAAGTCTTCCTCATAGTCTATCATCAAGTTCTTACCATCAACCTGTAACTCAACCCATCTTTCGGAGTAACATCATAGCACAATGATAACCTATATAATAATAAGGCCAATTGACTCTATAACACAATACATCTTTAGATCAGAACTTTAGATAAGGTACGTAGGCAAATTTAATATTATAATTCATAACCTAAATTTAATCTCATAAACAAGAATTATAGGCCTATAATTCATCTTATTCATCCATAGTAGCACCATAGGATAGTAATGTAATGAACAACCAACTCAATTGAATGATCACCATAAAACATAGGTCAAGATCACCACCTACGGTTAAGGATATAAGATCATGTTGTTCAATTAGAACAAACAATCAACAATTTTTATATAAAAAGTTCAATTACATGTAAATCTACTCAATATAACCCTTTGAATTCATTAACAACTCAATTCAAAACTTCAATTTCGTAATTGAATGAAACCCATAAGAAAACTCAATTTTGAAATCATACCACCCTATAATCCTATTATAGGGCGTATGCCAATGTAATATCATGACTTAAAAACAATTAATCACAATTGGAAGTAAAGATAGAAATTTTAAGACTTACCAAGTCTTCCTCATAGTCTATCATCAAGTTCTTACCATCAACCTGTAACTCAACCCATCTTTCGGAGTAACATCATAGCACAATGATAACCTATATAATAATAAGGCCAATTGACTCTATAACACAATACATCTTTAGATCAGAACTTTAGATAAGGTACGTAGGCAAATTTAATATTATAATTCATAACCTAAATTTAATCTCATAAACAAGAATTATAGGCCTATAATTCATCTTATTCATCCATAGTATCACCATAGGATAGTAATGTAATGAACAACCAACTCAATTGAATGATCACCATAAAACATAGGTCAAGATCACCACCTACGGTTAAGGATATAAGATCATGTTGTTCAATTAGAACAAACAATCAACAATTTTTATATAAAAAGTTCAATTACATGTAAATCTACTCAATATAACCCTTTGAATTCATTAACAACTCAATTCAAAACTTCAATTTCGTAATTGAATGAAACCCATAAGAAAACTCAATTTTGAAATCATACCACCCTATAATCCTATTATAGGGCGTATGCCAATGTAATATCATGACTTAAAAACAATTAATCACAATTGGAAGTAAAGATAGAAATTTTAAGACTTACCAAGTCTTCCTCATAGTCTATCATCAAGTTCTTACCATCAACCTGTAACTCAACCCATCTTTCGGAGTAACATCATAGCACCATGATAACCTATATAATAATAAGGCCAATTGACTCTATAACACAATACATCTTTAGATCAGAACTTTAGATAAGGTACGTAGGCAAATTTAATATTATAATTCATAACCTAAATTTAAACTCATAAACAAGAATTATAGGCCTATAATTCATCTTATTCATCCATAGTAGCACCATAGGATAGTAATGTAATGAACAACCAACTCAATTGAATGATCACCATAAAACATAGGTCAAGATCACCACCTACGGTTAAGGATATAAGATCATGTTGTTCAATTAGAACAAACAATCAACAATTTTTATATAAAAATTTCAATTACATGTAAATCTACTCAATATAACCCTTTGAATTCATTAACAACTCAATTCAAAACTTCAATTTCGTAATTGAATGAAACCCATAAGAAAACTCAATTTTGAAATCATACCACCCTATAATCCTATTATAGGGCGTATGCCAATGTAATATCATGACTTAAAAACAATTAATCACAATTGGAAGTAAAGATAGAAATTTTAAGACTTACCAAGTCTTCCTCATAGTCTATCATCAAGTTCTTACCATCAACCTGTAACTCAACCCATCTTTCGGAGTAACATCATAGCACCATGATAACCTATATAATAATAAGGCCAATTGACTCTATAACACAATACATCTTTAGATCAGAACTTTAGATAAGGTACGTAGGCAAATTTAATATTATAATTCATAACCTAAATTTAAACTCATAAACAAGAATTATAGGCCTATAATTCATCTTATTCATCCATAGTAGCACCATAGGATAGTAATGTAATGAACAACCAACTCAATTGAATGATCACCATAAAACATAGGTCAAGATCACCACCTACGGTTAAGGATATAAGATCATGTTGTTCAATTAGAACAAACAATCAACAATTTTTATATAAAAAGTTCAATTACATGTAAATCTACTCAATATAACCCTTTGAATTCATTAACAACTCAATTCAAAACTTCAATTTCGTAATTGAATGAAACCCATAAGAAAACTCAATTTTGAAATCATACCACCCTATAATCCTATTATAGGGCGTATGCCAATGTAATATCATGACTTAAAAACAATTAATCACAATTGGAAGTAAAGATAGAAATTTTAAGACTTACCAAGTCTTCCTCATAGTCTATCATCAAGTTCTTACCATCAACCTGTAACTCAACCATCTTTCGGAGTAACATCATAGCACAATGATAACCTATATAATAATAAGGCCAATTGACTCTATAACACAATACATCTTTAGATCAGAACTTTAGATAAGGTACGTAGGCAAATTTAATATTATAATTCATAACCTAAATTTAATCTCATAAACAAGAATTATAGGCCTATAATTCATCTTATTCATCCATAGTAGCACCATAGGATAGTAATGTAATGAACAACCAACTCAATTGAATGATCACCATAAAACATAGGTCAAGATCACCACCTACGGTTAAGGATATAAGATCATGTTGTTCAATTAGAACAAACAATCAACAATTTTTATATAAAAAGTTCAATTACATGTAAATCTACTCAATATAACCCTTTGAATTCATTAACAACTCAATTCAAAACTTCAATTTCGTAATTGAATGAAACCCATAAGAAAACTCAATTTTGAAATCATACCACCCTATAATCCTATTATAGGGCGTATGCCAATGTAATATCATGACTTAAAAACAATTAATCACAATTGGAAGTAAAGATAGAAATTTTAAGACTTACCAAGTCTTCCTCATAGTCTATCATCAAGTTCTTACCATCAACCTGTAACTCAACCCATCTTTCGGAGTAACATCATAGCACCATGATAACCTATATAATAATAAGGCCAATTGACTCTATAACACAATACATCTTTAGATCAGAACTTTAGATAAGGTACGTAGGCAAATTTAATATTATAATTCATAACCTAAATTTAAACTCATAAACAAGAATTATAGGCCTATAATTCATCTTATTCATCCATAGTAGCACCATAGGATAGTAATGTAATGAACAACCAACTCAATTGAATGATCACCATAAAACATAGGTCAAGATCACCACCTACGGTTAAGGATATAAGATCATGTTGTTCAATTAGAACAAACAATCAACAATTTTTATATAAAAAGTTCAATTACATGTAAATCTACTCAATATAACCCTTTGAATTCATTAACAACTCAATTCAAAACTTCAATTTCGTAATTGAATGAAACCCATAAGAAAACTCAATTTTGAAATCATACCACCCTATAATCCTATTATAGGGCGTATGCCAATGTAATATCATGACTTAAAAACAATTAATCACAATTGGAAGTAAAGATAGAAATTTTAAGACTTACCAAGTCTTCCTCATAGTCTATCATCAAGTTCTTACCATCAACCTGTAACTCAACCCATCTTTCGGAGTAACATCATAGCACAATGATAACCTATATAATAATAAGGCCAATTGACTCTATAACACAATACATCTTTAGATCAGAACTTTAGATAAGGTACGTAGGCAAATTTAATATTATAATTCATAACCTAAATTTAATCTCATAAACAAGAATTATAGGCCTATAATTCATCTTATTCATCCATAGTAGCACCATAGGATAGTAATGTAATGAACAACCAACTCAATTGAATGATCACCATAAAACATAGGTCAAGATCACCACCTACGGTTAAGGATATAAGATCATGTTGTTCAATTAGAACAAACAATCAACAATTTTTATATAAAAAGTTCAATTACATGTAAATCTACTCAATATAACCCTTTGAATTCATTAACAACTCAATTCAAAACTTCAATTTCTTAATTGAATGAAACCCATAAGAAAACTCAATTTTGAAATCATACCACCCTATAATCCTATTATAGGGCGTATGCCAATGTAATATCATGACATAAAAACAATTAATCACAATTGGAAGTAAAGATAGAAATTTTAAGACTTACCAAGTCTTCCTCATAGTCTATCATCAAGTTCTTACCATCAACCTGTAACTCAACCCATCTTTCGGAGTAACATCATAGCACCATGATAACCTATATAATAATAAGGCCAATTGACTCTATAACACAATACATCTTTAGATCAGAACTTTAGATAAGGTACGTAGGCAAATTTAATATTATAATTCATAACCTAAATTTAAACTCATAAACAAGAATTATAGGCCTATAATTCATCTTATTCATCCATAGTAGCACCATAGGATAGTAATGTAATGAACAACCAACTCAATTGAATGATCACCATAAAACATAGGTCAAGATCACCACCTACGGTTAAGGATATAAGATCATGTTGTTCAATTAGAACAAACAATCAACAATTTTTATATAAAAAGTTCAATTACATGTAAATCTACTCAATATAACCCTTTGAATTCATTAACAACTCAATTCAAAACTTCAATTTCGTAATTGAATGAAACCCATAAGAAAACTCAATTTTGAAATCATACCACCCTATAATCCTATTATAGGGCGTATGCCAATGTAATATCATGACTTAAAAACAATTAATCACAATTGGAAGTAAAGATAGAAATTTTAAGACTTACCAAGTCTTCCTCATAGTCTATCATCAAGTTCTTACCATCAACCTGTAACTCAACCCATCTTTCGGAGTAACATCATAGCACAATGATAACCTATATAATAATAAGGCCAATTGACTCTATAACACAATACATCTTTAGATCAGAACTTTAGATAAGGTACGTAGGCAAATTTAATATTATAATTCATAACCTAAATTTAATCTCATAAACAAGAATTATAGGCCTATAATTCATCTTATTCATCCATAGTAGCACCATAGGATAGTAATGTAATGAACAACCAACTCAATTGAATGATCACCATAAAACATAGGTCAAGATCACCACCTACGGTTAAGGATATAAGATCATGTTGTTCAATTAGAACAAACAATCAACAATTTTTATATAAAAAGTTCAATTACATGTAAATCTACTCAATATAACTCTTTGAATTCATTAACAACTCAATTCAAAACTTCAATTTCGTAATTGAATGAAACCCATAAGAAAACTCAATTTTGAAATCATACCACCCTATAATCCTATTATAGGGCGTATGCCAATGTAATATCATGACTTAAAAACAATTAATCACAATTGGAAGTAAAGATAGAAATTTTAAGACTTACCAAGTCTTCCTCATAGTCTATCATCAAGTTCTTACCATCAACCTGTAAATCAACCCATCTTTCGGAGTAACATCATAGCACAATGATAACCTAAATAATAATAAGGCCAATTGACTCTATAACACAATACATCTTTAGATCAGAACTTTAGATAAGGTACGTAGGCAAATTTAATATTATAATTCATAACCTAAATTTAATCTCATAAACAAGAATTATAGGCCTATAATTCATCTTATTCATCCATAGTAGCACCATAGGATAGTAATGTAATGAACAACCAACTCAATTGAATGATCACCATAAAACATAGGTCAAGATCACCACCTACGGTTAAGGATATAAGATCATGTTGTTCAATTAGAACAAACAATCAACAATTTTTATATAAAAAGTTCAATTACATGTAAATCTACTCAATATAACCCTTTGAATTCATTAACAACTCAATTCAAAACTTCAATTTCGTAATTGAATGAAACCCATAAGAAAACTCAATTTTGAAATCATACCACCCTATAATCCTATTAGAGGGCGTATGCCAATGTAATATCATGACTTAAAAACAATTAATCACAATTGGAAGTAAAGATAGAAATTTTAAGACTTACCAAGTCTTCCTCATAGTCTATCATCAAGTTCTTACCATCAACCTGTAACTCAACCCATCTTTCGGAGTAACATCATAGCACAATGATAACCTATATAATAATAAGGCCAATTGACTCTATAACACAATACATCTTTAGATCAGAACTTTAGATAAGGTACGTAGGCAAATTTAATATTATAATTCATAACCTAAATTTAATCTCATAAACAAGAATTATAGGCCTATAATTCATCTTATTCATCCATAGTAGCACCATAGGATAGTAATGTAATGAACAACCAACTCAATTGAATGATCACCATAAAACATAGGTCAAGATCACCACCTACGGTTAAGGATATAAGATCATGTTATTCAATTAGAACAAACAATCAACAATTTTTATATAAAACGTTCAATTACATGTAAATCTACTCAATATAACCCTTTGAATTCATTAACAACTCAATTCAAAACTTCAATTTCGTAATTGAATGAAACCCATAAGAAAACTCAATTTTGAAATCATACCACCCTATAATCCTTTTATAGGGCGTATGCCAATGTAATATCATGACTTAAAAACAATTAATCACAATTGGAAGTAAAGATAGAAATTTTAAGACTTACCAAGTCTTCCTCATAGTCTATCATCAAGTTCTTACCATCAACCTGTAACTCAACCCATCTTTCGGAGTAACATCATAGCACAATGATAACCTATATAATAATAAGGCCAATTGACTCTATAACACAATACATCTTTAGATCAGAACTTTAGATAAGGTACGTAGGCAAATTTAATATTATAATTCATAACCTAAATTTAATCTCATAAACAAGAATTATAGGCCTATAATTCATCTTATTCATCCATAGTAGCACCATAGGATAGTAATGTAATGAACAACCAACTCAATTGAATGATCACCATAAAACATAGGTCAAGATCACCACCTACGGTTAAGGATATAAGATCATGTTGTTCAATTAGAACAAACAATCAACAATTTTTATATAAAAAGTTCAATTACATGTAAATCTACTCAATATAACCCTTTGAATTCATTAACAACTCAATTCAAAACTTCAATTTCGTAATTGAATGAAACCCATAAGAAAACTCAATTTTGAAATCATACCACCCTATAATCCTATTATAGGGCGTATGCCAATGTAATATCATGACTTAAAAACAATTAATCACAATTGGAAGTAAAGATAGAAATTTTAAGACTTACCAAGTCTTCCTCATAGTCTATCATCAAGTTCTTACCATCAACTTGTAACTCAACCCATCTTTCGGAGTAACATCATAACACAATGATAACCTATATAATAATAAGGCCAATTGACTCTATAACACAATACATCTTTAGATCAGAACTTTAGATAAGGTACGTAGGCAATAATATTATAATTCATAACCTAAATTTAATCTCATAAACAAGAATTATAGGCCTATAATTCATCTTATTCATCCATAGTAGCACCATAGGATAGTAATGTAATGAACAACCAACTCAATTGAATGATCACCATAGAACATAGGTCAAGATCACCACCTACGGTTAAGGATATAAGATCATGTTGTTCAATTAGAACAAACAATCAACAATTTTTATATAAAAAGTTCAATTACATGTAAATCTATTCAATATAACCCTTTGAATTCATTAACAACTCAATTCAAAACTTCAATTTCGTAATTGAATGAAACCCATAAGAAAACTCAATTTTGAAATCATACCACCCTATAATCCTATTATAGGGCGTATGCCAATGTAATATCATGACTTAAAAACAATTAATCACAATTGGAAGTAAAGATAGAAATTTTAAGACTTACCAAGTCTTCCTCATAGTCTATCATCAAGTTCTTACCATAAACCTGTAACTCAACCCATCTTTCGGAGTAACATCATAGCACAATGATAACCTATATAATAATAAGGCCAATTGACTCTATAACACAATACATCTTTAGATCAGAACTTTAGATAAGGTATGTAGGAAAATTCAATATTATAATTCATAACCTAAATTTAATCTCATAAACAAGAATTATAGGCCTATAATTCATCTTATTCATCCATAGTAGCACCATAGGATAGTAATGTAATGAACAACCAACTCAACTGAATGATCACCATAAAACATAGGTCAAGATCACCACCTACGGTTAAGGATATAAGATCATTTTGTTCAATTAGAACAAACAATCAACAATTTTTATATAAAAAGTTCAATTACATGTAAATCTACTCAATATAACCCTTTGAATTCATTAACAACTCAATTCAAAACTTCAATTTCGTAATTGAATGAAACCCATATGAAAACTCAATTTTGAAATCTATTTGGAAGGAACCCTTTGAGGAAAGGATCTAAAAGATGAATGCATACCATACCTTAATGCTTCTCATAAATTTGATGAAGAATCCACCCTTTTCCAGCCCCCAAACCCTAGTTCATGCTAGCATATGATGGTGAGTTCATGTAGAAAGAGAAATAAGAGAGAAGGAAGATATTTTATTTTGAGAGTTTCCTTTAGGTTAATGAGGGTTAAGGGTATTTATAGAGGGGATTAATTAAATTAATAAGTCACCCTTAAATCCCTTACTAACCCCTCAACAATTTAATTAATTAAATGAAATCATTTAAAATTCATTAGGTAAATTTGACCCTCACCAACTAGACCCCGAGTGACGGTTCGTCGATGAGTCGACGGATGACCCCTCCCCCCTCCGTCCTGCACTCCGTTATCTTTGTTATAGACTTTGTAGGCAAGGGTTTCCTCAAATTTTTTTAAGTATTGGATGCTGGTGGCCTCGATAACCCGTCGAGCCAATGATGCCCCGTCAACCCCTTCTGTCACGTGTAACAGTAGCTAGGTAAACAGGGTCCTTTATGAATATTTCTAAGTGTGGGACAATGGTGGCCTCGATTCCCCGTCAATCCACTTACGGACCATCGTTTTCCCCGTCGATTCACACTTCCAGGCAGTGCTGCATTAAACTGCAGGGTCCTCCTCAAAGGCCCTTGGTTGGTCCTTGGGCAGTCGTACCCAGACATTTCAACGATGAAACAACTGAAAAACCCATTAGCTACCTTTCCACAAATTTTTCGTACCTTTCTGAGTCCTAAAATATGGTAAAACGGCTAAGGCACACTAACATGTCTTTGAACAAACGTCCCGGACGTTTTTGGATGTTTTGGCTCTTAAATATTCTAAATGATCTATATTCATTAAAAATGGACTTACAAACAGTGTTTATACTTTATGACACCTATATTACGCTTTACCGTAAGTGTTGGATTTTCAAGGTGTTACATTCCTCCCCCCCCCCTTTAGGAACATTCGTCCCCGAGTGACACTAAAGCTCTTTCAAATGAAGGAATAGACCCAAGACTAGCAGCCCAACCAATCAACAATATCATAAAATATAAATCATGTCACTTCAACAAGAAAAATATCAAAACTCATATTAGCACATCTAAGGCTCAAAATTCTTCATCATGAGGCATTTCCATCTCACAACATTTATGATCTAAACATACATCGCATGAGTCAATTAGCACAAATTTTAACTTAAAAACATGCTACCTATCATTTCATTAAAATTCACCATATCTAAATGCACAACATAACTCAAAGCAAGCAAAAAATAAAATGTGAAGTTTTTAATAGTAATACTACAGTGACTTCACTATAAAACTTACTTTGAGGTTTATTTTTCAAAAATGCCATTATTGCCACACTTTACCAAAAAATCAAGAAACACAAATCTTTGTCATAATTATATAATTAAAAGATTGGATAACCTTAATTCTCAAAAAGATGAGGATAACGCGACTTCATATAAGTCTCGGCCTCCCATGTAGAACCCTCAACTAATTTGATTTTTTTCCATAGTACTTTTATATATACCACCTCTTTATTACTCAACATCTTGACATTCCTATCAAGAATTTTAACCGGGACTTCCTTATAAGAGGGCTTATCCTTCACACAAAGACCTTCAATAGGAATAATGAACTCGGGGACACCAATACACTTCTTCAACATAGAAACATGGAAAACTGGATGAACCAATGCCAATTAACTAGGAAGTTTCAATTCATAGGCAACCTTACCAACCCTTTGGAAGATTTCATAAGGAACCAAAAAACGAGGACTCAATTTCCTTTTCTTGCCAAACCTAACCACCCCTTTCATTGGTGAAATTTCTAAATACACCTTATCACCTTCTTCAAAAGCCAAATCCCTTCTCCTATTATCGGCATAAGACTTTTGCAAACTATAGGCCATTTACAACCGATTCTTTATGATATGAACCCATTCCAAAGTCCTATAAATCAACTCAAGACCAAGAAGTGATGTCTCACCCACTTCAAACCATCCTATAAGAGACCTACACCTCCTACCATACAAGGCTTCAGAGAGAGCCATGGAAATGGATGAATTACAATTGTTGTTGTAGGCAAAACACCACTAAAGGTTAATGCCTATCCTAACTCCCTTAAAAATAAATAATGTATGATCTAAGCATATGCTCAAGTTTTTGTGCCGCACTATCCCCTTTATCATCCGTTTGGGGATGAAAAGTGATGATCAACTTCACCATAGTACCTAACCCTTTTTGGAACGACCTCTAAAATCACGATGTGAATTGTGCACCCCAATTAGATATGATGGATAATGGAATGCCATGGAAGCAGAGAATCTCAACTAGGAAGTTTCTTGCATAATACTCCACCGAATATGAACAATTGACGGGGATGAAGTGAGCGGATTTTGTCAATCGATCCACAACCACCCATAAAGAATCATAGGAATTTTGGGTCCAGGAAAAACCTACTACAAAGTCCATATTGATGTCTTTACACTTTCAAGTTGGAATTTGGAGACTTACTGAGAAATTTTACTATGTCCCTTTTAGATCTTCCCACCAATATATTTCGTTAAGGTCATGGTACATTTTTGTCGACCCCGGATGAATTGATTAGCGGGAACCATGTGCTTCTTCAAAGATCCGAACACATCTACATGGGGAACACATAATCTCCCTTGGTACTTTAACAGACCGTCCTCCCCTAGGGAGAATGATTCATTCAAATTGCCAAGAAATGATTCTTTCAACTCTATCAAGGCTAAATCAAGGTGTTGTTTGGATTTCAGTGTAACCACTAAAGATGACTCAGAGTTATGATGAACTATGGCACCCCCATCCGGAGCACTCTCCAACATCACCCCCAACCTAGTCAACCTATGCATTTCCCTTGCTAGGCCCTTTTTGGCTTCATCAAGATGGGATACACTACCCATAGTCATCCGACTTAGGGCATCCGCAACTACATTAGCCTTTCACGGGTGAAAAGGGACACTCATGTAATCATCTTTCAAAAACTCAATCCACCTTCTTTGTAGGAGATTTAGCTCCTTTTTGGTAAACACATATTGGAAACTCTTATGATCGGTAAAAACATCCATATGAACCCCATACAAATAATGCCTCCAAATTTTCAAAGCAAACACCACGGCTGCTAATTCAAGGTTATGAGTAGGGTAATTCCTATCATGTACCTTTAGTTGCCTAGTGACATAAGCTATCACCTTCCCGTTTTGCATAAGCTGACACCCCGAACCCACTCGAAATGCATTACAATACACCACAAAACCCATTGTACCCTCTGTAAGGTCAACAGTGGAGCAGAAATAAGATAATCTTTCAAAAATTGGAAGCTCTTCTCACATGCATCCGACCACTGAAGCTTTTTACTTTTTGGGTGAAAGTAGTCAAAGGAGACACAATGGACGCAAAACCATGATCGAACTTCAGATAGTAACTCCATAAGCCCAAGAAACTCATGATGTCAGTTGGAGTCAGGTCTAGGCCTATTTTTCTGCGCTTCCATTTTCTTTGGGTCTACTTAAACTTCCTCACTAGAAATGAGCTGCCTAAGAAAAGTAACCAATCTCAACAAAAACTCACACATACTATATTTGTCATACAATTGATGTTCTTTAAGGGTTTGCAACAGTACCCTCAAATGACCCATTTGATGTTCCTCATTATTCGAGTATACAAGGATATCGTCAATGAAGACAATGACAAACAAATCTAGGTAGTTTAGAAATACTCTATTCATGTCCATAAATGCCACCGGAGCATTAGTGAGACCCAAATACATTACTAAGAACTAATAATGCCCATACCTAGTTTGAAAGGTCGTCTTTGGTACATCCTCCCCTCTCACCCTGAGTTGATGATACCACGACCTCAAGTCTATCTTTGTAAAGTAACTCGCCCCTTGGATTTGGTTAAATAAGTCATCAATCCGAGGGAGAGGGTATTTATTCTTAATGGTGACCTTGTTGAGTTAGCGGTAGTCAATACAAATTCTAAAAGACCCATCCTTCTTTTTGACAAATTGCTTCGGAGCACCCCATGGAGATATACTAGGCATTGTAAAGACTTTGTCAAGCAAATAGTTGATTTGAATTTTCAAATCTTTCAATTCAGCCGGAGTCATCCTATATGGAGGGATTGAAATGGGATTTTTTTTGCTAGAAAATCGATACAAAAATCTTTGTTGTTCGGGAGGAATACCGGGAAGCTCATTAGGAAAAACCTCCAAAATTTATGCACTATAATGACCGGCTCTATAGAAGAAATTTCTGAATCCAAATCTTTGACACTTACTATGTTATAGTGACAAACCTTTGATATCATTTTACATGCTTTTAGAGAAGATATGATGTGACCATTATGAATAGAATATTCCCCCCCTTCCATTCAACAATAAGTTCATTTGGGAAGTTAAACCTCACCACTCTTGTCCTACAATCAATGGATGCAAAACATGCATGCAACCAATCCGTATCCAATATAATATAAAAATCAAGCATATCGAGTTCTACTAGATCAACATAAGAAACTCTATTGGGCAATGAAATAGGATAATGTCGATAGAATCTTTTGGCAACAATCAACTCTCCCACTGGAGCAGACACTAGAAAAAGGCTCATATAAAATATCAAGATTTTTAGCTACTTGTGGTGTAACAAAAGACAAAGTAGCACCCGGATCAAGTAAAGCATACACATCAAGAGTAAATATGTTTAAAATAGCGGCACCACATCGACAGAGGTCTCTTTCTCACTCTTAGAGCGGAGAGCATAAAGGCTATTTTTCTTTGGAGCATCACTATATCCACTTGCTTGAACTTAGCCACTACCCTTATCATGAATCTTCAAGTTTTGACAATCTCTTATATTGTGACCACTCTTTCCACAATTAAATCATTTATTCATCCCCTTAAGGCACTCACTATAGTGATTTTTACCACACTTTGCACAAATTGGCTTCTCCTTTGGTGAATTAGAACCTTTTCCCTTCTTAAATTTAGGGTTAAACACTCTATAGCCACTAACTCTTGGGAAATCAATATGGACTTTATTTGAACCCCGCTTTTTAAATTTTTGCTTATCTTGTATCTCAAGCCTATTCTTTGAGGATCCTCCATCAAATGACCTATCCCTCTTAGCAACTACTTTTTCTCTTATATCTTTCCTCATCAACCCTTGATACATAGACCATAAGACGAGAAATGTTCATGTTTTCATGTAGCATGGCCGATTGGCACTCCTGTTGTAAGTCCTCCAACACCCCCGTCATAAAATGACTCATTTGGTCTCTAGGATCAGAGACTAAAAAAGGACAATATTTGGACAACTTAATAAATTCCAAAGTGTACTCATGAACACTCTTCCTTCCTTGGCGAAAATTTATGAACTCCATTACCTTCTCCTCCATTATCTATCTAGGGAATAATTGATCAAGAAATGTCAGCTTAAAGATCTCCCAAGTAAACGGACCACCCCTCAACGACATGTTGTACCTCCATTGCATATACCAAGTTCGAGCCACATCCTTGAGTTGATATGAGGCCAACTCAGCCTTATCACTTGAAGTCACCCTCATAGCATATAGCACTTTGTAGACCTCATCAAGGAATTCGTGGTGGTCTTCATCAATATTTGACCCATAGAAAGTAGGAGTGTTCATCCGAGTGAAGTCTCTTAGACGGGAAGCCATACTAGTGACTTGTTGATGAGGAAGAGGAGCAACATCCTGGTTGGTTTGAGACGTAATAGCTTGGGCTTGAACCGTTGTGGCTTGTGCTTAGGAAGTCATAGATTGGGCCATATGAGTAAGAATATCCCTCATCTATGATCAGTCATAGGTGGAGGGTTAGCTGGGGCTTGATCAACAATTGCATTTTCCTGAAGTGGAGGAACTTGCTCATCACGGGGAGGATTTCCCGCATTAAAAACTTCCTCCTCAAGTCTTTGGATGCATTCTTTCGAGTGTTCATGCTTCCTATAAGCACAACAACATGATTAGATGCAAAATCACACCATTAGTATACTTTATTGGCACAATATAAGATTTCCAAGAATGGGAGTGATTCCTAAGTATCATATCGCTTACTACACACAATTGTGGTGCACTTCACAATTATGAATACACACCTACATAGACGTGGTAAAAAGAGAGATATAACTCAAAGGCATTCAACCTCATGCTCTGATATTAAGTTTGTCACATCCGAGTTTACCCTCTAGACGTATCCGGAGTTGTCGTCCTTTTTAAGAACTAACACTAGTTCATGTCATTACATTCATAGGTTGAAAAATGCTGAAAATTTTAAAACATTCATTTTCTCTACTTGGAGGTTTACATAGACTTCTACATACACATAATATATAGTCATATCGAGTATACATACACCCTTCATATAGGAAGGTTACATAGCTTTTTACTTTTATTGCACACACACACACATACACACACACACATACATATATATATATATAGTCTCAACAATTGTCTCATCTCATACCATTTAAACAGATGTCACAATATGGGCATAACCATTACATAAATTCAATAAGACCATGTATATGTCATATGAAAGTACAATATTCAAATAACAAGGAACGAAATGATAGAGTTAATAAGCTCATAACAAAGTGAAAAGCTATAATATGGCATTGCCCTCGAAAATTGAGGACCTACCTCACTTGGATGAAAGGAAGAATCAAGGCCTTCAACAATATTCCCTTCCAAACTCTTCAACGAACGGAACCTAAAATGTTTGGGACACGGTAAGAAAACGGGGTTTGTACTCCACATGTACTAAGTATGAGATCTTATGCACATACACATGGGACTTTTTATCAAAACATGTTATTCTACCCCTTTTTAGGGGGACTTTTTATCAAAACATGTCATTCTACCCCTTTGTAGGGTGTAAATGCAATGTAAAGTAAGTCATATTAATCAACTAATCATGCTTACTATCTTAACAAGTAATACTTATCCCAACAAACTTGGAATCGTGATTTACTAAATCGCTAACATCAAGGGATAATATCACAAGAATGAATAAGAGTTAAACATATCATAATAAGCAAAAAAACTACTCACAAGTCCTTATTAAGTCAACAAGTGCAATGACCAAGAAAAGACCCATAACCTTACTCAATCAAGTATCCTCAACTAGAAAACATGACCAATGTCCAATTTTTTACATATCATGGCATTTAGGCTTAAATTTCATCTTATATTATCATTATAATCTAAGACATTCATAAATGAAATAATCAACATATATTATCAATAATATGACACGTTCACATATATATACATCATATATTATCTTAAATATGAATATAAGAACCTCCTCCTATGAATCCCCTCAAGACTAGCCTCTGCAATGTCTAGGTAGAGTTATATATCCCTACCTAAACTAAGCTAGACCCCTTAGGTTATCCAAGTAAGAGTTAAAGTCATTTAATTCGTTTTACCTTTTAAGAACATCTTTCCCTAACCTACATAGACTACATGACCAAGTGTGTAATCCGTCTTCATAAAACCCTACATCGAAAGAAGGCGGACTACTTGCCAAGGTAGTAATAAAACATAAAATATAGCAACTACGTTGATCCACTAGCTAGTATTTCTATAGGGGCAACATAGTTCAAGAAATAGAAGATTTAGTTGGGACCCTCTTTATGCGACATGCATTATGATCTCCAATATAAAGAGTAATGTAGCTCTCCTACCTTCCCTATGTGGGAAGGGCCACTTCTCTATCTTGTTCACTTTGTGCTAAGCCAGATAAACTTTTTGAAATGTCTTTCATTATCACTCATAACATAATTTAGGTCATAGGTCTAACCCTTGTATAATCCTCATCATCAATAGCTCAATAAGAATTGTATGAGTATAAGTCCTTTCATCACATTTCATATAATTGAGGTTAACACTTTAGCATTTCATAACATATCTTGGCACATTGATAGTTTCCACTATCCTTATAGAACATACACCTTAATATACCTCACAAAATAGTCATGAAATTTCAATTAAACATCATACCATCCTATAATACTAATATAAGGCATACTCCAATGTAATATCATGGCTTAACAACAATAAATCACAACCGAAAGTAAAGATAGAAATTCTAAGACTTACCAAGTCTTCCTCATAGTCGATCCTCAAGGTAATAACATCAACCCATACCTCAACCCAACTTGGGGCGTAACATCACAACACAATGATATCCAAAAGAATAACAAGGCCAATTGCTTCTCTATAACACAATTCATCTTTATATCACAACTTGAGAAAAGGTACATAGACAAATTTTACATTATAATTCATAATCTATGTTTCATATCAAGAACTAGCATGATAGTCCTATAATTCATGTTAAAAATTTGACCATAAATAGCACCGTAGTATAGTAATAGAATAAACAACCAACTCAACTGAATGATCACCATACAACATAGGTCAAGATCACCACCTAGGGTTAGGGATAGAGGATCATGTTCTTTAATTAGACCAAACCATCAACAATTATCATAAAAAAGTCGAATTACATGTAAATATACTCAATATAACCCTAAAAATTCATTAACAAGTAAATTCATAACTTCAATTTTATAATTGAATGAAACCCATAAGAAAACTCTACTTTTTGAAATCTTTTTTGAAGGAACCATTTGAGGAAAGGATCTCAAAGGTGAATAGAACCCATACCTTAATGTTTTTAAAAAATTTCATGAAGAGTCTACCCTTTTCCATACCCTAAACCCTAGTTCTTGCTAACATTCAATGGTGAGTTCATGTAGAGAGAAATAAGAGAGAAGGAAGAGAGTTTATTTTGAGAGTTTCCTTTAGGTTAATAAGGGTTAAGGGTATTCATAGAGGGGCTTAATTAACTTAATTATTCACCCTTTAATCCCTGACGAACAACTAAACCACTAAATTAATCAAATGAAATCATTTAAAATTCATTAGTGAAATTCAAACTCATCGATCAGACCCTGATTGACGGTATGTCGGTGAGTCGACGAACGACCCCCCCTCCATCCACTTTGTACTCCGTCGTCTCTTTCAGATACATTGATGGCGAGGGCTAACTCCAATTTTTCTATGTATGGGATGACGGTATCCTCGACGCCTCACCGAGTCAATGACGCCCCGTCAACCCCTTTAGTCGCATGTAACAGCTTCTAGGTAAACAAGGGCCTTCACGAATTTTTCTAAGTATGGGGTGAACGTGGCCTCGACGCCCCGTCGAGCCACTTATGAAACGTCGTCCGCCCCATCGATGCACACTACCAGGCAGTGGTGCATCAAACTACAGGGTCCTTCTCAAGGGACCTTGGTTTGTCCTTGGGGAGTCGTACCAAGACTTTTCAATAATGAAAAAACTCAAACACCAGTTATCTACATTTACACCCATTTACGTACCTTTTCGACTCCTAAAATTTGGTAAAAAGTCTAAGGCACACTAACATCTCTTTGAACCAACTTCCCGGACGCTTTGGTTCTTAAAGCTTCTACATGACCTATATTCATTAAGAATGTAGTTAGAAACAGTGTTTAGGCTTTATGACACCTATGTTAGGCTTTACCATGAGTCTTGGATCTTCAATGAGTTACATCTGAATGGTGGTTGGTATATTACATAACCTAGAAGACATCGTCTTGACTGTGAACGTCCTATAAGGGAATGTAAAAGTGGTTTTCTCTTGATCCTTAGGGGCACTAGAAAATTGATTGTAACCCAAATATCCATTTAGAAAACAGTACCATCCTTTTCCTGCAAGTTTATCTAACATCTGATCCATAAAGGGCATGGGAAACTATCATTCTTAGTCCATGCATTCAACATCCGGTAATCCATATAAACTCTTCATCCTGTCACTAGCCTCATTTGAACAAGCTCATTTCTCTCATTAGCAACACTGTCACTCCCATCTTTTTAGGCACTAACTAACACAGGACATACCCTACTACTTTCTACAATAGGATATATGCCTTCGATATCCAACCACTTTATGATCTCCTTCTTCACTACTACTTTCATAGGTGGATTCAACCGTCTCTGATGCTCATACTTGGCTTGCACTCGGGCATTAGCTGGATTTTGTGTGAACAAATACCGGGAGGGATCCTTATAATATCTGCAATAGTATAACCAATAGCACCTTTGAAACCTCTTTAAAAAATCAGTCAGAGACTCCACCTGTTGCACATTCAAATTCACAGCATTATTACCGGCAAAGTGTCATCTCTAACAAAGAACACATACCTCAGATGAGGTGGTAGTGTCTTAAGAACTAATTGTGGAGCCTCCTCAACAGATGGTCTCGTGGGTGAAGACTCGCGATGCTTCATATCTAACTTCTATTTCTTTGGTATGGACCTATAATTATTTTCTTAAAGTGCCGCAAACAAAGAACCATTGTCTTCAATACCATGACTTTCGAAATTCATGATCACTGCCTTTAGGGCCTTGATACCTCGAATTTCGTAGATTTTTACCTAAGGCATAATCTAAACCCAATAGAATATAGCAGATACCATTTGGATCTCTCCACTTTACTACATGGACCTACAAATATTGACGTTTCTTCTTCATTGTTAAACCTAATTTTCATCTGTCCTTTGTCTCTATCAACCAAGACACGAATACTTGCAAGGAACGGCCTCCCAAGAATAATATGAGCCTTAAAGTCCACCTCAAAATCAAGAATCACAAAATCGGCAGAAAATATGAACGACTTCACTTTCACGAGCACATCATGAAGTACCCCAATGGGCTTCACCCAGTAAGATATATCAGATATTGTTTGGAGATTGCCTGTCTGCTCCATGGACCAACAAATGTAGAACGTTGCTTGTTCATTGTTCAACCTAAACTTTATATGCCCTTTCTCCATATCAATCAAGGCACAACCAGTGGCAAGGAACGACCTCCCAAGAATAATAGGAACCTTAATGTCCACCTCACAATCAAGAATCATAAAATCGGCCGGAAATATAAATGACTCCACTTTCACGAGCACATCATTAAGTATATCAATGGGCGTCTTCACTATTAAATCGACCATCAATAACTTCAAATCTGTGGGCTTTGAGTCACCAAAACCCAATTTCTTATAAATGGAAAGAGACATGCGGTTTATGCTTACACCTAGATTATATAGTGCTTTAGCAAAGTGTAATAATCCAATGGTACATGGTAGGTCCTAGGTCTTCTTTTTTATACACAAATGACTTGTTAGCAATAGCACTACAATGCTCCATTCGGTCATCATGCTCATAACTTACCGATCTCTTCTTTGACACCATATCCTTCATAAATTTAGCATAATCGGGCATTTGTTTCAAAGCTTCTATCAAAGGGATATTAATAAGAAGTTGTTTCAACATAGTGATAAAACCCCGATATAAACCATCCTCAATCTTCTTCACTAATCTTTGAGGGAATGGTGTTAGCGATCTTGAATGGGGACCACTTTTTGAGGTACCTCTTCTTTTTTCATCATTTTTTCCACCAATTCTGCACTAGTTTCCACCACCTCTTCGTCTTTTCTCATCTCATCTTCTACCACGGACAACATAGCTTGATCACTATTTTTCTTACCTTCTTGATTAATGAACTCCATGCAATGTACATCATTATTAGGATTTTTTATGGTATTGCTAGTAAGAGTGCCCGATTGGTATTAATTCACAGTAGTGGATAGTTTGTCCATTTCTAACTCAAGATGCTTAATCGATACCTCATGCGCGTCCACATTTTCCCCAATGTTCTCTAAATCACCTCTCAATTCCCTAGCGTACTCATCACTAGTATCAAACCTCCTTATCATCTTTGGCAACATATCATCAAATCGTGCCATACTACCTTCACTATCCGTAGGAGTAACTTCCCATTTTGAGGTTGAACATAGCGCCCGCTTTTATCATTTTTGTTATCATAGTTACCTCAATTAATGTTGTTGTCATGGTTGTAGTTCCCATCTCAAACATACTGGCCCTCTCTATTGTATTTACAATAATTTCGACATTCATTTCCTTAACTTTGACGCCGATTCTCCTGATTGGAGCCTTGGGTGTTTGGTCATAAACCCCCCTAACTAATCATTCACTACACAAGTATCCTTTTCATTATAGTACTCATCCACTGGCGGTGGTCGTTTAGTCAAGTAATTCACTGCATTTACCTTTTCTGCACATCTAATTTCAATACAAACTCAAGTTTAGTTCTCATTTCAGCCATTTCCTCATGAATCTCATCTTTAGGCGGATTGTGTGTAGCTTGCACTATGAAGGTGTTTCTTCTAGTGTCTGACTTTCTAGTTCTCCAAGTCTTATTATTGAGAGACATTTTCTCCAAATTCTCAGTGATCTTAGCATATGTGCACTCACCATACGAACCTCTCGCAATTGTATCGAGTATTGTTTTATTGTTATCATCTTGACCCTGATATATGACTTTTTCAACGACTGATCATCAATGTAGTTGTTTGGAACGCCTTCACATATGCAGTAAATATGTCCCAAGATCTACTTACCGACTCCCCTGGTAGTGCCACAAAGTTGTTCACTCCATCCTTGTGGTTGAGATTCTTACACCGGGTAATACTAAGCTAAGAACACATCTCTCAAGAGATCCCAAGTATAAATGGAATTGTAGAGTAACTCAGTAAACCATATCACAGCATCTACAACCAATGATAGGGGGAATACTTTCAGCCCGATTACGTTCAAACCTAAGTCAGGTCTCCCGAAACAACTCTACCATACACACCTGAGTTTGTCTATGTGAGAATGGGAATCCTCTGATATATCCCTGCAAACAAACCCTTACGACGAACGTGTGCCCATGGGGCAAACGGAGTAGGAACAAATACCCATCAGAATATGTGATGTTGATATTTCCCTTGTAGTACTCTTTAGGGCGTGGGACGGGAGGCTGCATCCTTAAAGAATCATCAACTTGATTTTCCACAACTACTTATTGTGAGCCTCAACTAGTGGTGGAGGCGAACAAATTATCCCATCACCTAGATGCACTAGCTTTTGCTGATTTTCCATTCTTCGCAGCATATGGTTAAGTTCAGGATCGAATGGAACGAGCAGTTCTCCTCGTCTCCTTATACTTTGAATACACTAGAGCTAGACCTGAAAGAAACAAAAACAAGAGAAATGTACAATCAGGAAATCATTGACTAAACTTCAATAATGTTATTAAAGCTAATCTAAAAGCCAAATATCTCGGCAATGGCCCCAAAATTTGATATGCTCAAATTACACCTCCATATAGAAGTATAAGTGGTTGTATCAAGTAAAGAACCCAACTATTAGGTTGGGGTTGATCCCACGAGGAAAATGGCTTAGACATAACATCAATGTACAATTACTTCTATTTAGTCAAGTTCTTTCCAAAAACAAGTAATTAAACCGGGGGTTTTGAAACAAACTTCTTTACTATCTCTACGTAAAACAAGTAACATGAGTAAAGATTTAGTTTTTATCGTGTTGTGAGAGAAACTAGAGTGTATGTGTTCACCATAGGTTCATAACGTTGTATTCCTAGATATAACAATTCTTCCCTAGTGTTTTGAATGCAATCTGATAAGTTAGGTATGTCTAAATCCTTGGTCCAAAATTTAGAGAATTTTAGCCCGTACCTTGGTCTGACTATGTGTGAATAAGTTACTAGCCCTTACCTTTACTTCATATTAAGCATCATATTTGATGTATGTCTTAGTTATTACATTGCCCACATGGAGACTAGGCTATTATATATTATCCCTCTAAATCTATGTTGATAATTTTTTTCTTTTCTTATTACTACCTCCTTGGTCCTGCAAGTATCAACAAGACTAGTTCTAACGCGTGCAATCATTAAAAAGACTTCGAAATGAAAGAATTATCATTAGATGCAATAACTTATTTGAGAATTGTTATTAAGGTTAGTTTACTTTGTTAATCACCCATAGCTCCCACAACCCTAAGTCTGGATTTAGTTATCCCTACATATAAGCACATAATTCATAGTTGTTAAATAATAAAACATGAACTTACATTGACAATTCGAAGAAAATCAAGAAAACCCACTTGAAATAACAAGATAACACTTGAAAACCAAATCAGGAAATTGAATTGTTGCTAAAGTTGCAAAACTCAATATCCAAACACAAACTAAGAACAATAACAATAATGTATAACCCCAAAAACATGCATTTAAAGAGGACATTTTGCTTTGAAATTATTTGTTATGCCTTTTTGTAAAAACTTCATAAAACTTGACACAATAAGCATCATAGAGTTGACATACTTCATTTAGAAATATACAATAGTCACAATATCACATAAAACAATACATTACATTTAAGACACATTCGGAGCAACTTTAAAGTAAGTACCCTTCCCTTTCAAGCAAATAACTTTCCCTTATAGTGACCTCTTTTTCCCTTAACTTCTTAAGTTCCCAAGTAAGCTCTAGTTGTACTTGGTGCAATGCATCACCTCAAAGACACAAGTTACTCATACATATAACCTTTCTAACTCAACATTTACATTCATGGGAGAATAACATACCATAAGAAACATTTAAGAAACAACACCCAATACCCTTACAATGAACCATAGTTAATTTGCACATATGTTAACTTCACTTACCATAGACCATTACAAGATCTTACTCACAATCCCAATCTATGTCTACTAGTGCCATGTAAATGTAAAAACCTATAACCTCACACCTACTAAGTAAACCTATCATGAGACCACAAGCCTTAACATGTATTTCATACATAAAAAAGACAAGTAGATACACTTCATACATGCCAATCAATAATTTCATCATATAGTCAATAAGACCCACATTATGCACATAAGGAGAGACCAGATCATATAGACCCATTAGGACTCATACCATGCATATCATCACAACAAGTAGACTGCACTACAATGTCATACATAAGGAACATAAACATAATCACATGCATTAGAAAACCTTCCTATAACTTCCCTCAAGAGGTATTTGTGTAATGCATAGGTGAAGTCCCATGCGCCCACCTACACAAAGCAACTATGATTAGGTTATCCTAGTTAGAGTCCTTACTTTACTTCCATTGTCCATTTTACTTTAGGAAACTATATCCTTAACAAACACTAATACCATGAGTGCTAAACATGGAATTTTGTGTGGTGGAGTCTTACACCAAGGGATGTTGCTCTACCTAGCCAAGGTTGAAATTGACATCGTGCTAGCATATTAGGTGATATCACTTACTAGATCCTATGGTCCAAGCATAGTTTATGGAACTTGGAGGTATACGTGCAAAACCCTCTTTATACCAAATGGGGCATTGCAGTTATCCACTTCATGAGGATTGTGGTAAACAAGCCTTCCCACATTGGGAAGGGGCACCCCTCATCTAAGTTCACTTGGTGCTAAGTAAGTTTCCTTTATTGAAGAGACATTATTATCATTACTTTATAATATATAGTCTTTAGAGAGTTAACCCCTCATATGCTTAGGTCATATGTTATAGATGAGAGTTCATCAACCTAAATCATGTGAGAAGTACTTTCACAAGAACATAGCATATGCAAAGCACCATCAAGTTTAGGGTAGGCTTGAGAACACCTTTCAAGAGCCCCTCTATTGACTAGATCATCATACATGTGTATATACATATATGTGATCAAACCATTCACATAAACACTCTTAGACAATGCTAATTCATACCTCATTTCATTCATGCATGAGTTCACAAGTGTAACTATATGAGAAATCTTTTCATATGAACATATTAAACACTTGGCAATCATATTTCATCATAGCATAAACTTTAAATAAAAGAATAAAATACATGTTCATAACACACTCATACATTCACATTCTTGTACATTAATCACAAAACCTAGGATCTTTCCTTTTAAGGCACACATGTGCAATGCATAGAAAAGGTTCCATACCCTTGCCCATACTAGTACACCTATCAATTCATCCTAGTTAAGGGATACATAACATGCTTCATAGGTATATACCTTACAAGCATAGAAGTAGACACAAGTGCATATGAGAATACCATTTCATTAGATACTATGAACATATACTACATTGTAGTCATGCATGAGGCGTAAGTGTGTGTACTTTGGTCAACATGATCACATAATGCCTATAAATTACCTATTGATAAATACACCATCTTAGGAACACAGTGCACATCCAAGATTCACCACACAACATATACTAGCTTAGGAGACAAGATAACTTCATCACTTGCATTCAAGACTCCTAACGTTAGCTAATCTGACATTCATATACGGGTACATATATAGGGTTCATTAATCATTATTAATTCCTAAATGTCATCATCTAAACAAAAGCATAACATAGTCCTCCCAATAGCAATACAACCTAGATCATAACTAGACTAGAAGAGTAAAGCATGCTTCACACAGTGTGATCATTATAAGCACACATTCATAACCCAACTGCCATCAAGGACATGATCCCATCACATATAAAAATATTGACATTAAGGAAACACCGCCACCATGAGTAAACCATACCACACAATGTCAGACAAGGCAAATTCAACTAGCCATTACATAGAAAAGTAGAGGAATAGTGTAAGCCTTATCAATTCATCAACCTGTGATCATCGTTGATCCATATTCATATTTTATCCAAGAATAGGGCAGTATCTAAACAAACATTAACATGGACAAAATCATGCAAAAACCACCACAAGATCATGATACTAACATGTACAATACATCACCAATTCAATAGAGAGTAGAGAAACATAGATCACTTACCAAATCCCCCTTGCTTTGATCATCAATTATCAATATTCATAATTCATCAATAATACTATATAGGGAGGTAGTGTTGACACCCAAATTTTGACCTCCCCGATAATAATTAATTTTCGACCGTCTTAAATTTCATACGATTTGTAATATATGTATGTATATATATGTTTTATATAATTAGTATAATTTATAAGAATTTCTAATGTAATCTTATGTTTTAAAATTATTTTGTTAAATTAGCTTTATTTAAATTATGGTTGTGTTTTTGAATTTTTTGTTATGATTATTTTGTTTCGTTAAGATTAAGAAGTTTGTAAATTAATTAATATTAATTTATTTTATTTAGAATTTAGTCAAATTTGTTAACTTAACTCATTTTTTGCTAAAACTCTAAACTCTATCCTTACCTAACCTTAGATCCATCTAAGATTCAAAATTGGGCCTACTTTATAGTCCAATTTCAGGCCAATTTTTTTATGTCATCAGTACGAGGAATTTTTCTTTTCAGCCAGCCCATTTCAAATCAAATTGCTGATGTTCCCAGCACAATTTAATTCTCAGAGAAAAGAAGAAGCATTTTAGTCAGCCCAACTCTTTTATTTCTTAACCGAATTCTCCTTTAAACTCGACCCAAATTGATTTCTCCCCAATGAAAAAACCTACCAAAACGTCAACTTTATAGCAGCAACGCATGTCAAAGTTCATGGTGAAGCAAGAGCAGTACACAACAGTTACCAAAACTACCCCAACACAGCAATTAAACGATGCCTGCTCGATTCACAATGTTTGCGAGATCATCACAACATCAAGATTAGCTTAAAGCATCAAGACTATCGGCAGTACACTGCGTTCTTATCCTCTTCCTCGCGTCCTTCTCATGCCGTACATGCACAACAACAAAAGCACCAAGCAAGGCACACATTTTTTTCCTTTCAACATCCAGATAGAGACGCGTGGCACAAGAAGGATGATGGATCGATCCTAGACGTCCAACTCTTTCCAATATATTGGAAATTAAGGATCAATTCAAAATATTCTTCGAATTTTAAAGGATAAGCCTTGGTTCTTACCTAATTTTCCCCTTTTCCCCTTTTTCCAAACCCTAAATTCCCCCTTAATACATATTCACTTTAGTGGTAAACAGGGGGAAGGGTTTCTTTTGGATATGATTTTTGGGAATTAGGGAAATTTTGGAGTATAGTTAAATAGAGTTGCAGATTATATTTAGTGAAAAAGTCGAGAGTCAAGAGAGGTTTGACTCTAAGAGCTTTTAGGAACGATCAATTCATATTACAGATATTCGAGACACCTATTTCTATAATCCTATGTTTTGGGAAGTTTTTTCCCGAGTCTGGTTTTACATTCTTTTTTAGCTATTTAAGGTCAAGCGTGTCTGAGAATGTGGACGCTTGTTTATTCTTCGCTCGTGTTGTCCTGCTCGCTGCGCATCAAGATGTAAACAAAACTAATATTTTTAGCTTGTGTGGATTCAAGTAGTTTCTTTAGGTGTGAACTGTGAATAATATGAGCCTCAAAATGTTCATACATGCGGTGTTCAAATACAAATTATGGATTCAGTTTTCATCTCTTTTCTTTAAAAATATAATGATGGCGTACTTAGAATTCTAGGATAGTTCAACATCTTTTGTTTACTTTTCATTCTGTCCTCATATGGCTATTTATTCATCTGTTTAGTCATGTTGTTGTCTCTCCTTAGCTTAAATGATTTTGTGTTTCCCTTCTGAGTCAAGGTGTCGAAAAAAGGGACTTGTCACCCCATTTTAATCTTATCTTAAAGTTTAGATCACAGTTCTGTCATAAGTCGTAGAGTCCAATAATATTGTGGGTATCTTATAGTATGCAATTATGTTTTTCTTGCTCGTTTGGTGTTGATTATCATTTTTGGGCGTTGTTTGGGCGATTGGTTTGTTGTTTTCTTGTATTCTGTCGTCCCCTACAACTAAAATATGATAAGTATACATAAGTGATCTTAGTATAGGTTTAATCTTTTATTTAGTTTTTTTACTGTATGTTGGAAAGGAATTCTTTAGCTTATGATATCTTGAGTTACTATAAATTGGTGTTAGTTCATTTTGTGTAGAATTTGAAAGTTTCTGTTTTCTTTTCACCCCATTTATTTGTTAACGAATTCCGAGCTAGTTTTCGTTTTGATGATTTGGATTTCCTGTTAATTTGTCTATTATTGGAACTCCCTCTTTCGGTTTGAGGTATTAGCATAGTCAAGGTTTCCTAAAGTCATTAAGTCCCTTACTGTGGAATTGGTTTTTTAAAATTTATCTTTCGAAGTGCTTAAGTGACAATAATAGTAGCATTATAATAATGACTAATAAGATGAGTGCTAGCAAGAAATCTTTAGATTCGAAATGTGAATGTCCTATTGGCCTCTCTCTCTCTCTGGCTACTTATTAAGCTTAAAATTTGAATCATTCTAGCTATGAGAAACATGTTTTAGTCCTATTTGTTTCCTACTATTCATTGTTGAAAAGATTTGTTTACTCTCTTGTTCTTACTATAGCTTAATGTGATTTGAAATTCTATTTATTATGTTAGGTTGGTGTTTGTTTGAGATAGACTTCATGAAGTTTCAATGTCGATTCATTCGTCTAAATTAGCACATTCTGTCCTGTTTTATTAAAATTTTATATATCTTAGGATAATTTCGTCATTTCTTATATGTAAATATTCATGCTAAGCCTATTGTAAAGTCTTGTTTTTGTCTAGTCATTCCCTTAGTTTGATGCATATAGTGTCTTTTAGCTCTTTCAAGCGTTATGATCTGGAAGTTTGTGTGTTGTTATTTTGTTGTCAACTTATAGTGAGTCATTTTTTGACATTTACGCAATTCTCGTTCAACTTAATTTTACATTGTTATTTAGATGTTATTGTTCAATATTATGGCCCTCTAATGCTTTTGTTTCTTTGGTATTTTTCCTATAGTATTCACAACGGATCTATACTTTCTTATTATTATGTTCCTAGGTAGCTTATCCTTGTTTTATCTCTAGCTAGCTCACTTAGAAATTAAATTTTGGGAGCATACAAAATTTGTTGATCGATTCTCTCTCTAGTTGTTGTTCGTAAACCCTTTCATCCTCGTTCCTCTTTTTTAGAATTGTTGTTTGTTTGTCAATTTCCAATTTTAAATGCATTTTCCAGTAAGCTAAGATATTATTTAGGATTTGTGTTGGTTTGACCATCTACTAACTCTTTATTCCCAATTTCTTTGTGTTGCATGTGAAATCGGCTCGAATTCGCTAAGAACTCATCTTTTGCATTTCGAGAAATCAGTAAAGTCTCAATTTCCTTTTAATAGAGTTAAGACCACTACAAAATTGATGTACTGGTCCTGAGTAGGAAGGTTTCAAAAATCAAGAAGTCGAAGACTCGGTCGGATAGTCTAGATTTTTCTTTTGTTTTTGTATTTTTTTAATCATTGGGCCTAAGCCCCTACTGCCTTTCCTTTTCAGTATTTATTATTTATTATTATATTTTTATGTTAGGATAGGTACTATCGAATTGCGTCAAAAGACCAAAACAAATTGGGTCCAAATATCGGTCCAGGTTGACAGAATCTGATTTGGACCCATCTCTCTCTCTCTCTCTCCCTCCTTCTCTCTCTCTACCTTTGTTTAATTACTCGTTGCTTAATTGCCTCTAGTCTTAGCGTTAAAGAATCCAAATCCCCACAAAAAGCCACTTTGGTTTTAACGACTTAACCAAATCAAAGAAATCACTTGAAAAATAAAATTCGCAAATTGAAATTATTTTGGATAGTAAAGTAAATAATTAATCTTTTCAAACAATCATGATAATTTTATCTCAAAAAATACATGCTAAACTATTTTAAGGCAAATAAATTAGTTGCCAGAAAATAGTATTAAGCGGATATTTTAGGTTCCTTAAACACCTTTCTAAAATATAAAGAAAAATCCCCGAACCCCTTAAAATATTTCAACTTGATTTTATATTGAGTCAAATTGAAAGAATGGTTTTCTTAATTTTTCTCAAAATTAAGTGGCGACTCTAACAAAGTCAGAAAAATTTTAAAAGTATTTCTGAAAACATATAAAACAGAACTGGGAACACTACTAGGGAAATCGGAGGATTCAAACTTTAAAAGTAACTCTATTTGGCTACGTGATGTAATTGTTTACTTCTTTCTTTATCTTATTATTAAAACTGTTGAATTTCCATGCCATATTTTTGCCAAATGGCATACAGTTGCATTAGAAAAATGGAAGTTATGTGGCTTCCCACGGCTTCTTTTAGAAATACACAAGTCTTCATTTAGAAGTATCACACGAATAGTTGGAATATCGTCATCCAACATCATTTGTTAGCTTAACCCCGTTATCTGTCTAACTTGGGTAACCATCATTTTGAAACAAATTCTAGACAGCCTAAGAGAGAGTTCAACCAAAAGAACACTTAATCATTAGCCTAAGAGGGCTTAATACCCAAGGATTATAAAATCCATTAGTTGAAATCGCCAAAATCATGTCCAAGGTCTCCTACCTCACGACATATTATTTTGCTTGACATTTGAATGATGTACCTGTGGAAAAAAATGTGGGGGTGGGTGAACCTAAGTAGGTTTCTATTTTGTAGATATGAATCGGTTTTCCAAATGTGACATGGTCAAAGAATCACCACCTCTACTCAAGATGTGGTACATTAACCTTGACGGGGATCACAGAAGAGCCCTTAATAAATATGTGCGCGCCTTAACCGAGTTGATCATCATAAAGGGTTGCCAGAACTGATACAAGTCCTCACAGGATACTGGGATAGCAAAAGAATGGTGCACCTATTCAGAACCGTGGAAATTACCCCAACTATTGAAGTGATTCGAGATTGCATCGACATAGTGGGTACAAGATTGGAGAGAAGAGAGAAAGCAAGAAGATATATTCATCCCTAACAAAACATCTATAGAGAATATCACATACTAGCTCAGGTTACGTAGAGATTATGCCTACAAGTACCAAAAGCCTAACGTACTATTCAGATACATGTATGTTAGATTTGGGCACACAAGCTTTTACAATAAATAAAACAAAGAGTTCAAGATTACCTAAAGAGAATGGAACGAAATTTGTCCTTTAGCATTTGTTGTAGCATTGTTGGGAACAATGGTCTTTCCACATGTCCCAAGTCTGAATATCAACGCCCGAGTTATAATGCTCGCGCATACTTTATTCAAGGGATACGGGAACTAAGGAAAAGTGAAATGCTATCATATTGCTCTATTCAAACTGTCTGACATGTAATGATCGGTACTTTCAATGATGTAATCTACTGCTTCATTAATGGACTTTTATTCATCTAGCAAAGGGGGCTGTAACTCGGGAATTACATACTCTGGATAACAAGAACACTCATAGAGATTTAAACGACATGTTGTTTTGTGAAAATCTGGAGAATCGAAGAAGTAGGAAAAGATGGTCTCAGATTTTTTCCAAACTAAGAGAAGAAGATCTCAAATAGATGCTTGATCGCTTCATCTCGAGAGAAGTCGTCAAAGTAGGCCGTAGACAACCTGTGCTTTCTTTACGAGGAATTCAGGGATCCGTGCTTATGCACCATTCCGAGTTCTTTGATAGTTTTACAAGGTACAAACCACACCTTGAGAGGCATACTATTGCACCGATTTGTACGGTTTTGGGGACGATGGAGTGCAAGTTGCTTCAAAAAAGTAGAGAGAATGGAAAGGGGCCAAGTGGATGGATAAAGACAACATTGGCTCAAATCGATTCAATGTCGGATATGATGAGACTTATAAAGCATGGTTGAAATATAACATACAAAGTATCTCCTTTCCTATCCCGTGCAGTATTCGCAGTATAGAAGACAAGGAGTCCAAAGCTATAATTGAGCTAAGGCAGGTAAAACACAAAGCCCAAGAAATGTACGTCAAATTTATTGAGAACCATGATTCTCTTGAGAAGGAAACTCAAGATGTGGAAAAGCTAAGACATGATTCTGATGAATTTGACTCATTGGTCAGAGAGAATATATAGAAGATGCAATATCACAGCTGGGACTGGGAAGAAAAAGGACTCATTGGCAAAGGTATCCTGCTGATACTACAATGCTTGTTTCAGCAATACAAGACTCAGGAGAACAGCGAAGAATCAGGGCCATCGAAAACTACATAGTTAATTTTGCCCGTGTGAGGGTTTTTCTACATGTATCTTATTATTCTTAGGTCCTGCATGGGCATGCCTTTATTGTATTTCTGTACTTTTAAATGTCCCCTACATGGGTATGTCCTTTCGTATTTTGCTCTATGAACACTAAGTATTCATTTTTATGAAATTTGTTTGGGGGTTGACAATCTAGTGCAAATTCATGTTTACATCATTGAAATGTGTTAGGCCTACCCTTGTCACAAAAAGGTCCCCTGTATGTTTAGAATGCGACATATGTGCTATTAATTGCTTATGTGCTATGTTGCTGTGAATGAGGATATCGTAAACCCACTTTCTCCTAGAAATTTCCAAAAACATACAAGCCACTATTACAAGATGTCCGACCAAATATTCCGAGTCTTATGTTTCTCAATCAAAAACAAAATCATATCCCCAGATCCTAAAACACTACACTATCATCTCAGGAAAAGCAGAATCACAGCTATGGGAAAAGGTAAGAGTATCAAGAGGGAACTTACAAGAAGAGTTATAGATAAAGATAGAACCAATCACGCGGGAAATTCAAGAGGTCAGAGAAGAAGGACTCAGGGACAAAGTTTCCGCATCAGTCTAAAATTCGTGAATGTAGCACTAGATGAGGATTTGATTTCAAAAGGAAGAAGAAAAAAACATTCAAGCAGAGAGAGAGAGAGGACTTAACAAAGAAGTTGGGTATGATTCGGCTAAAGATTAAGGAAAGGGAGGTTAGAGAAGTACATATATAATTAGAAACCACAATTATGATGGCTATAAATGCGTCACTTGATAAGGAATTGACGGCGGATAATGAGGAGTTCATTGTCATAAGGAATAAAATGGCCGAATTGAGGAAGAAGAATGAGGCGTCCCACCATAACATGATCTCCAAACATCAGAAAATGTGTGGGAAATACTCTATCCACGAGCAAGAGGCTAGTGGTGGTCCAGTTGACACTCACCCTAGAGCGAATGTGGAAGACCTTGATGAGGAAATCATCTACAAGCCTCCATTTCTGGGACGTCTTGAGTTGAAACCTCATGAGGGAGTAACTTCAGTCTTTGGGCATGAAAACTCTTCTAAGGTATGGGCCTTCCACCCGAACCAGCGAGGGAACACTATAGAAGATTGTGCGCAGCTTAAGACAAGAATTTGGTGCCAAATTTACATTGGGAATATCCCGCACATATGGGGTGATAATACTGTTCTCACATATGACCTGTCGGAGCCAATAGAGTATACTCAGTTTGTTTTTCATTATTTAACACTGTTTAGAAAGAAAATGTTGGAAATCTATAGTGATTTGGTTTGGAATGGGGTCTTAGCCTCTATTCATGATGATGACAGAGTTCTCGATCCCGTTGGAGGAGAAATATGGAAACCTTGTGCTTACCACGACACTATAGATCATATCCTCTCAAGGTGTCTCATTTTTTGTTACGACGTTCAATCCTTTGTCAGCATGGGAAAAATTCAAGTCGAATTTGTTCCCCATGGCTGAGATGACGTTGAGAAGAGGGATGACTGAGATGTAGTCATTATTAATCTTTAAAGCTTTGTTGTTATCTTTCAATTTCCATTTAACTTTCCAGAATGAATGAAAATTAATATTTATTCGAACAACGTTTGGCATGAATTCTCCATGTGAGATACGTGAGCAACCTTCCAAGGTCTTGCCCCAATCTTTAAAATTTTTCATTCCCCCCTTCATGTTACAAGGAAATGTGAAGACCAAATCAATGGATGCCGAAGAACCGCTGCAACAAGGCCTTAGCCTAACGTTATTTAGCCTTTCTGAGATGGTGTCAAACTAAGAAGCAAGAAAACTCTTTCTTTTTAAAAAATATGTTTCCATTCTTACTTGTGGGTTGATGATATCCTCAAACAAAGCAACTTGTGTGTTAATATGCTCTATATGTGATATTATGCCTTTTGTATTGTGGACTCTAACTGAGAAAATTTCCTTTAATTTGTTTTCCTCCTCAGGTACTTTGAAACTGATCTATGGCAAATCATTTCTACTTTACTTGATGTAAAGTGCGTGCAGATTCCGTCCCCAGAAAAGATTCAAACAAAGGAAAAACAGTTATGGGAGACAATAACGAATAAGTAAGTCTCACCTATGTTATTGTGGCTCAACCCACCATAGCGGACCAAAAGGAATTGATTATGCAATTAATGCAACAAATTACGGAAATGAGGGTGAAGATGCAGAGGATATAGGATCTACCTCCACGAGGTTAGCTGCTAACGCTGAAGAGGGGAGACCTCTTCTCTACTTCATTTCATCAAACATGGATCGAGATCAGAAACTCCCAGCTAAACCTGCTTAGAATCCTTCCATTATAGACTTGACTGCTCATAACCCTCAATATGCTTTGGTTTAGTACCAAACACCTCCTCCTTAAAATCATCAATCTCAAATACCACCTCCTTCAAAATATACCCATCATCAAACCGCTCCACCTACATAAAACCAAAGTCAAAATCCAACAAAAATACTTTCAATCCGCAAACTCCCCACCACCACTTAAATTAAAATACCAATCCTCAGAGTTATCCATAAAACTACCAAACCACACAGAATGCCTAAAGTCCTTTCGTAGCTCCACCCCTACCTAAAAGAATAACTTTCTAGATTCCCCTCCAAACTGAGTATTACGTGCACGGTTATGGGATGGACCATTACGAGGAACAGGAAAGAGAGTGGAGAGCAAAGGAAGAAGCGCAGGTGGATATAAAGGAAAAATCAGGAAAGCCATGAAGAAGCTCTAAAGCATCCCTGACATCGCTGGTCTTAACTATTCTAATTTTTGTATTCTTCCAAATCTATACCTACCAGAAGGGTCCAAGATTAAAAAATTTGACCGTTGCAGAGTAGTAGGGAATCCTACGGCCCATCTAAGAGCCTACTGCGACCAGCTTGTCGGAGTTGGTAAGGATGAAGCCTTGCTGATGTGGCTCTTTAGCAAAAGTATATGCGGGGAGGCTCTAGAATGGTTCACCTCCCATGAAACCAGGCAATGACCCAGTTGTAACACCCTGAACAAGGATTTTATTAATCAATTTTCTTACAACGTGAAAATTGTTGCCGATAGATACTCCCTGCAAAAGATGAAGCAAAAATATATTAAAAGCTATAGAGAGTTCGCCTCGAGGAGGGAAAGAAAGCAGCTAGGGTAAGGACGCCTATGTCTGAGAAAGAAATAGTGGAAGTGTTTGTACGGGTGCAAGAGCCTGAATGTTATGATAGAATCATGTTTCTAGTTGGTGTAAAATTTTGCTGAGATAGTAAAGATTGGTGAGACTATCGAAGATGGTTTGAAAACAGGGAAAATAGCCCGTGGTGTCGCATCGCCCAGATCATTGGGCTTGCTAAAAAAGAAGAGAGAAAAAGTTTCGACTATCTTTTTCGAGGAGAGGAAGACCCATACAATATCGTCATTCTACTAAGGTTACCCTCGACCCTAACAAAAATCCCATCAATATTGCTACACGCAAGATAGTTATCCAAATCCTACTTCCTCGTTCCCAAGTGGCCCACCTCCAAATTACCAAATTCCACCTCCTGTTTACCCAAATCCTCCTCCACTTAACCAAATTCTATCACTAGTCTATTAAAATGTTGCTCCTAAATGCGCTAATGTGCAGTCGAGCTACAAAGCACCGCGTCCTGTAAATCAAGTCAAAGCTCTAGTATACCAAAATAGCCCCACGAACTACAAAGATCCATCACTGAATTACCAGACAAATCCCTATCCAAGAAACCAAACTCCCTGTCCAACTATCAGAAGTTATCGACAGATGCCTCCTCCCCAACAATGCAGTTATGATCCACCTCGACCCAGATTCTAGAAAAATCCTCCCAGGAACTTTACCGTGCTGGATATATTCACCCGATGGGACCCAAGCCGGTGGATACTAATTCCAAATTTTATAGGACCAATCATATTTAAGCATATCACTCCAACAGTGTTGGACATGATACTGAGGACTGGATCAACATCAAACACAATATTCAAAATTTGATTGACAAATAAGTTTTTTATCTTCAACCATCCACGCCTAATCTAAACACCAACCTTTTCTCGATTCATGGAGGCTTTAATACTAACATGATAAAGATGGATGATGATTGGTGCATGACAAAGGTTATAACTCCAATTATCTATGACGAGTTAGAAAGGGTTTTTGCCTCATTCAGCGTTAAAGTGAAAAAGGAGTTCGTGATCCATATACCTGCAAAGGTATTTGCCTTGGTGCTATCAAAAACTCTTGTGAGGCCAAAGTTTGTGATTGAAACCGCTGCCGCTCAAGGCATGACCCGATATGGGAGGTGTTATTCTTCTAAAGAGCCATCTTATGGAGAAAAAAGAAGGATCAGGGTAAAGGGACGATAAGTGACGGAGAGGTAGAGGAATTCTGGAGATAGATGCAGCCAAAAGACTATTCGATCATGTAGCACTTGAAAAAAAATCCATCCCAGATTTCTATGTGGGCCCTGTTGATGAGCTCCCAACTTCATTGAAAGGCCTTGAAGAAGGATCTTGATTATATGTTTGTTCCCCTAGGCACAAGCAGCGAATGTGGCCGCTATGATCAACCAAGTTATCTGAGGTCATCAGATAAGCTTTTGAGATGTCGAGTTTCCTTTTGAAGAAAAAGTCACACAACAAGGAGTTGCACATAATTGTCGTATGTTGTGAGAAGATCATAAATTGCGTCTTGCTGGATGATGTATCTAGTTTTAACATTTGCCTGTTGTCGACATAGAGGAAGTTACAGTTTGACTTGGAGAAGTTGAACAAAGCCAAGTGAATGTAAGAGCCTTTAATGGAATACAGAGAGATGCACTGGGAGAGGTGGATCTGGTCATCCAAATGGGTCCAGCAGAGTTCGGTGTACAGTTTCAGGTCTTGGACATTAACACCAGCTACAAACTTCTTCTGGGAAGGACATCCATCTGTACGGATGGAGCTATGCCTTCTACTCCTCACCAGATGATGAAGCTCGTTCGGAAGAACGAAGAACTGGTTATTCACAGCAAAATGAGTCACTCCGACAGGAAAACACCAATTATCGATCAAGTTTCAGGAGGTACAAATTTCTACGTGGTGGAGCTAGTAAATGCCACCAGTGAGGATTTGGCCCCACAGCCTCCTATGCATTTCGTGTACAAGATGATCGCCACTTTGATGATAGGTTAAACCCAGTGTTCGAATTGGGAAGCAATTCCCAAGAAATTATTTAGCCTATCCAAGTTCCTATCAAAGGAGCGAGCTATGGTTTGGGGTACATCCCCATAGATGATAATATGAAGATGAAGAAAAGAAGTTATCAAGCATTGGATAAGCTAATCCTATATCAGTATCAATCATTTCAAGTGCACGAGTACGCCGATCGTTATGGTCTCGGTGAAGGAATCTGCGGCCTTTTTGAAGTGATTGACGTTGTCATTTAGGACGAGGTCGAGCTTGCAGGAATCGTTGATGCTGAGCCTCGGGAGATGCTACCAAATTGGACAACCAAGCCAATTCTTATTCCCAAAACTCCTTGGTAGAAGGGAATCTTTTATGCATATTCAAATTAGTGATAGTTCGAAAGAGGCCTGAGAACACCATTTTGCATTCCTTTAAATTAATTAAACTTTTAAAATATCCTGTGATGTTTTAAAAGGCATCATGCCCTTCCCAGGGCCAAATTTTGCGTTGTTTTTTTAATTTAATTGAAAGTCTCTTTTATTGAAAATTTCATTAATAATTTATTTGCTGTTAATTTCCCTAACTTTTTCTGTATATGATTTAAGTAATATTAATTTAAATCCTTTCAATTTCATGTCATGTCACGATCTGAACGATCAAAATGAGGCTGGTGATGGAAAGGATGATAAATACAATGAGGAAAATGAGACGTCAGAATATGGTGTTGAGAAGTTTCTGCAGTTTAAAAATCAGCATAAGTCGAACATAATGGAAATAGAAACTGTGAATCTGGGAGACCAATAGTTTGTCAAAGAGGTCAAAATCAGTGTTCATTTGAATGATTCTCAGAGGAAGGATATGATATATTTAATTACTGAATAAATTGATGTGTTCGTCTGGCAAATCAGCGACATGCTAGGACTGAGTACCAATGTTGTGTCTCCAAAACATCCAACTAATCCAGGGTTCAGTCCACTAAAACAGAAGGCTCGGAAGTTCAAGCCTGAGCTAAGTTTAAATATTAAAGAATAGATCACGAAGCATATCGAGTCTAGGTTGGTGAAAGTGATGCAATACCCAACATGGCTGGCCAATTTTGTTCCGGTCGCCAAGAAGGATGGGAAGATTAGAATTTGCATCGATTACAGGGATCTCAATAAGGCTAGTCCAAAATAAAAATTTTCGGTGCCGAACATTCACATTTTCATAGATAAGTTTGCTAATCATGAAATGCAGTCATTTCAGGATTGTTACGCAGTTTATTATCAGATTCTGATGGACGAGGAAGATGCAAAAAATTATGCAATAGGAGTATATCATTATAGAATGATGTTATTTGGTCTAAGAAATGATGGTGCTACTTATATGAGGGCAATGACGACCATACTTCATGACATGATTAATAAGGAGATCGAGCTGTATGTGGACGACGTCATAATCAAGTCCCGCGAGATTTCGGACCACTTGACGCATTTGAAGAAGTTATTTTATTGCCTACGCCATTACAATTTCAAGCTAAATCCCGCCAAATGTGCTTTTGGAGTTGTGGCCGATATGTTGTTGGGATTCATAGTCAGCAGAAAAGGTATTGAGCTCGACCTTTCTAAGATCAAGGAAATTCTAGAATTACCTCCTCCGAAGACTAAGAAGGAAGTGATGATTTTCTTAGGGAGTTTTAAATACATTAGTCGATTCATAGCTCTATCAACTATGGTGTGTGAGCCTATCTTTAAGTTGTTGAAGAAATATGCTTTGACAAAGTGGATTGAAGAGGGTCAAACTGCTTTTGATGCTATTAAGAACTACTTGTCGAATACACCTGTATTGGTTCCTCCATGAGAAGGGAGTCTATTGTTTTTATATTTGTCCGTCTCAGATAACCCATTTGGATGCGTGCTTAGGGAACATGACGAAATAGGAAAGAAGGAGCAAGCCATTTATATATAAGCAAGAACTTCACGCCATACGAGTCTCTTATACACTTTTGGAGATAACGTGTTATGCTTTGACTTGGATCGCTCAGAAGTTGAGACATTATTTGTCTTATTATACTACATATCTCATTTCCAGAATGGACCCGCTGAAGTATATTTTCCAGAAAGCGATGACGACCAGAAAGTTTGATAAGTGGAAAATGTTTTTGAGTGAATTTGATATTGTGTATGTGACTCAAAAGCTGATAAAAGCACAGGCCTTGGCTTATCATCTTGTAGAATATCTTGTCGATTAAGAGTATGAAATGCGCAAGACTTATTTTCACAATGAAAAAGTATAATTTGTGGGTGAAGATATTTCTTAAATATATTCTGGTTGGAGATTATTCATTGATGGAGCGGCAAATCACCAAGGAAAAGGTATCGGAGTGGTGTTAGAATTAAACCTTTGTCAACATTATCCCATGGCAGCTTAACTCTTATTTAATTGCATGAACAACATGGACGAATATAAAGCTTGTTTCCTCGGTTTGAAAATGTAAATCGACATGAATGTCCATCATTTTTTGGTTATTAGAGATTCAAATTCATTGATTCATCAGGTTCAAAGAGAGTGGGCCATGAAGAACTCAAAGATTACACTGTACGTGCAATATGTACAAAAGTTATGCAAGAGATTCCGCAAGACTGAGTACAGACACAGTCCCTGCCCTTGCCACCATCGCTTCAATAATAAAACATCCATATACTGATTATATTGATCCTCTAGATATAGAGTTTAAAGAACATCTGGTCCATTGTTCGCATGTTGAAGTTAAACAAGACTGTTTGCCATGGTATTTTGATATAAAGAAGTACTTAGAGACCAGGAGTTATCATGTAGATGCAACATCCAAAAAAAATAAGTTAATTTGTCGTATAGCCCTCAACTTCTTTCTAAGTAGAGAAGTCTTTTATAGGGAGACTCCAGACATATGTCTTCTCAGTTGTGTCAATATTGATAAAGTTGTGAAGCTTATTGAACAAAT
This sequence comes from Solanum neorickii, assembly GCA_027704865.1. Lineage (NCBI taxonomy): Eukaryota > Viridiplantae > Streptophyta > Magnoliopsida > Solanales > Solanaceae > Solanum > Solanum neorickii. Next base: position 33,488,608 of record JAKWJC010000369.1, read on the forward strand.
ACATGCTGGAGTTTGTTGTACGCATATGAATGGTCTCACTTGGACATGAATGATCTTTCGAGTCGGTTATTTCTGGGTGACCATAGAGAATGATTATTGCAAATTTGTGCAAAAGTGTGATAAATTTCAAGTGCACGGTGATTTGATTAGAGTGCCACCTCACAAACTCAATGTTAGGAGTTCACCCTGGCCGTTTGTAGCTTCAGGAATGGATGTCATTGGTATGATAGAGCGAGCCTCTTCTAACGGACACATACTTATTTTGGTTTCCATTGACTATTTCACCATCTGTGTGGAATTAGCATCTTAGAAGTCGGTGACCAAGAAAGTTATAGCTAATTTTGTTCACAGCAATCTTGTATGTAGGTTCGGAATACCAGAATCCATCAGTAATGATAATGGTAAAAATCTTAATAGTCACTTGATAAGAGACATATGTGAGCAATTTAACATTACTCATCGAAATTTGACCGCTTATCATCCTCAAATGAAAGGAGCAGTAGAGGCTGCCAATAAAAACATCAAGAAGATTCTAAGGAAAATGATTGACAATCAATGAGGTTTGCATAAGATGCTGTCATATTCTCTGTTGAGTTATCGAACGACCGTCAGAATATTTATTGGAGCCACTCCATACTTCCTAGTGTATGGAATAAAAGCGGTCATACTGGCTGAGGTTAGGATACCGTCCCTGAGAATTATACAAGAAGCTCAGTTGAGTAATGCTGAGTGGGTCAGCAACAGAATTGATCAATTGATATTGATTGATGAAAAAAGAATGGTTATCGTTTGTCATGGTCAGCTATATCGACAAAGAATGATTCGTGCTTTCCAGAAGAGATTCAGAGGTAGAATTTTTGAAGTTGGTCAGTTAGTGTAACGACCCAAAACGAACTAAGGTGATCTAGAGCCTCATGAGTGTTTCCTGAGTTAATTTGAAGTTTTAAATGAGTTAATTTAGTGTGTCTAGGAAGTGTGTTAAGTTTGGTTAAGTTTGGAGGTCAAACCTTCAAGAACGTCCATGACGTTCAGAAGGTCTACCTTAGAAAGTGTTCTTCTGTCTTATTGTGTTTTATGGAGGTTTACGTGTTATTTTTCCTTGAAACTAAGGTGGGATGTTCCTAATACATTTAAAACTTAGTTTAGGGATTTAAATTCCGGGTACGAACTCATATAGGACCTAGAAGGGGACCTAGATGAAGAGCCCATGATTTGGACAAAGCTGCAAAGGACACTGCTTAATCGATAGAGCAGTCTACTCGACGTAGTTCCATCGACATCCCGTCGACGGGGGGGACTTCATTCCATAATTTAGTGGGAGTCTAATCCCCTCCCTTTCCCAGCCTCTGATGCCATCGACGCTCAGCATCACGGGCCATCGACTCATCGACATCCAGTAGCTTGGGTCGTCGAGAGCCACTTCCAAAAAGTTGTAAGTTCGCTGCCTTGGCTTGGGGTGTTTGGTAAATTCACCCCAATTATTTTATGACCCTAGGACGTTAGTTTTAGTGCTAATCAAGTGTTTTATACCCTAAGACCTTATTTTAGACCCCTCTTCCTAAAACCCAAAACTCCTCTATCTTAGAATTCTCTCTCAAATCTCCATGAAAGCTAGAAGTGAATACGTGCTAGGAGGGATGTTTTTTGTCGTTTCTCCATCAAAAATTAGTATTTATTCAATGTGAGGTATGGTATCCATCCTTGAACTGTCTTCCATTCAAGGAGTCCCTTCAAATGAATTTTCAAAAGGGATTTACAACCCTAGTTTCTTTTATATTTAAATCTAAATATGGGTCTTGCAGACGTTTCTAATGAATCAATAATGGTATTTATAATGTTATTTGATGATTTTAAGGTTAAAAGTTCTATGAAATGATGATAAAGCTTTTCTTCAAATGTTGGTTTAAGAAATGGGTTAAATGAGCACGTTTGTGTAGAGAATGAGCTTTGGTTTTCTTGTGTTATTATTGTTGTTTAGCTTATGTTGTTTAATTTCAATTTCGTAATGTTCTTGAATGGTATGGTCCACCTTTTAGGTGGCGGTGTTTATTTGAATTGTATGAATGTGAAGTTAATTGTTTATTGTGAATGAGGACATGAAGGCTTGTTATGTGAAATAAGATGAAAATGATGCTATTCTTGTTAAATGTGCCTTGTGAAGCTATTATGTGAAATCGGCTAGAGAGTATGCTTAAATGAAGTTATTCTTGTTAAGTGTTTTATGAAACTTGTTATGAGAAGTATGTGAAGGATTATGTTTAATATGCCTTAAATGATTATGTAATGAATGTTGAAGGGTGGATGTGATGAAAGAATGTCTAAGAATGTATAGGAGTTAAATGTAAGTGAAATGAAGTTTATGTGCAAGGTGTGCTTACATGTACACACACAATCACACTTGAACGAATGAACGAACCTATGTTAAGTACAAAAGGGGAGTTTTGGGGTGAACTCTCTTCGTGAGTTGAGATGAAGTGTTTAGTAGCAACCCCACTACATCTTTTGAGCTTTCTAAGATAGATTGGAGGATGAATGCCCTTCATGAGTTGAGATGTAGTGTTCAGTAGTTATCCTTAACCTATAGTCTATAATGTTGAGAATTCGTGGAAGATACGCCTAGCATCGAGAGGATATGAAGGAGTGGTGGATTACACTTCGTGAGTTGAAATGTTGTATTCCAATGTACCTCTTTAGATGACTAATCCTCGTTAGTAGAGAATGAGTTACTTAGTACCAACCTCCTAATCCCTTAACTATGCGCCCGCATAGGTGTAGCTATTGGGAATGCCATGTAAATTATTAGAGAATGACCTTATTCTAGGCAAGTCAGGATCCCTCATCTGGTAGGGTTTAATATCAGGATTCCATTTCTTGATCTCATGGTCTATGTCGGTTAAGTACACTCCCACAGTAGAATTGATTAAACTAAGTCTTCTAAGATAACGTACTACTTAGGGTAGGTGGTGGTATGGGACGCTGTCTACTCATTAAACTAGAAAGGACCTTTCGAATGGGAAGAATTGGTCCCAAACCTTCTAAAAGAATGTGCTACTTAGGGTAGGTGGTTTTATGGTTCGTAATATACTCATTGCACAAAGTAGGCATTCCGAAAGGGAATACTTTGGTGGTATGCTGGTTGTCTTTTAAAGTCTTGCCATTGATTTAGTTGAGTAAGTCAAAAGGGGTAGTCTTGAGGATTGCTTTGGTGTGTATTGAAGGAGCCATATAAATACTTCCTTCATGTCATACCTTAGTGAGTCTTAGAATAATCATGAGGTAGGGGAACTCTTATGGAAAATGAATTCACTTTCTCTTTTACTTTGCCTTGGAAGTTCACTCAGTTAGAATATGATAGTTCATTGTAATTGCTCAAAGTTGAATACATTTTCAATGCTTTAAATGATTTATTGTAAATGCTCAAATGGTGTCACTATAAATGCTTAATTAGTTCATTGTAATGTTAGTTGGAGTTTTCTGTGATTTTTTTTGAAGTTATTGTAAAGTGTTCCTTTAGTTTAAAATTATGTAAATACTCTGTAAGTGTTAAATGATGTTCCTTATGTTGTTTTGTTTCTAAATTCATGAATGTTTTACTTAGTTGACATGAAATGGTATTTTACTAAAATGTCCCTTTTTGCATGTTTTTGCATATGCATACTTAGTACGTTATTTCTACTAACCCTATACTTTTTCTATACTATAAGTATAGGTTGGAAGAATTTTGATGGTTAAAGTCTAGAAGGTGAAGCTTGGAAAAGTTCCTCTCAAGACAAAGAATGTCCTCACATATTCGAGGGCATAGTACGTTTCTTAATTTCATAGTTAAAGAATTATTATGTATTCCTTTCAATGTAAAGGGATGTGTCCCTAAGTTAATTATGTCGTGTCTTTCAGTTTTTCTTGTGACTATTAGTTTTTCTAAGTATCTATAAAAGATTCCTTTTTATATCAAACATTCTTGAAAAGTTTTCATTCCGCACTACTTATCATGTCTTATGTAATGAATGCTAGTTGAAGGGCTTGTACAAGACCACACAAGTGGATTATTTGGAGGTGGTTTTGCCCTGTTGGAGATGTATGGCACCGCCAGGCCAAAACCGATCAACTCAGATGCTGTCAAGAGATATTACGTGTAAAGCTTCAGTTTGTATTTTTTTCATTTACTTGTAATCATTCTATTTGCTTGTATTTGTTTTGTTTTGAAATCTTATCCCCTCTGTATGAACTACGTCTGACCTAAATTCTCAAGAATGATATAGGTAAGTGGAATGTGTCGTCCTCGGTAACCTCATTTTTCCCATTTAATATTTCTTTGTATTTGAACTACGTACGACCTGAATTCTCATAAATGAGATACGTAGGTGGCCTATATTGGCCTCGTCGGTTTCATTGTAAATTCTCTTTTTTTTGGTACCGTAGAGGGGAACTACGTTAGACCTGATTCATGCCTCAACGAGATATGTAGGAACCACAAGGGCTCAGTCAAATCTCCCATAAGATTTCTATTTTCCTCTCTACAATAGAAACTGTGATATAATTTTTAAGAGGGACTAAAAAATTCTCGAGAAAAAGATTTTTTTCTCACCAAGCTAAGACTGAAGATACTTCAAGATTTGTAACTGGGACACAATTTTTTAGACAATCTCAAATATCCCGGGATAATATACACCAACTTGAAGATAAGCCACAACTTGTAATTTGTACAGAAACTTTGAGGCCATCCTCAAAATTTTAACTTGAGTTCATCAACAGTCTGTAGTTAACAATAAATACTCCTCAGCTAATAATAAGATATCCTCCAAGCATCATTCTGAAAGAAGTCCGCTAAGCCCGGGTGACATGACACCAGGCAGTAACTTTTTCAAAATGTTGTTTTTCAAAAATTTATTTTTTCTTAATGTATTCTATTTGTATTTGTTTTGGTATAAAATATTTTTGTCTTATCTATCAAGATTCGGGATATCAGAGAATCAATGGGAGATAGTTAGATAAGGAGCAGAGAATCGAAGAAATTGACACAGATCAGTTCATTTTATAACTGACGATTTTCTTTGGATGCAGGAAATAGTAACAATTTTCGCTGGATGCATGAAATTTTCTATTGCCTATATCGACTACATGGGAATCTTAAAATCATTGTTTCATTCAAATTTCCAACAACATGAAGGCCATAATAAAGATATAATTGTATTCAAATATGAATCAGATGAAAATCTGGATAAAGTTCTCCAAAAATTCACAATTCTTTTGTGGATACAAGAATCATTTTATATTGCTTACATTGAAGACTTGAGAATATAAATGGTTTTATTCCATCCGACTTCCAACAATATGATGTCTTTAAGCAGCGTCCATCTAGATTCAAAGATGAACCAAATGGAAACCCTGAGAAGGACAACGTACGATTTTCATCAATAGACGTCATGTGCATTACATTATCAGACATGATTGTGTCGCTTCCAAAAAGGTCATTTTATTGGTATTGTTGTTTTATATGATATGTTAACACAAGGGTCATTTTACTTTATTGTCGATCAGGACAATACACCACCTGGAGGGTCATTTTACTGTATTATCTGTCGAGACAATATGATTATCAAGAAGACATTCAAAAGATAACTATGTTGCTCGATCGAAGAACTTTAGTCGTTTTGTAACAAGGATGACATCAAGATTTAATATTCACATATCGCGGAAGATCAGGCATCGCGAGTCAAATTCATGCCTTGCAAGACAATCATCGCGGTAAGATATTCATTCCCCGCAGAAAATCATGCATCGCGAGTCAATATTCATGCATCACGGAAGATCATCCATCGCGAGTAAATATTGATGCGTCCAAAGTTTCTATTCACACATCGCGGGAAAATATTCATGCCCCTCAAGAAATCACTCATCGTGGTAAGATATTCATCCCCAAAAGAGAATCATGCATTGCAAGTCAATATTGATACATCGGAGAAGATCAAGCATTGCGAGTCAATATTCATGCATCGCAAGTCAATAATAATGCATCGCAGAAAATCATGCATCATGAGTAAATATTCACGGATTGCGGGAGGATATTCATGCCCCGCAAAAATCATACACTGCCAGAGAAGGAAATCGTGCATCTGAAGAGAAATATTTACCCATCGACATCAACTGCATCTTTATTTGGCACGATTACATGCCCAAAAAATCATCAAAGACGACACAGTAGAAATATCAGCACTGCATCATTTTTCATTTATGTTGACGTCAAATAAAGGGTATGTTGAAGATTATATTGAAATCATAATACATAATCTTTATTTGCTTTACCTCAAACCGATCGAGATGACGTCTAATAAAGAAGGAGAACAATTATGTGTCAAAATGGCAAAAGACACTGTCTCCCATTTGAGTTGCATTTTTATGCTGACGAGTTTGATCTCAGTCTTTGTAGAGAGCATCCGAAAGAATGAATTCTCCAAAATAAACCACAGGTGCGGATGACATAAAAAAAGGATGCAGCACAAAGAAGAACTTTTTCTTAGTAGCGAAATAGGACACAGTCTAAAGTGGAGTGTCGAATTCTTAGGATGCGAGCATAGGTGCGACTTCAACTATAATCAAACCACACCCCTATTTGTAGACATGTGGGTTTTTCTTCGGTTTTTATTAGTTTTTGTTTTGCATCTAGAATTTTGGTGTTTGCCGGAGGCAAGTTTACAATCTGAGTGATAACGCACCACGATTTTGGGAAATTATGTCCATGTATATTCATAAATATGGGTGTGAAGTACACAAAATTCATGGATAATAGGTTTCAAGCCTCCTTTTCATACTCGACTTAATTTGTCACTCGTCAAAACCAAAGGTTATCTAGCATAAGAGATTTCATTTCAACCGAAAGAGTCGAACTAAAAGCAGCCTTATTCCTAATGTTTCAGGATATGTAGGCGGGCTCAACGTTGAAAAACTCGACTGTATTCCAATATTCGCTATTAAATCTTACTACCAAGCATTTTGGTCCCCTAATAATTCGGTGTGGAGATGACTTTTAAATTCTTCCAAAATTGTGCATTAAATCAAGCGTATCGAATTACTAGTGGCCTGACTTCTCATATAGCCCAAAATATGTAGGAAACACATTGCCGGGGTTCGGTCACAATTTCTAAAATTTGTACCATATCCTTTTCCTAATAAGGAATGTGTGGACGGTAAAAATTGGATTGGTCAATTTCATTTTCCTGTAATTTCTTGCATCAATCCAAGTAAAATGAGGAAAACTTGTTGACACCCACATTTTGACCTCCCCAATAATAATAAATTTTCGACCTTCTTAAATTTCATACAATTTGTTAACTTACTCATTTTTTTCTTAAACTCTAAACTCTATCCTTACCTCACCTTAGACCCATCTAAGATTCAAAATTAGGCCTATTTTTAGTCCAATTTAAAGCCCATTTTTTTAAAGTCAGCTGTCCCAGACATTTTCTTTTCACCCCGCCCATTCAAAATCAAATTTGATGCTCCTAGCCCAATTTAATTCTCAGAAAAAAGAAGAAGCGTTTTAGTCAGCCCAACTATTTTATTTCCTTAACCCAATTAACCTTTAAACCCGACCTAAATTAATTTCTCTCCAGAGAGAAAACCTTGAAAATCACCTCAACATCAACTTGATAGCATTAACGCACGTCAAAGTTCACAGTGAAGCAAGTGTGGTAAACTGCATTGACAAAAACGACCCTAACGCAGCAACCAAATGATGTCTGCTCAATTCACAATGTTTGCGAGAGCGTCACAGTGTCAAGATAAAGCAACAAGTATTACAGGCATTATACTGCGTTCTTGTCCTGTTCCTCGCATCCTTCTCATCATGTACTGGCGCAGGAACAAAAGCACCAATCAAGGCGTGCGTTTTTATACCTGCGACGTCCAGATAGAGACGCCTTGCATAAGAAGGACGATGGTTCGATCTATGACATCCAAATCTTTCAAATCCGTTGGAAATTAAGGATAAATTCAGAATATTCTTCGAAATTTGGAGGATAAGGTTTGATTTTAAAATCTGTGTCTTGGTTCTTACCCGATTTTCCCCTCCCCCCCCCCCTTTTTTCCAAACCCTAAATTCCCCGATCTATATATATTCGCTTTAGCGTTCAACTTGGAGGGGGGTTTGTGAGACAATTTTTGGGAGTTAAGGAAATATTGCAGAAAAGTTAAATAGAGTTGTAGTTTATTTTTTGTTCAAAAGTCGAGAGTCAAGAGCGGATTGAGTTTTAAGGCTTCTAGGAGCTATCACTTTATATTATAGAATTTCATACACCTATTTCTCTAATCCTATGTAATGGGAAGTCTTGGTCGAGAGCCTTTGAAAGGATGAATTCTCAAAAAAAAACCACTGGTGCGGATGACATCAAAAAAAGATGCAGCACAACGTGGAACTTTTTCTTAGCAGCGAAATAGGACACAGTTAAAAGACGAGTATCGAACTATTAGGACGCGAGAATAGGAGTTACTTCTACTACAATCAAACCACACCCCTATTAATAACCATGTGGGTTTTTCTTTTGTTTTTGTCAGCTTTGGTTTTGCCTCCAAAATTTTGGTGTCTTCCAGAGGAATGTTTACAATCTTAGTGATGATGCGCCATGAGTTTTGGAAATTATTTCCATGTATATTCTTAATTATGGGTTTGAAGTACACCACATTCATGGTTAAGAGCTTAGAAGCCTCTTTTTGATACTCAACTTAATTTGTCACTCGTCCAGAACCAAAGGTTTTCTACAATAACAGATTTTCTTTCAACCGATTTAGTCGAACTAAAATCATCATGATTCCTTATGTTTAAGGATATGTAGGCGGGCTCCACGTTTTTAAAACTTGACTGCATTCCAATTTTTGCTCTTAAACCTTACTACCAAGCATTTTGGTCCATTAATAATTCGGTGTCGAGATGACTTTTAAATTCTTCGAAAATCGTGCATTAAATCAAGAGTACCAAATTACAAGTGGCCTGACTTCTCATATAGCCTGAGATATGTAGGAAACCCATTGCCGGGGTTCGACCATTATTCCTAGAATCCGAAACAAATCCCTTTCCTAATGAGAAATGTATGGTCAGTCAGAATTGAATTGGTCAATTTCATTTTCCTCTAATTTCTTGCATCAATCCAAGTAAATGTGGGACACTTGTTGACACCCACATTTTGACCTCCCCGATAATAATTAATTTTCGACCTTGTTAAATTTCATACGCTTTGAAATAATTAGTTTTTACAAAGGTCAAAATAATTTTGGATTTTTTGTTTCTATTTTGATTTAGTTAAGAATATGATGTTTTTAAATTAATTAATATTAATTCATTTTATTTAGAGTTTATTCGAATTTGTTAACTTCACTCATTTTTTCTTAAACTCTAAACTCTATCCTTACCTCACCTTAGACCCATCTAAGATTAAATATTGGTCTTATTTCTAGTCCAATTTCAGGCCCATTTTTTTTACAAAATCAGAATTCCCAGGCATTTTTCTTTTCACCCCGCCCATTGAAAATCAAATTTGATGCTCCTAGCCCAATTTAATTCTCAGAAAAAAGAAGAAGCATTTTAGTCAGCCTAACTCTTTTATTTCCTTAGCCCAATTAACCTTTAAACCCGACCTAAATTAATTTCTTCCCAAAGAGAAAACATTGAAAATCACCTCAACGTCAACTTGATAGCAGTAACGCACGTCAAAGTTCACAGTGAAGCAAGTGTGGTAAACTGCATTGACAAAAATGACCCTAACGCAGTAACCAAATGATGTCTGCTCGATTCATAATGTTTGCGAGAGCGTCACAGTGTCAAGATAAAGCGACAAGTATTACAGGCATTACACTACGTTCTTGTCCTGTTCCTCGCATCCTTCTCATCATGTACATGCGCGGGAACAAAAGCACCAATTAAGGTGTGCGTTTTTATCCCTGCGACGTCCAGATAGAGATGCCTCGCATAAGAAGGACGATGGATCGATCCATGACGTCCAAATCATTCCAATCCATTAGAAATTAAGGATAAATTCAGAATATTCATCGAAATTTGGAGGATAAGGTTTGATTTTAAAATCTGTGTCTTGGTTCTTACCCGATTTTCCCCTCCCCCCCCTTTTTCCAAACCCTAAATTCCCCCATCTTTATATATTCGCTTTAGGGTTCAACTTGGAAGGGGGTTTGTGAGACAATTTTTGGGAGTTAAGGAAATATTGCAGAAAAGCTAAATAGAGTTGTAGTTTATTTTTGGTTCAAAAGTCGAGAGTCAAGAGCGGTTTGAGTTTTAAGGCTTCTAGGAACGATAACTTTATACGATAGAATTTCATACACCTATTTCTCTAATCCTAAGTAATGGGAAGTCTTGGTCGAGAGCATCTGAAAGGATGAATTCAAAAAAAAAAAACCACTGGTGCGGATGACATCAAAAAAAGATGCAGCACAACGTGGAACTTTTTCTTAGCACCGAAAGAGAACACAGTCAAAAGACGAGTATCGAACTATTAGGACGCGAGCATAGTAGTTACTTCTACTACAATCAAACCACACCCCTATTTATAACCATGTGGGTTTTTCTTTGGTTTTTGTCAGATTTGGTATTGCCTCCAAAATTTTGGTGTCTTCCAGAGGAATGTTTAAAATCATAGTAATGATGCGCCACGAGTTTTGGAAATTATTTCCATGTATATTCTTAATTATGGGTGTGAAGTACACCACATTCATAGTTAACACCTTACAAGCCTCTTTTTGATACTCGACTTAATTTGTCACTTGTACAGAACCAATGGTTTTCTACAATAACAGATTTTCTTTCAACCGATTTAGTCGAACTAAAAGCATCCTGATTCCTAATGTTTAAGGATATGTAGGCGAGCTCCACGTTTTTAAAACTCGACTGCATTCCAATATTTGCTCTTAAATCTTACTACCAAGTATTTTTGTCCATTAATAATTCGGTGTCGAGATGACTTTTAAATTCATCAAAAATCGTGCATTAAATCAAGAGTACCAAATTTCAAGTGGCCTGACTTCTCATATAGCCTGAGATATGTAGGAAACCCATTGCCGGGGTTCAACCATTATTCCTAGAATCCGAAACAAATCCCTTTCCTAATGACAAATGTATGGTCGGTCAGAATTGGATTGGTCAATTTCATTTTCCTCTAATTTTTTGCATCAATCCAAGTAAATGAGGGACACTTGTTGACACCCACATTTTGACCTCCCCAATAATAATTAATTTTCGACCTTGATAAATTTCATACGCTTTGAAATAATTAGTTTTTACAAAGGTCAAAATAATTTTTGATTTTTTGTTACTATTTTGATTTAGTTAAGAATATGAAGTTTGTAAATTAATTAATAGTTATTCATTTTATTTAGACCCATCTAAGATTAAATATTGGTCTTATTTTCTAGTCCAATTTCAGGCCCATTTTTTTTAAAAGTCAGAATTCCCAGGCATTTTTCTTTTCAGCCATCCCATTCCAAATCAAATTTCTGTTGTTCCCAGCCTAATTTAATTCTCACAAAAAAGAAGAAGCATTTTTGTCAGCTCAACTCTTTTATTTTATTAACCCAATTATCCTTTAACCCTGACCCAAATTGATTTCTCTCAAAGAGAAAATCCATCAAATCACCTCAACGTCAACTTGATAGCAGCAACGCACGTCAAAGTTCACAGTGAAGAAAGAGTGGTACACGGTAGTGACTAAAACGACCCTAACGCGGAAACTAAATGACGCCTGCTCGATTCAACATGTTTTCTAGAGCATCACAGAGTTAAGATAAACATAAAGCATCAAGGATTACAGGCAGTACACTTCGTTCTTGTCCTCTTCCTCGCATCCTTCTCATCCTGTACTGTAGCAGGAACAAAAGCACCAAACATGGCACGCATTTTTGTCCTTGCGACGTCCAGATAGACACGCGTGGCACTAGAAGGATGATGGATCGATCCATGACGTCAAAATCATTCCAATCCTATGAAAATTAAGGATCAATTTAGAATATGATTCGAATTTTGAAGGATAATGTTTGATTTTACAATCTATGTCTTGGTTCTTACCCAATTTCGCCCTCTCCCCCCCCCCCTTTTTTTTTCCAAACCCTAAATTCCCCCATGTATATATATTCGCATCAGCGTTCAACTTTGAGGGGGGGTTTGTGAGACAATTTTTGTGAGTTAGGGAAATATTGAAGAATAATCAAATTGAGTTGTAGATTTTTTTTGTTAAAAAGTTGAGAGTCAACAGCGGTTTGAGTTTGAGAACTTCTAGGAACGATCACTTTATACTATAAAAATTTCAGACGCCCATTTCTCTAATTCTATGTTGTTGGAAGTCTTTGTCGAGAGAATTCGAAAGGATGCATTCTCCAAAAAAACCACAGGTGCGAACGACATCAAAAAAGATGCAGCACAACGTGGAACTTTTTATTAGCAGCGAAATAGGACACGTTCTAAAGAGAAGTGTCGAACTCTTAGGACCCAAGGATAGAAGCAATTTCCACTACAATCAAACCACACCCCTATTCTTAGGCATGTGGGTATTTCTTTGGTTTTTTGTAGTTTTGGTTTTGCATAAAGAATTTTTGTGTCTGCTGGTGGCAAGTTTAAAATCTGAGTGATAATGCACCACAAGTTTTGGAAATTATGTTCATGTAAATTCTTAATTATAGATGTGAAGTACACCACATTCATGGCTAAGAGGTTTCAAGCCTGCTTTTCATACTCGACTTAATTTGTCAATCAGACAAAACCAAAGGTTATGTAATACAACAGATTTCCTTTTAACTGATTGAGTGGAACTAAAAGCAGCCTGATTTATAATGTTTAAGGATATGTAGGAGGGCTCCATGTTGAAAAACTCGGTTGTATTCCAAGCATTTTGGTCCCTCAATAATTTGCTGTCTAGATGACTTTTTAATTCTTCAAAAATTGTGCATTAAATAAAGCGTATCGAATTACAGGTGTCCTGAATTCTCATATAGCCCGAGATATGTAGGAAACCCATTCCCGGGGTTCGGCCATAATTCCTAAAATCCGTTCAAAATCCCTTTCGTAATGAGGAATGTGTGTTCGGTCAGAATTGGATTGGTGAATTTCATTTTCCTCTAATTTCTTGCATTAATCCAAGTAAAATGAGGGACACTTGTTGACACCCACATTTTGACCTCCCCGATAATAATTAATTTTTGACCTTCTTAAATTTCATACGATTTTAAATAATTAGTTTTTACAAAGGTCAAAATAGTTTTCAAATTATTCTTAATTAATTTTACCATTTTATTGTTTATATATATATATATATATATATATATATATATATATATATATATAGTTATGGTTATGTTTTTGGACGTTTTTTATTTTTTCATTTCGTTAAGATTAGGATGTTTGTAAATTAATTAATATTAATTCACTTTATTTAGAGTTTAGTCGATATTGTTAACTTAACTCATTTTATGCTTAAACTCTAAACTCTATCCTTACATCATCTTAGACCCATCTATGATTCAAAATTGGGCCTATTTTCTAGTCCAATTTCAGGCCCATTTTTTTTAAAGTCAGCAATCCCAGACATTTTTCTTTTCACCCAGCCCATTCCAAATCAAATTTCTTATGTTTACTGCCCAATTATATTTTTAGAAAAAAGAAGAACATTTTAGTCAGCCTTACTCTTTATTTCCATAACCCAATTATCATTTAAACCCGACCCAAATTGATTTCTCCCCTAAGAGTAAACCCAGCAAATCACCTCAACGTCAACTTGATACAAGCAACGCACGTCAAAGTTCACAGTCAAGCAAGAGTGGCAGTGACCAAAACAACCCCAATACAGCAACTAAACGACGCCTGCTTGATTCACAATGTTTGCGAGAGCGTCACAACGTCAAGATAAACTGAAAAAGCATAAAGGATTCAAGGCAGTACACTGTGTTCTTGTACTCTTCCTCTCATCCTTCTCATCTCGTACTGGCGCAGGAACGAAAGCACAAAGCAAGGCACACATTTTTGTCCTTGCAACGTCCAAATAGAGACGAGTGGTACAAGAAGAACGATGGATAGATCCATGACGTCCAAATCTTTCAGATCCTTTGGGAATTAAGGATTAATTAACAAAATTTATCAATTTTTTAGGATAAGGTTTGATTTTAAAGTCTGTGTCTTGTCTCTTTCCCGATTTTGGCCTCTCCCCCCTTTTTTTAGAACATTAAATTCCCCCATCTATATATATTCGCTTTAGCGTTCAACTTTGGGGGGGGGGGGGTTGAGAGTCAATTTTTTGGGAGTTAGGGAAATATTGGAGAATAGTTAAATAGAGGTGTAGATTATTTTTGGTTAAAAAGTCAAGAGTCAAGAGCGGTTTGAGTTTGAGAGCTTCTAGGAACGATCACTTTATAGTATAGAAATTTTTAGACGCCCATTTCCCTAATCCTAAGTTGTGGGAAGTCTTCTCCTAAGTCTAGTTTTGCATTCTTGGTTAGCTATTCGAGGTCAAGGGTGTCTGAGGTTGTGGAAGCTCACTAATTCTTTGCTCGTGTTGTCCTACTCGCTGCCCATCAAGAGGTAAAAGATTCTAATATTTTTAACTTGTATGGCTTTAAGTAGTTGCTTCACGTGTTAAATGTGAATAATATGAGCCTTGAAATGTTCTTACATGAGGTATTCGAATACAAATCATAGCTTCAATTTTCATCTCGTTTATCTGAAAAAATATTGATGGCGTACTTAAAAATCTAGGATAGTTCAACGTCTTTCTTTTACTGGTCTTTTTGTCCTCGTATCGCTGTTTATTAATCTGTTTAGTCATGCTGTTGTCTCTCCTTTGCTGAAATGATTTCGCATTTCCCTTCTGAGTCGGGGATGACAAAAAAAGGGACTTGTCACACCATTTTACACTTATCCTCGAGAGTAGATCCCAGTTCTATCATGAGTCGTAGAGTCCAATAATATTGTGGGTATCTTATGATATGCGATTCTATTTTCTTGCTCGTTTTGTTTTGATTATCGTTATTAGGCATTGTTTGGGCGAGTGTTTTGCGGTTTTCTTGTATTCTGTCATCCCCTACAACTAAAAGGATCATAAGTATACAGTAGTGATCTTAATAGAGGCTTCATCTTTTATTTAGTTTTTTTTAACTGTATGTTTGAAAGGATTTCTTTAGCTTATGATATCATGAGTTACTATTAATTAGTGTTAGTTCAATATTTTTAGAATTTTTAAGTTTTCGTTTTATTTTCACTCCATTTATTCGGTAATGAATTCCGAGCTAGTTTTCATTTTGAAGATTTGGATTGCCGGTTAATTTGTTTATTATTTGAACTGCCTCTTCCGGTCTAATGTCATAGCATAGTCAAGGTTTCTTGAAGTCATTAAGTCCCTTACAATGGAATGGTTTATTTTAAATTTTTGAAGTGCTTAAGTAACAATAATAGTAGCCATATAATAATGACTAATAAGATGAGTGTTAGCAAGAAATCTTTCGGTTCAAAATGTGTAAGTCCTAATCGGAGTCTCTCTTTGACTACTTATTAAGCTTAAAATTTGAATCATCATAGCTATGAGAAGCATGCTTTAGTACTATTTGTTGCCTACTATTCATTGTTTGAAAGATTTTTTTACTCTCTAGTGCTTACTGTAGCTTAATGTGATTTTAAAGTTTATATATTATGTTAGGTTGCTGTTTATTTGAAATAGACTTCATGGAGTTTCTATGTCGATTCATTCGTCTAAATTAGCACATTCTCTCGTATTTTATTAAAATTTTATATACCTTAGGGTAATTTCTTCATTTCTTATATGTAAATATTCATGCTAAACCTACTGTAAGGTCTTGTTTTTCTCTATTCATTCCATCAGTTTGATGCATACAGTGTCGTTTCACTCTTTCAAGTGTTATGATCTTGTAGTTTGTGTGTTGTTATGTTGTTGTCAACTGATAGTGAGTCTTATTGTGACATTTATGCAATTCTCACTTAGCTCAATTTTTCATTGCAGTTTATATGTTATTGTTCAATAGTATGTCCCTCTAATGCTTTTGTTTCTTTGGTATTTTGCCTAAAGTATTCACAAGAGATCTATACTTTCTTATTATTATGTTCCTAGCTAGCTCCTTTAGAAACTAATTTTCGGGAGCATATAAATTTTTTTGATCGATTCTCTCTCTAGTTCTTGTTCGTAACCCCTTTCATCCTCTTTCCACTTTGTTAGGTTTGTGGTTAGTTTGTCATTTCAAATTTTAAATTCACTTTCCAGTAAGCTAAGATATTTTTAAGTATTTGTGTTTGTTCAACCATCTGCTAACTCTTTATTTCCAATTTCTATATGTTGCATGTGAAATCAGCTCGAGTTCGCTAAGAACCTGTCTTTTGCAATTTGAAAAAGCCGTAAAGGTTTAATATCCTGTTAATAGAGTCAAGGCCACTCCAAAAGTTACGTACACGTCCCGAGTTGGAAATATTCAAAAATCAAGAAGTCGAAGGCTAGGCTGGATAGTCTAGGTTTTTCTTTTCTTGTTGTATTTTGTTATCTTTGGGCCTAAGCCCCTGTTCCCTTTCCTTTTCAGTATTTCTTATTTATTATTGTATTGTTAGTTTAGGACAGGTACTATTAAAATGGGTCAAAGGCCCAAAACAAATTGGGTCCAAATACCAATCCTAGTGGAAGAAACCGGTTTAGACCCAATCTCTTTCTCTCTTGCTCTCTCTCTCTTCCTTTGTTTAATTACTCGTTGATTAATTGCCCCTAGTCTTAGGGTTAACAAATTCAAATCTCTACAAAATGCACGTCGGTTTTAACGACTTGACCAAATCAAACAAATCACTTGAAAAATAAAATTCGCAAATTTAAATTTACTTGGATAGTAAAGTAAATACTTCATCTTTTCAAACAATTTTGAATATTCATCTAAAAAAATGTATGTTAAACTATTTTAATCCAAATAAATTAGTTGCCAAGAAATCGTATTAGGCGGATATTTTAGGTGCCTTAAACACCTTCCTAAAATATAACTAAGAATCCCCAAACCCCTTAAAAATATTTCAATTTAATTTTATATTTAGTCAAATTGAAAGAATGGTTTCTTAATTTTTCTCAAAATTAAGAGGCAACTCTAACAAAGTCAGAAAACATTATAAATAATTTCCGAAAACATATAAAACAAGTAGATAAAGAGATCATAACCTAAACGAAATAATACTTCCACTTTCCTAGAATCGAGATCATAGAAGTGTTCTATATTAACAACCAATAGAAGATAGAAGAATATAAGTCAATACTACCTATTCTTCAAGACATCATAAACATTGGATCCATTAGATCTAGTTCGTAACCAATGTACATGATAGGCAGTACATATAAGCATTTCAACATAATAGAATCACAATCAATGAACATAAGATCAAGATCACAACATAATACAACATATGCTAATTCGAGATTGAGAGGCGTCATGGGTTGAACATAGAATTGGATTGAAAATAACATTCAAAATATTAGTGAATAATCAATTAATTATCATCATGCTTTTGAAATCGTTTTTAGAAAGAACCCATGGCTAGATTGAAAGCTAGAAAGATTGATCATGAATTCTCTTTGAAAACATTAGGAGGAACTCTCTAGATGAAAGGTTATCTAGAGATGAAGGATAACCATACCTTATTATATGAAGAAACCACGAAAAATTTGTGAATAAAACTTGAGAATCCATCACCATGGTTGTTCTTGAGTATCATTTCCAATGGAGGTTTCTCGAGAGGTTTCTTTTTGGAGGGAAGTCTAATTATTAAGAATGATTTGGGTATGGGATTTTGATATTAATAATAAATTTAAATACCCAAAAACACCTAAAATAATCGTCTATAGTAATTTAGGAATGTGGGGTAAATTTCTAAATTCACCCCTTGCATGGCAGCGTGCATGCTGCAATTGCAGGCAGCACCTACGAATGCTAGTTGATGGGGCGTCGATGGACTGACGTCCCGTCTTGATGCTCCATAGATGGTGACTGTGGTTGCTTTTTGAGGACTCCTGCTCTCACGGCTAAGTGGTGAGATATGCTCCCCATCGATGGGGCACCATCCCAAGCACGAGGAGTCGATTAGGCTTGTCGATTGACAGGAAGTGTCTCGATAGCCTTTGCGTCTTCCTTGAAGACGTTTCAAATGTAAAACACTCATATATGATTTAAGGACCTTCCATATTAGTTTCAACCAAAACGAACAAGTAAAACATGTCAAGACACACATGGATGTCTCAAGGGCTAACTTTTGGATGTCTTGGACGTTATTGGACGTTTGAATTCCAAATGATTTCAAATCAATCATGAATTTTTTACAAAACTAAATCAGAATGTTAACAAGATATAAGGAACATGTGAGGCTCTAGACACCTTAACTCATTTTGGGGGTCTTACACACGGGTTGTCGATCAAGGTTCATCTAGGATAGCTCTAATGAAATCCTTAGAGAAGGTTTTTGTCAAAACTCGATAGTAACCCTAGAAGTTAGGTCAACCTCGATTTGAGACACGACTTACATTACCACTCGAAGGTCTTGTACAATCCCTTTCATCTCATTCATCGCATATACATAAATGAAAAGTACTATGGAATTTAAACTTTTCACAACATCCAAATATCTTTCAAAAACACTTTAATATAAACCATGAGAAATATTAAGTCTCATTTCATCAAATAATAGACAAAAATACTTGGGACACAGCCCATAAAATTGGAACATAGTACTATGAGTCTATTACAATGCTTTGACAAAAGAAACTCTAATATAGTTATGCCCTGGAGTCCAGTGAGGACATAATTCAACCTTGCTTGAAAGATCGTATTATCCAAGCTTTGCTCCCGAAAGCCCTTCACCTATTAATCACTTTAGAGATATATAAAATCATGGAATTAGTACAAACACATTTATTAGGTATGGTTTAATGCATAAAATCATGATAACGGACATTTAATGGAAATATGTTATTTTTTATTAAAACCTCATAGTATAATCATAAGAACCACATTTAACAGCATAGAAACATATAAGATAACATATAGACATCTTATCACTTGTTGGAGAAATATTACAGTAAGCTAAGCCATTGTAACATTGAAATAACTCAATGTTACATTGAAGTTCTTTAACTTCACATTGAACCTTTTTAAACGTGTAATCTTCTCACTGAAGTTATCCTATGAATAACTTAAGTAAGATAAAGAGAGACCGCACATACAACATCCTCAAGCACACCTAAATGATCCTTGATACTACCTAAAATGAGATGAATACACTTACAATTCATCAAACACATAGATGAGATTCTCCTACCAAAGGTGATTTTAGGGCTCACTTGAGTGAGTTGTGATACAACCGCTCATACATTCCTTCACACACACTTACGAGATCCTTTAGACTACCTAGGAAAAGATCATTCCCACTTCATTAATCATCATTCCTATCTAGAGTTATTTTTTAGACTTCCCTAGGTAAGACATGAAGAGACCATCCTTTATGTCTCCTTCACACTTTATCTAGGCAATCCTTAAAGTTACTCTAGACTAGGTACTTATTCATTAACATTCAACTTACTCAAGTTATTATCTTAATCTGTTCAATTAAGAGACATTCATCACATAAGGAAATTCAAGTAATGGTATTCGAAAAGACCTAGGGACTCACTCACTAACATCTTCAACGCCAATATGGGTATCCCATACCATCTAAACTTCATAGAACTTCTCAAACACTTTAAGGTATCCCATATGATGCGAATCGGAAATAACCGACATAGACCATGGTATATAAGCATGGAATACGAAGTTGTAACCTACTCCGATAAGGGTGTTCTACTTTCCAATCGTAGAACTTAAACACATCCCATGTTGGTACATAGTTAAGGAATATGAAGGGTTTATTTGCACTCTAGCCTTACTCTTGACTAGAGGTACTTCCTTTACCATACTCACTCAGTTCTAGCCTCTGTTCTGATAGAGTAATTCTCATAAAGGATCATACGAAGGAGTTCCATATCTAGTTCATAACCCAATCACATTCACCATACCAAAGAGTTCCCCTAGGGCTAACTTTCAATGGTGAAGAGGATATCTTAATGATTTTCCTAAGGATGATCTCATGTCGTTCCAGCCAAATCAACCTTAAGTCCACCATTCACACAAGAAGGAAACCATTACGGCTTTCGACTTCAAGGATATCATAACCTCTCATCTAGGTTGAGGGCTTGACATAAGTTGACCGTCTCACTACATTCAAGGCAACGTATCATTCATAAATACAAGACTACTAAGTTTTAGCATCCTACGTCAAGAAAACTGATACATACATTCCAGAGGTATCAAGTAAGGGAAACAAGTCTACCAAACAAGACACACACATACTTCACTTTATTTCATATAGCATATCACATAAGAATCACATAGGCATAAACAACATCATCTATAAGACACCCTATATACTATTCTAACATAATCAATATAACCATCATAGACTCCTATAGTCAAGTAGGAAGAATCATGCATCAACTCTAAGACTACACACATAAAGACATAGTCATAGTCTAACATGATCACCTAACAACATCAATAGGAGAACACATACTTTCGCCTCAATCACATGTAGATGAATATGATCATATATCAAATAAATCAACTACACACTCATCAAAATATATAAAGTAGTTGCCAACAAATCCATGATCATCATAGTACATAAAGTGACGCCAACAAGGCCAACTCATTCACTATTATAACACATATACCCCCACCATAAGTACACCATACCAATCAGAACAAATATCAAGTCCTACATTACAAAAATAAAGAGAATCGGACAACGTACCACCAATCCATTCTCTCCACTTCCATCCATAGTGAAATCATCCAATACAATACAAAAAGGCCCTAACACATTCCCATGATCGTCGATTCAATACAAAAATCATAATACTCAATGAATCTAGGTCAATTCATTAGATTTAACAATTTAAGACAGCCTTGTAATGACTCTTTTTTTCATTTTGTGTTTTATATTTTCTAAATCATTTAGAGCGTTCCTGTAGCGGACCCATGTCATTTATGGCTTGCTCGTACTGATAGTTCGATCACCTGGTCATTCGTTTGGTTATTGTGCAAGTTTTAGTGTTTTGGAGCTTATCAACCTTTTGACGATCATTTTGATCAAAAGTTTAAGAAGATGACATCAGAATCAAATCCTTCAAATTGCATCAGCTCGGCAAGGGTCATTTTAGGCTTCTGTAGCATTGTCGACACGACTCCTGAAGTTTTATTTTGAGTAAGTGAGATTAGGCATTTCAGTTTAGGGTTAAGTTTGACTTTAGTCCACATTCTGGGTAAACGCACTCAGATGAGAATTTCGCCAATACGGCTAGATCTGGAATGTTGAGTTTGGTCTAGTTTAAACTTTCTTTTGTGTCTTGAGGTATCTGATACTTTTCCGATCCCTTTTATGGTTATTGACTTAAAATGGTCGATGGAAGTGGGACCCACTTTTTATCGAGATGACCTCTACTGGAAATTTCAATCGCACATTTCTGAATGTCGATTTAGTAGGGTAAAATATCAGTTTTATTTTAACTAGGATCCGAACGTATTACGAGCACCCCGTCAGACATTTTGAAGTAATTAGCCAAAGCTAAAATTTGGTGCAGCCCTTTTAGCGACCATAATGTGGGTTTTAATATTCAGATTTTTGAGGTTATTAGTGACCAATTTCTTCTTTTATAAAGCCCAACTCAACTTCAACCCTCATGTTGAAGTGTTATATCTTGAGTTATAGAGGCTCGATTTTAGAAATTAAGGAGGCTAACTTGAGTGAATTTTTGAGGAGAATGTGTTGCCATGGTTGGAATTCACATTTCATGTCTCATTGAAGGTCCGAATCAGGTGATTCAAGAGAAAATAGTATGGGGGTTTGCATGACGATAACCGTGGTGTTATTGGTTTTAGTAATTAAACCTTGATGTCTATGTATCAACGTTTCGAGGCCATTCGAAAAGAAAAAGCTTTGGAGAAGTAATTTTTGCAGTGTGCCTGATCTGCCTACAGGTAGACTATAGTTTCCTTCTCTTAGATTCAACTAGAACATGTGAATGCATGTTGATTAGTTGGGATTTGGATTGAGTAGTTATTGAATCATGCATAGGTGTTAGAAATCATGTTTTGACCTATTTGTAAGAATTATCGGGTAACTATGAGCATGAATTATGTTAATAATAGACCTTCTTTGCTATATGGAGCAATTGTATGCTTGAATATTGTTGATAGGAAGTATGTTGGGCCTTAGTTTGGGTTTGATTAGAGCTTTCCTTAGAAATGCTTGATTAGAAATCGGTAGGACTTTAGTTGTGCCACAACCTCGCTCGGTCGGCTTATATCCTTGTTGACCGGTGTAGAAGGCTTATGCCTGATAGTTTGGGACTTTGCTAGATGATGATCTCGCTCCTCCGATAGTTATCCTTACTTTTTTGATGTTAACGCTTCATGAGTTACGTCAGTGGCAATGAGTTTCGCTCCACAATTCAAAGTTGATTATTGATTCAATTTCAAGGACTTACGTTGTTTGGCTAAGTGTAGATGGTGTTCCACAGGCATTTATAACTATAAATAGATAGAGACTCTTTGAGCATCTAAACTGACACCTTTTTCAGGCATCCACATTTAACGCTCGGCCTCGACTTCATTGATGATTTTCAAAGAGCATCCAGTTCAAGGTCCGGCCTTGACTATCCGCATACTTATGTAGAGCATACGGTTAGAGGTCTAGGCTCTGTTACTTATAATTGTGATTAGCTATTTGTGCAGTTCTTGTGAGCATCCGATTTGAGGCCCGACCTCCGTACTGTCAGATTCTACTAATTGGTTTTCAGCATCTGCTTTGATGTTCTATGGCTTTGGGTTCTATTCACCTTAGTTATGGTTATTATCTGTACTCGTCGGGCTTATGGGGGTTAGTTTAGGGTTTTACTTAAACTTGCACATGAGTGTACCTTCTAGGCTTATGGGGGTCCATTTATCTATAGATACCTTATATATCACTTAAGTTATTTTTATCTACACTCATGCGCATTCCATTGTTACTTAAACTTTCGTTCTTGACCTCCAATTGTGGTATTCTATATTTTCATATCGCTTTACTTTTCAAGTTTAGTCGGCCTATGATGCCTACTGGGTACATGTTGTTTTGTACTCATGCTACACTATACATCTACTTTTGTGATATAGGTTTGAGCTACAGTAGCCATCGTTGATCGAGTTTGGAGCAGTATGATGAGTCTGAATCTATATATATATATATCTGTGTGTGTGTGTGTGTGTGTTTGTCTTTTACCTTCCAAGACAGTCTACTTTCTTTGGTCCATTTTGGAACTTGTACTTGTTTTGTTGGTAGCTCTTTACTAGTGACTTCCACGTTCTGGGAAGGATACTTATTTTTATATATGTTTTGGTTTGTTTCCGCCGTTTTATATTGTTATAGAAAATTTTTCCTACTATTGTTTATCCTCTACCCTTAGACCCATTACGTGTTGTTCTGGGGTACGGGTCGGCTTACCTACTCGTGGGTTATAGTAGGTGCCATCATGACTGAAGAAATCGGGTCGTGAAAAGTTGATTTCAGATTCCCAAGGTCAACGGTCTCACCTATACCGAGCTAACTTCTAGTAGAGTCCTGTGAATTCGTGCAGAGACGTCTCTAACTCATCTTCAATAGGTTACAAGATGTGTTTAGGAAGATTTTATGTTTTGCACCAGTTTCATTACCTGATCTTAATGCCCTTTTGCTCAGATAGTAGTAGCAATTAGGGGGTGCGATAGGCACCAACACCAGCTTCAGCTCCTGTGCCGTAGGATCAGCCTGCCGTGGCGGCACCAGAAATTTAGCTGCCACCAGTTTGTGTTGCTGCTCTACAAGACATAAGGGTCAGATAGATGTCACTGCACAAGCAGAATATGCTCAGGGTGTTCCAGATGTTAGCATTGACTATATTCATAGGGGAAATTTAGGAGGACGCCCATGAATTCCAGCTCACTTGCTAGGAGCAGTTATACTCATTAGGCCTCTTAGAGTCGAGAGGAGCTAACTTTACCACTGGTGGCACACGTATAAATAGTCCAGGCCAATTAGAATTCTCTTATATGTTGGACTATGTTATCAGAGGCTTTCTTGGCCCGATTCATGCTAAAAAGCATCAAATATAGGCTTTGTGATTAGTTATCTAGATTGGAGTAGGGCCCTATGACCGTCTCAGAGTACGATGCGAGGTTTCATGAGTTGTCTTACCATGCTACTATGATCCTTCCCATAGAGGGGGAGAGAGTTTGTTTTTTTGTACGTGGGTTGAAATACCGTTTTAGGGTATACAAATAGCATATGGTTTCAATTGGCCATTAATTCATTGATGTGTAGACCATTCCTGATCCATGGAGCATATTCATCGTGAGGCCCAAGGGGGTAACGATAAGAGGGTACGCTACCAAGGCAGCTACAGCTGGTCCCAAAATAGAGGAGGGCTAATATGATAGGCCTCGTCAGAGGTTCCAGCAGGTTGAGTCCAGTCAGTCTATTCAGACGGCATTACCTACTTCTGAGGGAGGCCAGTATCAACAGAGTGGTCCTAGTACAAGCCATAGTTTGTGGGGAGCAGAGTTTTTCCTTAATAATGCAGTCGGGTTACTAAAGGGAGTCTAGCTTCGGGGAGTTATGATTGTGGTTCTCTTGACCATTGGTTTAGAGAGTGCCCCCGGAGAGGTCAGGAGTGATTGTACCAGCTCTACTTGCACCTAGACTAGTTTCAGTAATGTCTTCTCCGACTAGAGGTGTTGGTCAGGACAATGACAGTCGTTACACATGGAAGGGTACCAAGGGTGGCGCTCGAGGAGGCAGGTAAGGTGGTAGATTGGGTGCACTGGGAAAAGGTGCTCAGGGCCATTTCTATGCAACCCCGGTGAGGGCGACATCTGTATTATTGGATCCCGGATCGTTATTCTCATATGTAACTATTTATTTTGCTCCCTTGTTGGATATGGGGTTTGAGTCTTTGGCAGAGCCGGTTCTTGTTCAACCACGGTGGGTGAGTCCTTCGTAATGGATCAGGTATTGTGTTCTATCTTAGTGACTATCAGGGTTATGATACTAGAGTTGATCTTATTATTCTAGATTTGGTTGATTTTATGTGATTTTAGGCATGGACTGGTTATCCCCATACAATGTGGTGTTGGAATGTTACGCCAAGACCGTTACCTTTGCCATGCCTGGAATTTCCACAATATTGTGGCAAGGTTCTTAAAGTCACACATCGACAAGGATCATCTCTTTTCTGTGGGCTAGGCAATTGGTTGCTTCTTGATGTTTAGCTTACTTGGCCTATGTGAGAGATCTGAGTAGGGAGGGCCCTTAAATTGAATCAGTTCCTCATGTTAGAAAGTACGGAGATGTGTTCCCTACAGATCTACATATCCTACCTCCAGAGCATGATATTGATTTTGCGATAGATTTGGAGCCCGACACCTAATCTATTTCTATTCCGTCATATGGGATGGCTCCTTTAAAGCTTAGAGAGCTCAGTGTTCAATTAGAGAACCTCATAGGTAAGGGTTTCATCCATCGGACTATGTCACCTTGTGGTGCTATCTATTCTATTTGTGAAAAACAAGGATGGTACTATGAGGATATGCATTGACTACAGACAGCTGAACAAGGTGACGGCAAAGAATCGTTACCCCATAACTTGTATATATGAGTTGTTTGATCATGTTTATGACGTCGTCATGTTTTATAAGATTTATTTGAGGTTTGGGTTCAATCATCTGAGGATTAGAGCAGCGGACATCATTAAGATCACATTTAGGACTCGTTACGACCATTATGAGTTCCTTGTGATGTGTTTTGGCTTGACTATGCCCCACCCTCCTTCATGGACTTGATGACATGTATGTTCAGGACATACCTTGAGTTATTTGTTATTGTCTTCATTGATGAAATATTATTATACTTGCGGAGGTGGAGTGAGCATGAGAAGCATTTGATGGTAGTGCTCAAGACTTTGAGATATCAATTACTTTATGCTAAGTTCTCAGAGTACGAGTTTTGTCTTAATCTGTAGCATTCTTATAGCACGTGGTGTCCAAGGAGGGTATTAGGGTTGATACAAGGAAGATTGAGTCTATTTATGGTTGGGACAGACCGATTCTGTTATTAAGGTTTGTCATTTTGTCGGGTTAGCAAGTTACTACAGCCACTTTGTTGAGGTATTTTCTACTATTGCAGTTACTTTGACTCGGTTTACTCTCCAAGATGTTCCCTTTGTGTGGTCAGAGGAGTGTGGGATGAGCTTTCAGAATCTAAGAAATTTCTTACTACCGCTCCTATATTGACTCTCCCGGTTGAGGGCGAGGGCTTCACAGTTTATTGTGAAGCTTCTAGCGTTGGTGTGGGTTGTGTATTGATGCAGAAGGTCCGGGTTATTACATATGCATTCAGGCAACTTAAGGTCAATGATTGCAACTATCCTACCCATGACTTAGATCTGGCAGAGGTTGTTTTCGTACTTAAGATTCTTAGGCACTACTTGAATGGAGTTCGATGTGAGATCTATATTGATCATAGGAGTCTTCAATACATCATGCGACAGTGGGACCTTTATTCGAGGCAGCATTGTTGGATTGATCTTTCGAAATACTACGACCTCTATGTACTCTATCATCCGGGCAAGGAGAACAATTGTAGCGGACGCCTTGAGCCGGAAGGCAGTGAGTATGGGTAGTCTAGACTTCTTATCTGCACAAGAGAGACCCTTGACTTTTTACATTCATTTTTTATCCAATAGCATGGTTCGGTTAGATATCACAGATTCTAGACGTATCTTGGCTTACATGAGAGTTCAGTCATCTTTGCATGATAGTATCTGTGCTTTTCAGTTTGAGGATGAGTCTATGGTGGCCCTTATAGATCGAGTGTTAGAGGGTGATGGTGATGAGGCTACCTTAGATCCTGATGGAGTGTTGTGATTCACTTGTCACATCTATATCCCGAGAGTTGGGGATTTTATACAGATGATACTTCTTGAGGAACATGAGTCTAGATATTTTATCCATCCGGGCACAGCGAAGATGTATCGTGATTTGAGGCACCATTACTAGTGGAGTGGCTTGAGATAAGATATTGCTGACTTTCTTTCTCGTTGCTTATGCTGCGAACAAGCAAAAGCCGAGCATTTGAGGCCTGGTGGTGAATTTCAGAGACTACCCATTCCAGAGTGGAAGTGGGACTGCATTACTATTGATTTTATGATTGGCCTACTGCGGACTTCTAGTTGATTTTATAGCATTTGGGAAATCGTTGATCGATAAATCCAGTCAGTGCATTTCTTTTCCGTTCAGCCTTTAGCGCCGAGAGGTTGGCTCTTATCTACATTCGGGAGATTGTTTGACTTCATTGGGTGCTAGTTTCTATTATATTAGATCGGGGTTGTATATTTACATCTATCTTTTGGAGGACCTTTCAGGATGTAGTGTGCACCCGGGTTAACCTTAACACAGCTTTTCACCTGCAGACTGATGGTCAGTCAGAGTGTACTATTCAGGTCCTTGAGAAAACTCTATGGTCTTGTGTTTTGGAGTTTGGTGGTCATTGGGACCAGTTCTTGCTTTTGCCATTTTTTGCATATAACAACAACTACCATTCTAGAATTAAGATGGCCCCGTTCGAGGCCTTGTATTGTAGGCATTGTTGCTCTCAAATGGGCAGGTTTGATATATAGAGCCTAGGTTGTGAGGTACCAATTTGATTCAGGAGGAATTGGAGCAGGTCAGTGTGATTCAAGATAGACTCATGACAGCTCAGAGTAGGCAGCAAAGTAATATGGATCAAAGACGTCGACCATTGACATTCTCTGTTAGAGATTGGGTATTCCTCTGTATGTCACCCATGAAGGGCGTGATGAGATTTGAGAGGCGGGGTAAGCTTGGCCCCAGGTACAGTGGGCCTTTTGGGGAGGTTGCCTAAGAGTTGTCCCTACCTCCTACTTTTTCAGCCATCCACCCGGTTTTCCATATCGCAATACTACACGAATATATTCCTATTGAGTCCCATGTGCTCCAGTATAATGCAGGTGATTTGGATGACCGTTTGACATTTGTAGATGAGCTAGTTTCCATCCTAGCAAGAGATGTGAGGAGATTAATCTAGCCATTCCTTTTTTTAAGGTCCATTGGAGGCATCGTCAAGCCAAGGAGGCTACCTAGGAGACCAAGCAGGAGTTGGAGGGAAGTTTCCTTCCTTGTTTGAGACTTCAGGTACTTATTGACTCTTACATTCATGGACGAAAGTCCTTTTTAGCAGTGGATATTGTAATGACCCTCTTGGTCTTTTCTGTGTTTTGTCTTTTGTGCGTCGTTTAGAGTGTTCCTCTAACGACCCCAAGTCATTTACGACTTGGTAGGACTGACAGTTCAATTACCTGATTGTTCATTTATTATTGTGAGAGTTTTAGTGTTTTGGGAGCTTTTAAACATTTGACTATCATTCTTTTTAAAATTTCAAGAAGATGAAATCAGAATAAAATTCTTACAATTCCATCATCTACGGAAGGGTCATTTTAGTCTAGTAGCATGGTCTACACGACTCTCAAATTATTTTGTATGAGTTGGAGCGATTAGGCGTTTTAACTTTATGTTTAAGTCTAAGTTTGAGTTTAGTCAACATTCTATGTAAACGCGGTCGGATGAGAATTCTGTCAATACGACTAGCTCTAGAATATTGAGTTTCTAGTTTGACCCTTCTTTTGTGTCGTGAGGTTTCCGATATTATTCTGAGCCCTTTTGTGGTTTTTGATTTAAAATTTATCAATGGAAGTGGGATCCACTTTTTATCTAGATGACCTCTGATGGAAATTTTTACTATGTCGTTGAGTCCGTAATGTTGAATTTTGTACGGTAGCATATTTGTATTATCTCTATCAGGTTTCGAACAGATTCCGAACACTCTATCAGAGACTTAGAAGAAATTAGCCAAAGCTAAAATCTGGTGTAGCCCTTTTAGCGATCATAATTTGGGGTTTCAACGACCAGATTTTAAGGGTTATTAGTGTCCAATTTCGTCTTTTATAAAATCCCAACTCAGCTTTAGCCCTCTTCTTGAAAGTGCAATATCTTGAGATATAGTTGTTCGATTTTGGTAATGAGGAGGCTAACTTTAGTGGATTTTTGATGAGAACGTGTTGGCGTGGTTGGAATTCACATTTGAAATGTCGTTGAAGGTCATAATCTGTTGATTCAATAACCTATATTATAGGGTTTTACATGAGGATTGTCATGGTGTGATTGGTTTTAGCAATTGGACCTTCATTTTGGTGTATCAATGTTTCAACACCATTCAGAAAGGGAAAGCTGCGGAGAAGCGATTTTTTGAGCGCACGTGATCTACCTATAGGTAGGCTACGGTTTCCTTCTCTTATATTGATCTAAAACATGTGAATGCATGTTGATTAGTTAGGATTTTTGTTGGGTAGTTATTGAATAATGCATAGGTGTTAGAAATCATGTTTTCGGCCTAAATCTGATAATTATCGGTTAATTGTGAGCATGCTTTATGTTATTAATTTGTAAGACCCCAAAAATGACTTAGGTGAAACTATATCCTAACATGGTTGTAATGATGGTATAAGGTCCTAAAATGGCTTTTAATGAGGGTTTGAGGCAATGTCTAAGAGGTTAGGTGCAGTGAAAGTCAAACGTCAAGGGACGACCAAGACGTTCGATGACTAAGTCACCTATGTGCCTCATATGTTGTTCTATGTGTTTTTATGTGATTCATGAGGTTATAAAGTCCTTAAATGAGTTGTTATAGTGTATATAGGCAGTCTGTCAAGTTTGGTGAAGTTTGAAGGTCAAATGTCCAAAAACGTCCATGAAGTTCGAAGGGTTTTCCTTGAAACGACCTTGTTTGTCTATGCATGTTTCATCAAGTTTTACGTGTTTATTGTGGATGAAATTCATGTGGGAGGTCCTAAACGTGTATACGAGTATATTTGGGTTGGAAATATCCTAGCAAACATCCCCAAGGACCATCCAAGGGTCCTTGCGGAAGGATCTAAAGTTGGTGTCAAGACTGTCCAAGACAGCCTAACCAACGGATGGCAATCGACGCCCAGTAGATCAGTCGATGCCCTGTTTGTTAGGTATTTTCGTTTGGGACATAGTCATAGAGAGGAGGGACCATAGACAAGACTAAGTCCAAGTCCACTATAAATTAAAGGAGTGAATTGGTAAATTCACCCCACGCCTCAATAAGTCTTTTGGCGGTTGTTTTGAGTGTTTATGGGTATTTTAAGAGTATATAAGTTATTAAACTCTCATTTAAACCCTAACACCTAAATCGAAACACATTCCCTCCCAAAGTTTCTTCAACAATCTCCATGAGAGTTCAAGTTGAAGATGGAGCTTGACGATTGTTCTTCAATGGAGTTTCTTCTTCAATTGTCATTAGGTTCTTTTAATAAGGTATGTTAGTTCCTCATCTAAGGCTTTACATAACCTTAGAGCCAATTTCAAAGAGGATTTTCAAAGATGAAAAATGATAAAAAAATTCCAATTTCTACTCCAAGTCTTGGGTTCTAGCATGAAAAGTTTTCAAACATTAAAATATGATACTATTGATGTATAATTGATGTTTCCAATAAAATTTTCCATTAACCCTTGACCTTCACAAATATCTCAATTTGACTAAAATATGGGTATTCCAGCTCGGATATCACAATGATATACATGTGCAAAAGGTTTGGTCAAAAAAGGAGTATCTTTCATGAAATTTTGAACTCATTTGATTTCAGCGCCAACCTTATTTAGATCTAGAATTCAGATTCAATTATAGGGATAGAAATACACGGATTCTCGGATGATATTTAGGTGTCTATTCCACACTAAGAATAAATACATATCTACGAATGGGTTTAAATTCATATGAATCGATGATCCATTTTTCATCACTATAATATTTTAATACTGATAGATATTTATAATGCAAATAGTAGGTTTTAGTATAATTTAACTACCCATAACACTTTTAATTTACATTAAATGAGTTTGATTGGGATTACTCATGAACCTACTTAGTTTACTTATAGCACATATTATATCTAGTTGCGTACAATTTTTGATATACATCACATTTTTCAACGGTCGTGTGTAATCCAATTGTAAATCACTTTTTTCCTTAATTATATTGAAGTTCTAGACTCACATCTATTAGAATATTGAAAATATTGAAATTTAAATACTTTAACATATCGAGTACATTTTCAGTATATTGAGATTGTGACAATGTTAAACACCTGTGGAATTCAATGTTTTTTATACATAAGATAACATTATAAACTCTAAGGTCTTTCATATTGAAGTTACTTTCTAGCATAAACTTAGTAACATTTATGTAAAAAAAAAAATCTCCAATGATGATTATCATGTTATTGACATACACACAAACAATGACCATGTAATTTGGCATCACAATCGGGTAAACCCCCTCGACGTAACCGGCGTCTTCGTCCTCTTTGAGGACTAAGACTAGACTTTTATATTACATCATTACAATAATAGGTCAAATTTAGTGGAAAATATAGAACTTTTCATTACTTCTACTTAGAGGTATACATAGACCTCTACATAGACATTTTAAATATATCGAGTATACATAGACCCTTCTTATAGGAAGATTACTTAGTCTTCTACTTATATTACATAAAATTTTATATTGAACATAACATAGTCATAATAGTAGTCTCATCTCATAACCATATAATAATAGTATATAAAATTGGGCCTAGCCCATGCATCAATAACAAGACCACATATAGGTCATACAAATGTTGGGTAATCAATGAAAGGAAAGAAACATAAGAGTAGTCTTAATACTAAAAAAAAACATCATGGATTGATAGTGATATCTTCCTCGAAAAGTCAGGACCTACCCTACTTAGATAATTATTAAAAATTGAAGTCTTTTTCAATGTCGTCTCCAAAAGCCTTTCAACGACCAAAACCTAAAATGTTGGGAAAAGGAAGTAATGGGGTTAGTACAACACTTGTACTAAGTATGAGACCATATGATTACATATCATGAAAACATGCTAAAATGGACTTTTCTTTAAGTATGCAATTTTCTTGAAAACCTTTAGGCACATTCAACAAGACTATACCAACCAATATGACAGGTTCATTAGGTCATAGGCATGTACATCACAAGACCAACATCATCATAACTAGTCAAGTCAACATGCATATGGTATAATTGAATACATAGTAAAGTAACTCTATCAGCAAGTCATAATAGCAACTAGAATGAATAAAAGTTTATAATAATATAACTAAAACAAGAAAATTACCCAGGAACCCCTATAAAGTCAACAAGTGCAATGACCAAGCAAAGCCCCAAAACCTTATTCAATCAAGTAACACACAAAGAATCATGACTAACATTTTACTTTACATATCCCAACAATTAAAAGTACATAGCATCACACTTTAACAATATAGACCAACACATATCCATAAGCGACACCAATCAATATATAGAATCAACAATAAGAAAATTCATCATATACATATAATATACTGTTATAAACATATTCATACATAAAAACATCCTCCTAAGACTCCCTTCAAGGCTAACTAGTGAAATATTTAGGTAGAGTCCCATACCCCTACCTAGACTAAGCAAAACCCCTTAGGTCATCCTAGTTAGTGTTCATTCCTTTTATTTCTTTTACATTTTGGGAACATCTTGCCCTAACCAACATAGAACACAATAGATAATGTGGTATCTTGTGTCATGGAACCCTACAAGGAAAGAAGGAGGACTACTTGCCAAGGTTGTACCAAATCATGAATATAGCAACTTCGTTGATCCAATAGCTAGTATTCCTATGGGGACAACATAGTTAAAGAACTAGGAGATATAGTTAGGACCCTCTTTATACTACATGCATTGTAGTATCAAATATCAAAAGTACATTCGTGATCCTACCTTCCCTATGTGGGAAGGTACACACCTCACTCTAGTTCACTCGGTGCTAGGCTGTTGTCTCTTTTCAAATGTCTTTAATGTCTTCACTAATCATCATAAATTATTGTAGGTCATATGGTCTAACTGTTGTATAAAAATCATCATCATCATAGCTCTATCACAATTGCATGGGTGTTGTCCTTTCATTACCATTCATATAGGAAAGTTAGCACAAAACCATTTTCATAACATGATAAGACACACTGGTAAATCATTCACTATCCTTATAAAATTTAGAACATAAGCCAACACCTCAAAAATCATAATCAAGATATTTCAATTCAAAATGGTACCACCCTATCAATCCTAATACAAGGCATTACTCCAATACAACATCATGAGTCAATAACAATTAACCACAATTTTATGTAAGGGATAGGGATCCCAATACTTACCAAGTCTCCTTCGTAATCCATTATCAAGGTCTTACCATCAACCTTTAAATCAACATTATTAGTATATAACATCATCATAATCCAATAATCAACATGATAGCAAGGTTAAAAGAATCACTACATAATAATTTTGTACTAGTTCATTGCTTAAGAAAAGATACTTAGGTCAATTCACACCTACTTCATAACCTAGATCACTTCTCGTGAAATAGCATGGTAGGACTATAAACATCCTAATTTATTCATAACTGGTAAAAAAAACATCATATAATAGTAATTCAACCAATAACCAATTTAATTGAACCAATACAATATAATTCATATAAAGATCACAACCTAGGGTTAAGGGGTAAAGGTAATCTAATACAAACTAGACTAAACAATAAAGATATATCATAATTGAGTTAAGTTTTATGTTAATCTATTCATAATATCCAAAATAAATCAGTAACAAATCAATTCAAAATATCAATTTCGTATTGGATGAAAACCCAATAGAAAACTCTACTTTGGAAATAAATTTGAAGGAACCTTTTGAGGAAAGAGGTCTCAAAGGGGAAATAGAACTCATACCTTGCTAATTGATGAAGATTGACGGTGAAACTTGACTCTTTGCAGAACATAAACCCCACCCTAGCTTCATCTTCCATGGTGTTCTTCACTACAGAGAGAAAGAAGAGAGAAGGAAGATAATTTGGGTTTCGGGATTCATGAGCTTAGGATAGTCTAACATAAGTCAGGGTCTTTTTATAGGTAATTCATTAACTTACTTAGACCTCCATAAGCCCCTAACTAATTAACTAATACCTTAGTTAATTAATTTATCCCAATTAAAAACGTGGATAAAATCTGGCCCTCCCAAACGAGACCTCGACCAACGGTCCGTCATTGAGTCGATGACCCTTGCCCCATTCTGTAGTGCTCATCCATCGATGATTTTAGATACCTGCCAAAACAGGTTCTTTAGGGATTTGGCTACGTGTTGGTTGACAGATGGACTTAAGACCCTGTCGATCTAAACACATTTCGTTTCCTTCCTTCTTGGGTGCACACTGCCCAGGCACTCCTTGACCCCAAAATGCAAGGGTCCTCCCAACGACTCTTGGTTTGTCTTTTGGGAGTCTTACCCGGACTTTATGAATATGAATTAACTTATACACATGTTAGAAACCCTTCCAAAAAATTTCATAAATTTTGGACTCCTAAAAGCTAGTCAAAGAGGCTAACGAACGCTAGTACCTCCTTCAACTAGTTTCCGGATGTCATGGAGGTTTTCGTTTCTAAACTTCCTAAATGACTTATATTCATCAAAATGGACCCTAAAATCAAATTTAAATCTTATGAAACTTATGTTAGGATCTAGAACACATCTAGGATTTTTGAAGTGTAACATTATCCCCCCCCCCAGAAACATTCATCCCCGAATGACACTAAAAATCAGCCAGGCAATCAACATTAGATAACAACATCAACCATATCACTTAGACAAGGAAATTCAAAACTTCAACTACCACACATAAGGCTCAAATTACAGTACGAGGAATATCATCCTCAGAACAACAAGAGCTCAACATAGCATTTATGAGTCAATTATGTCAGAGTTCAACTTACCAACCTGTTGCATATCATTTCATACAGACTGGCCATATAAAAAAGCACAACATAACTAAAACAAACAAAATTACAAATTATTAGCATACTTTACTCTAATAACTGTAACAAAATCCAAAAATGCACATTTTGCAAAAGTTTTCCATTAATAAAGAAATTTTAATTTTTAGTCAATATTTTCATTATTAGTAAGAACACTAACCATAGTCATCAAATAGATGAGGGTAACGGGACATCATGTGGGCCTCAGCCTCCCATGTTGCACCCTCAACTACATGATTCTTCCATAACACCTTTACGGAAACCAGACCCTCAATAGGAATAATAGACTCGGGATCACTGATACACATTTTAAGAACAGAAACATGGAAAGCCATATGAATCGAAGCCAATTCAATAGGCAAGCTTAACTCATAGGCAACCTTACCAACGCTTTGGAAGATTTCATAGGGTCCCGCATAATGAGGACTCAACTTCCCTTTCTTGCAAAACCTAACCACTCTTTTCATAGGCGAAATTTTTAAATACACCTTATCACCTTCTTCAAACTCCAAACTCTTC
Source organism: Solanum neorickii (assembly GCA_027704865.1). NCBI lineage: Eukaryota > Viridiplantae > Streptophyta > Magnoliopsida > Solanales > Solanaceae > Solanum > Solanum neorickii. Next base: position 33,524,266 of record JAKWJC010000369.1, read on the forward strand.
TCTTATGATCGGCGTAAGATTTTTGCCGACTATAGGCCATTTACAGTTGGTTCTTATGATGTTAACTTTCTTTAATGTCTTGTAAATCAAATTGGGACAACAAAGCGAAGGTTCACAAACTTCAAACCATTCGATAGGAAACCTACACCTCCTACCATACAAAACTTTATTAGGAGCCATGGATATGAATGAATGAAAACTATTATTTTAAGCAAACTCCACCAACGACAAATGCTTATCCCAAGATACCTTGAAATCAATAATTCAAGCCTTAATCATATCTTCTAGGCTTAACCATCCATTTGACGATGAAAAGTGGTGCTTAGCTTAACCTTAGACCCCAACCCTTCTTGGAATGACCTCCAAAACCTAAATGTGAATTGTGCACCCCTATCCGAAATGATGGATAACAGAATGCCATGGAAGCACACAATCTCATCTATGAAGATCCTTGCATAATCTTCCACCGAATAAGTAGACTTGACGGGTAAAGTTATCGGACTTGGTCATCCTATCCACAACCACCCATATAGAGTCATACTTTTTTTTGCCCAAATAAGACCTACTAGAAAATCCATATTGATGTCTTCCCCACTTCCAAGTAGGAACTTGGATTTCTTGTAGTAAGCCACCTGACTTTTGATGTTCGAATTTGACTTGTTCGCAATTTGTAAATTTAGCAACAAACTCCGCTATGTGCTTTTTCAATAAGTTCCACCAAAACCATTCCCTAAGTTTATCATACATTTTTGTCGAACAAGGATAAATGTGGTAACAGGACCCTTGGGATTCTTCAAGGATCCGGTTCCTCAAACCATCTACATTGGGAACAGACAACCTTCCTTGATACCTCAAGACACCATCCCCCTAAGGAGAATGACTCATTAATCTTACTAAGAACCGATTCTTTCAACTCCATCTATGATTGATCAAGATGTTGTTTGGACTTCACCTCAACTACCAAAAATAACTCGAAGTTATGATGGACCATGAAACCACTATTAGAAGAATGTTCCAACCTCACACCCAATCTAGCCAACCTATGAACATCTTTCACTAGGTATTTCTAGGCTTCATCTACATGAGACAAACTACCCATGGATAAATGACATAGAGTATCCACAACCACATTGGCCTCGCTCAAGTGATAAAGAATGGTCATGTCATAATCTTTCAACAATTCAAACCACCTTCTTTGTCAAAGATTCAACTCCTTTTGAGTACACACATATTGGAGACTCTTGAGGATGGTATACAAATAAACATGAATACCATACAAGTAATGCCTCCATATCTTGAAGGAATATACCACGGACGCTAACAAAAAATCATGAGTTGGATTGTTTCTCTGATGCATCATAAGTTGTCTAGAAGCATAGGCTACCACTTTGAATGCATCACAATACACAACGAAACCCTTTGTACCTTTCAGTTAAGTAAACACATGGGCAGAAGTAAGACTATCTTTCAAGATTGGGAAGCTTCTCTCATATGCCTCCAACCTATCAAATTTCTTACTCTTTTGGGTCAAAGTAGTCAAGGGAGATGTAATGGACGGAAAACCATCCACAAACTATTGATAATGACCCACTAGACCCAAGATACACCTAATGTCGGCTGGAGTAAATGGTCTTGGCCAATGTTTCACAGCCTCGGTTTCCTTTGGATCAACCTCAAGTCCTTCACTAGAGATTATATGATAAAGAAATGCTACCGACCTCAACCAAAACTCACATTTGCTATACTTGACAAATAATTGATTCTCGTTAAACACTTGTAACACCACCATGAAATGGTTCATGTGATCACCCCTCAATTTTTGAATATACCAAGATATTTTTAATGAAGACAATGACAAATGAATCTAGGTAACTTCAAACACCCTATTCATGAGATCCATAAACACCGTCAGGATATTTTCGAGACCAAAGGACATAAAGAAGAAATCATAGTGACCATATCTAGTCCGAAATTTCGTCTTTGGTATATCCTCACCTCTAACCCTGATTTGATGATTCCCCAATGTCAATTCAGTCTTACAATGTATCTTGCCCTTGGAGTTGTTCAAACAAGTCATCAATCCGAGAGAGGAGATAATTGTTTTTAATAGTGACTTTATGTAGTTGGTGGTAAGCAATACACATCCTAAGGTACCAATACATCTTCTTCACAAAAAAAATTGGAGCACCTCGTGGAGAAATACTAGGTCTAGTGAAGACTTTGTCTAGTAAATCTTTTTGTTGAGTTTTTTAACTCTTTCAATTAGGTCAGAGCAAAATGATAAGGAGGAATTGAAATGGGATTTGTATCCGGTAACAAGTGGATCAAAAAATCAATTTCCCATTTGTGAGGAATATCGGGAAGATCATTAGGAAATACTTCTAGAAATTCCCTCACTACGCGGACCGACTCAATATGAGGATTTCAAAGTCTAAATCTTGGACTCTTATTATATGGTATAAACACCCTTTTGAGATATTTTTGCATGGTTTCAAACAAGAGATGATACGACCTCTAGGGATAGAATTTCCCCCCTTCCACTCTAAAATGGGCTCATTTGGAAAGTTAAATTTCACCATCCTCGTTCTACAATCTATAGAGACAAAGCAAGCATGCAGCCATTCCATACCCAAAATTAGATCAAAATCAATCATATCAAGTTGTACTAGTTCAACATAAGAAACTCTATTAGGTAACGTTATAGGACAGTTTCTATACACCTTTTTTGCAATAAACGACTCACCTACCGTAGTACACACGATAAATGGTTCATGCAAATCATCGGGCGAAGAATTAGACTTTTTAGCTACTAGATGAGTAACAAATGATAAGGTAGCACCAGTATCAATTAAGGTGTATAGATCAATAAATAAAACTTTGAACTTATTGGTCACCATGTCGAGCGAAGTCTCTTTCTCACCCCTAGAGTGGAGAGCATATAAGCTGTTTCTTCTTAGAAGCTCATTTGAACTAGTTGTTTGAGCTTGACCACTTCCCATATCTTTACCATCACATTAGGGCAATCTAAAATCTTGTGACCACTTTTAACACATCCAAAATAATTATCTTTTCCCTTAAGACAATGACCACAGTGCTTCTTGCCACACTTTCCATAAGTTGCTGCTTAGTTGGTGAACTAGTATCCCTTCCCTTAGACATAAGGTTAGACATTTTATCATCCCTAGCCTTAGGGAAATTGGCAGGAACTTTATTATATACCCTCTTCTTAAACCTAGACTTGTCTTGAATCTCAAGCCTTCCCTTTGAAGAATCACCATCAAAATATATTTCCCTCTTGGCATCTTTATTCTTCCTCTTAACCCTTGCCTCTTCTACATGTTGACAATGAACCATGTGAGTAGAAATGTTTGTGTTGTCATGTAGCATTGTTGAATGGCACTCCTCTTGAAAATCATCTAAAACCCAGTAAAAAAAGGACTCATTTAATACCTAGGATCAGAAACCAAAGAAGGACCATATTATGACAAATTAGTGAATTTCAAGAAGTATCAAAGAACACTCATACCTCATTGACAATGGTTGATGAAATCCACCACTTTAGTTTCCCTCTTCTCACTAGGAAAGAACTTATCAACAAAAGACTTATTAAACACTTCCCAAGTCATGGGTCCACCTCTTAAAGGTCGATTTTCCCTCCTTTGGAAGTACCATGCTTGAGACACATCCTTGAGTTTATAGGTGGATAACTCTGCATTCTCACTAGTAGACAACCTCGTAGCATAGAGGATCTTGTAGATTTCATCAATGAACTAGTGGGGCTTGTTCAACCTTGGACCCATAGAAAATAGGAGGATTTATGCTAGTGAAATCTCAATGACAGGAGGCCATGGTAGTAACTTGTTGATGAGGTATGGGTAAAACCTGCCGATTAGCTTGGGTCGTCATGGTTTGGGCTTGAGTAGTGGCGGCTTGTGCTTGGGTAATTATGTCTTGAGAAATTTGGAAGAGAGTGGACCATATGTTCTCATCCGTCAAAGGAGGATGATTGACTAGAGCTTGGTTATCATTCACATCTTCCTCAAGAGGTTGAAGTTGATCACCACGGGAAGGAACTCCCGTATTGGAAATCTCTTCTTCATGTCTTTGTGCCGCATTCTTTTGATTATTCTTTCCCTATAATCACAATAACAGGATAAGATGCAAAAACACATAGAGTTAACACTCCAAAGGCATGATAATGGACTTCCAAGAAAGAGAGAGTTTCCTAAGCATCATATAGATTCCTATTCATATGTGAAGTCCACTTCAAAATTATGAATATGAACCTACATAGACGTGGTTGAGAGAGACATCGAATCAATAATACTTATCCTCATGCTCTTATACAAAGTTAGTCACATCTGGGAAAACCCCCTATACGTAATCGCCGTCGTCGTATTGAAGTTACTTTCTAACATACACTTAGTATCATTTATGTAAAAACACGTTACATTGATTATTATCATGTCCTCAACATACAAAGAAACAATGACCAAGTAATTTAGTGTAAAATCCGAGAAAAACCCCTCGACGTAAATGGTGGCGTCGTCCTCTTTGAGGAATAATATTAGCATCTAAGCTAACATCATTACATTCATAGGTCAAATTTAGTGGAAAATTTATAACTTTTCATTACTTATAAGTACAAATTAGGTGAGAAGTTGTTCGGATAGTGACTATTAAAAAAAATAATCCTTATACTCAAAGTGAAATCATTGTGTGAAAAAAGGAGGATATTGTTTTTAAATAAAGGGCACTAGTTGCAATACAGAAAAGTTGACACCGTGGTGAGAAAAAAAAGAGGAGAGGCGCCGGTGCGTGGTGAGTATGTGTCGTAGTTATATCATGCATGAACATAATGAAAATAATTATGATTGATAGCCAGATCATTGATAGTGCATCGCTTGAGGACAAACAACGAATTTAAGTTGAGGGTGTTGATGTACTGTAGTTTCACGGTACATTCAATGCTTTTTCCTAACGTTTAGTGTGTTTTTAAGACCTCTTTTTGAAATAGTTCTAATATATTTTTATTTGTGTTTGTAGATAAAACTGTCCAGCATGAAAACATTGAAGATGTGCTGAAAATTGCAAAAAAGATGACCTACGGAGCCATCGACAGTCCGTAGGTGGCAACCGTCGCCATGAAGATGTTATGATGCCAAGGAAAGATTGGGGAATTATGACAAAGTTTGAGGATACTTATGGGATGACAGTCCTTCATCTCATCGACGGACCGACCTGGTGATCTGTTGTGTTAACAAAATGTAGCCTTAGTACCCGATTTGAATTGATTCTAAGTGTGGAGCAACGAAAACCATTGATGGACCATCTTCTTGGTCCGTCGATGGTAACAGAGACTTGGAGAAGAAAGCATATGAAAATTGAGTTGATGTATGGACCGACAGTGGTGTCCACTATCCGTCGCTACCTCAACGGTCTGTCTGTTAGGTCATCGACATAAAACGCGTTTTTGGACTGATTTTCCTTTTTTATGTTTCCCTTTATGTTAAGGATTCTATTGTTATAATAGGACAAAAAACCTCATTCTAGGGTTAGACTTTTTGTTGTTTTTCTGATTTGTAATATTTGATTTTGAACATTGGGTGTTGGAAAATACATTATTTTTCCAAAATCGTTTATTACATTATTTTCTCAAATTGAAGTGATTTTCTGGATTTTCTTATGTTTCATCAAAGTAAGTATATGAATTCTTGTATAATTAATATGAATTGTGTAATTATGAACATGGGTAACTAAATTCATAACTAGGGTTGTGGGAACCATACGTAATTAAAAAAGTAAAACTAGCAAAAATAACAATTCTCTAATAGTTTCTTGCATATATTGATAATTCTTTCATTAAGATGTCTTTTTAACGAGTGCACGCTTTAGAACTAGCCTTGTTGCTACTTGCCATACCAAGGAGGTAGATATTATGAAATGAATTATCAACGTAGATTTAGTATATACGATCTAATAGGCTAGTGTCAATTGGTGGGAAGTAATAACTAAGTCATATATCGATTATGTATTAGGTAAAAGGTAAGGTTTATTAAAGTACACATGTAGCCGGACCAAGCTGCGGAGTTAAATTCACTATTTGCCGGACCAAGGAATTAGGGATATACAACTTACTGGTTTGCATGCAAGATACTAGGACAAAGTTGTTATAGCTAGGGTTACTGAATTACAAACCTATGGGGAACACTTATACCCTAGTTTCTCTTATCATTTGATAAACATCAAACATTTGAACTAGCTACTTGTTTACTCAGACTTAATAAATTACTTTTGTTACACAAAATCCCTCCTTTAATTGCTCGTTTTTTGAAAGGACTTGACTAAATAGAAGTAATCGTAGATTAAAGTTATGTCTAAACCATTTTCCTAGTGGGATCAAACCCAACCTATAATTTGGGTTCTTTACTTGACACGACCACTTATACTTCCTTTGGGAAGAATACTTTGAGCATATCATACACCACTTGTACTCAGTATGAAACAATATGCACACAAATCATGAAACCATGCTAAAAGGGACTTTTCATTAAGTATACAATTTTCTTGAAAACCTTTATGCACATTCAACAAGACTATATCAACCAATTAGACATATTTAATAGGTCATAGACATGTACATCACAAGACCAACAACATCAACACTATTCAAGTCATCATGAATATCATATAATTTAATACATAGTCAAGTAACTCTACTATCAAGTCATAATAGCAACTAGCATGAATAAGAGTTCATTATAACATAGCCTAAGCAAAACAATTACCCATGAACCCCTATCATGTCAACAAGTCCAATGACCAAGCAAATCCCCATAACCTTAATCAATAAAGTATCTCAACAAGAATCATGACTAATATCCTACTTCACATATCATAACCTTTAAGAGTACATTGCGTCATACATTGATAATATAGACCAACACATATACATAAGTTACATTAATCAACATATGGTATCAACAATGTGCAAGTTCATGATATACATATCATATATTATTATAAACATATCCATACATAAGAACATCCTCCTAAGACTCCCTTCAAGGCTAACTAGTGCAATGTTTAGGTAGAGTCTCACACCCCTACCTAGACTAAGCTAAAACCCTTAGCTTATCCTAGTTAGAGTTCATTCCTCATATTCATTTTACCTTTTTGGAACATCTTTCCCAAAACCAACATAGACCACATGAAATAATATGGAATCTGGTGTCTTGGAACCCTACACCGAAATAAGGTGGACTACTTTCCAAGGTAGTACAAAAATATGAACATATCAACTACGTAGATCCTCTTGCTACTATTCGTATGGGGGAAACATAGTTCAAGAACTAGGAGATATAGTTGCGAACCTCTTTATGCTACATGCACTATAGTCTTCAATCTAAAGAGAACATTAGCGATCTTACCTTCCCTATGTGGAAAGGGACACTCCTCACTCTATTACACTCGGTGCTAAGCTAGAGAACTTTTAAAATGTATTTAATGTCTTTGTTAATAGTCATAACATATTGTAGGTCAAACACTCTGACCCTTGTATAAACATCATCATCATCATAGCTCATTAAGAATTGCATGATTACCGTCCTTTAATTATAATAAATAAGTGTGAGGTTAGCAAATTAACATTTTCATACCATGATAAGACACATATGTAAATCATTCACACTCCTTATAACATTTACATTTCAATCCAACCCCTCACAAATCATATTCAAGACATTCAATATTATATCATAGGACTCTATCATGACCTAATCACAATTAAACACACAAAGAAAAGGATTGGGATAACAAAACTTACCAAGTCACCTTCGTAATACATCATCAAGGTCTTACCATCAACCTTAATTCAACCCAAATAGCGTATAAAAAAATCATAATTCAATTATCAACATGGTAACAATGCTATAAGAATCACTACATCACAATTCAATACTAGTTCAGAGCTTAAGATAAGATACATAGGTCAATTCACACATACATCATAACCTAGATCACTTCTAAAGAACTAGTATGATAGGACTATAATTCATCCTAATATAGTAATAATATATATTAAAACAACATCATGTAATATTAATTCAACCAATAACGAATTCAATTAACTAATACAATATAATTCATATCAAGATCACAATCTAGGGTTAAGGGTAAAGGTTATCTACTACAAACTAGACCATACTATCAAGATATATCATAATTGAGTTAAATTGCATATTAATATATTAATAATATTCAAAATAAATCATAAACAAATCAATTCAAAACAACAATTTCGTATTGGATGAAAACCCACTTTACAACTGAAATTTGGAAATCAATTTGATGGAACCCTTTGAGGAAAGAGGTATCAAAGGTGAATAGTTCCCATACCTTGCTAATTGATTAATATTTATGGTCAAACATTACTCTTATTATCACTTAAACCCTTCCCTATCTTGGTCTTCAATGGTGTTCTTCACTAGAGAGAGAAAGAAGATAAAAGGAAGAGAGTTTGGGGTTTGGGTATTATGAGCTTAGGTTAGTGTAATTTACGTTAGGGTCTTTATATAGGTAATTTATTAACTTAATTAGACATCTATAAACCCCTAAATAATTAAATAACCACCTAATTAATTAATTTATCGCGGTAAAAATGTGGAGTAAATCAAGCTCTCATAGATGAGACATGTACCAATGTTCCGTCTCTGAGTTGACAACCCTTGCCCTCTTCCATGTTGGTCATCTGTCAATGAGTTTAGAGACCTAAAAAAAAATAGGACCTTCAGTGATTTGGCAAAGTATTGGTTGATGGATGGCATCAACGCCCCATCAATCCACACACGTTCCATCGCCTCCCTTTATGGGTGCACACTTCCCAGGCAGTCCTTGACCCCAAAATGCAAGGGTCATCCTCAGGGGCTCTTGGTTAGTCGTTGGGGAGTCATACACAAACGTTTCAATAGTGTATTAACTTAAACACATGTTAGACACCCTTCCACAAATTTTCATGAATTTCTAACTCCTAAAATCTAGTCAAATAGGATAAGGCACGCTAGTACCTCATTTAGCTAGTTTCTGGACGTCATGGATGTTTATGGACGGTTTGGTTTCTAGACTTTCTAAAGGAATTATATTAATCAAAATTGACTTGAAAACAATGTACAAACCTTATGAAACTTATGTTAGGCTCTAGAACACGTCTTGGATTTTTGAAATGTTACATTTGGATTGTCTAAAGTTAACACATTGAATAATTTTAAATTTATTTGCCAACATGTTTTGGTTAATCTTTGAATAACATTATTTGGGTGATTGTTTTAGTTAATAGAGTTAATAAGTTCTCAACTATGTCCTTCATATCAGATAATAGGAGGTTGTTTATGCGTGCTTGTACGTTGTAGCTTGCCTTTCAATGTATTACGTGTTTGTTTTGGTTAAAATTAATGTGGGAGGTTCCAAACATCTATACGAGTGTATTTGGTTTGGAAACATTGGGGTAAAAATCCCAAAGTACAAACCAAAGTGTCCTTTAGGAGGGCCCACCTTGTGGGTCAAGACTGCCAAAACAGTCCTAACTAACAAGGCTAACCAACGGAAAGTAGATCCATCGATGCCCTGTCGATTGGGGCGTACATTGACACTTAGTATAGGGATCTTATGATATCACTTTTTAATCCATTGACCTAAACCACGTACCAACAGGAAGGTCCGTTTGTGGGTCTACGGGTCGCAGATGTGGCCGTCGATCTGAGACCAGCAATTTTATGCAGGGTCTCGACCAAAGAAAGGGTATTATGGGTATTTCACCAAGAGTTCTAAAAATTGTTTTGCCAGTTCTTAAAGTTATTTTAAGTGGGTTTATATGTATTGAAACTTATCATAAATTCACTTCTAAAAATTAAAACCCAAACCCCAAAGAAGAAACCTCTAGAATTCCACTGAAGGTTGAAGGCAGATTGGAGCTTGGAGCTAGATTTCTCCATCAATTTATCATTAGTTTCGTGGATTGTATTAATTAAGGTATGGTAATTAATCCTTGAATTCTCTTTCTTCCATGATCCAAACTTAAAAAGGGTTTTCAAAAAATTTCTCAAAACATGAGTTTCTATATTGAATTATAGCCATGCGCTCTTGCATAAAAATTTTTGAATCAATGATTTATGGTTTAATTGATGTTAATTTTATGATTCTAAGTCTAAATATCAATAGACCCTTGAAAATCATGACTTCCTTCTTTTTACTCCAATGTGGGTAATTTGATTAGTGCTTAAGTGTAACACCTTGAAAATACAACACATATTGTAGAGCCGAACATAGGTGTCATAGGGATTAAGTACTGTTTCTATGTTTATTTTATCAAATATAGGTCATTTAGAAGGTTTATGAACCTGGAGGTCCAAGAACGTCCATGGAGTCCAGGAAGTTTGTTCAAAGGGATGGTAGTGTGCCTTAGCCTATTTTACTATCATTTAGAAGTCTGAAATGTACAAAAAGTGGTGAAATGGTAGATAATAGGCATTTAAGTTGTTTTATGGTCGAAATGTAAGGGTACAACTCCCTAAGGACCAAGGGCCCTTTGAGGAGGAGTCTAGCATTTGAAGAAACACTACCTGGCAGTGTGCATCGACGTGACAGAAGACGACTGGTGTGTCGACCAATGGAGATTTGATGGCACCGTCACCCCACACATAGGCTGGTAGAGAAGGTACCTTCACTCTCATAGCCTATGAACTCATCGACGGAGTGCAGAGGTGCAGGCTATGGTCCATGTGTGGATTGAGGGGGTATCGATGCCACCGTCGTCCCACACTTAGCCAATGAATGGAAGACCCTCGCATGCACAGTCTCTGAATTCATTGACGGAGTGCAGGATAAGAGGGAAAGGGTCTGTAAACTCACAGACGGTCTGTCGATCAAGTTTTCATCTGTGAGGGTCGTGTTTTCTGATTTATTTAAGTTATTTCCATTAAATTAGTTAGGGGGTTAGGTGATTAATTAGGGGTTTAACGGAGTTCAATAAATTTGATTAAGAACTAATATAAATACCCTAAATCCACATTAATCTAAAGAGAACTCACAAATAAACTCACTTCCTTCTCTCTTCTTTCTCTCTCTACTTGAACTCAACATTGAAGACTAGCAAGGATTAGGGTTTGGGGCCTGAAAAGGGACGAATTCACAATCAAATTGTTTTCACCATTAAGGTATGGGACTAATTCACCTTTTAAGCTCTTTGCTAAAAGGGTTCGTTCAAAATAGATTTCACCAGTTGGGTTTCCTTATGAGTTTAATTCAATTATGAAATTAAAGTTATGAATTGTGTTGTTGATGATTTCTTTATGTTATATTGGATAGATTAAGATTAATTTCAAATTTATTATGGTAATTGTTAGTTGTTTGGTCTAAATTGAAGAATATGATCCTCCATACCTAAACCTAGGTTGTTATCTTGACCTATATTGTTTGTGATAACTAAATCGACTTTGTCATTTATTAGATTACCATTCTATGGTGTTATTATGATTAAGTTAACATGAATTATAGGCCTATAATGGTAGTTCTTGAGATGTAATTTAGGTTATGAATTCTAATGTGAAATCAGCCTATGTATCTTGTCTTAAGTTGTGATCTTATGTTGAATTGTGTTATAGAGATGCAATTGGCCTTGTTATATTATTGGTTATCATTGGGTGATGATGTTACTCCCCAAATTGGGTTGATTTATGGGTTGATGGTTAGACCTTGATGATAGACTATGAGGAATACTTGGTAAGTCTTAGAATCTCTATCTTTATTTCCAATTGTGATTAATTATTATTATTTCATGATATTACATTGGAGTATGCCTTATACTAGGATAATAGGGTTGTATGATGTTGAATTGAAATTTATTGACTTTGTTGTGAGGTTTATTAAGGTGTATGTGATATAAGGATGGTGAAAACTATCAATATGCATTGATATGCTATGAAATGCTAATGTGTTAAACTCACTGATCTGAATTATGATGAAAGGACTTATACTCATACAATTCTTACTGAGCTATTTATGATGATGATTATACAAGGGGTAAAACCTATGAGATAAAATAATCTATGATTGATAATTAAAGGATAAAATACATTTCAAAAAGGGATTCTAGCTTAGCACGGAATGAACTAGATTAAGGAGTGTCTCTTCCCACATAGGGAAGGTAGGAACACTACATTACCCTTGAGATTGGAGATAATAATGCATGGCGAATAAATAGGGTCCCAACTATATCTCCTACTTCTTGATCGATGTTGGCCCCATAGGAATACTAGTTAGTGGATCTACCTAGTTGCTATGCTTCATGTTTTGGTACTACCTTGGAATGTTGTCTGCCTTCTTTTGGTGTAGGGTTTTATCAGACCGGATTCCACATTAGCTCATGTAGTCCATGTCGGTTAGGGAAATATATTCCAAAAAGGTAAAACGAAATAAAGGACTTGAAATCTAACTTGGATAACCTAAGGGGTCTAGATTAGTCTAGGTTGGGGTATGGTACTCTACCTAAATATTACACCAGCTAGCCTTGAGGGGAGTCTTAGGAGGAGGTTCTTATACATGTTTATGTTATGATGATATATGATGTATATATGATGACTATGGAACATTGTTGATACTGTATGTTGATTAGTTCACTTATGATTGACTCATCTCATTCTTATGATATTATTCCTTGATGATAGGGTTGTAGTAAATCATGGTTTCAAGTATGTTTGGATAAGTATTACTTGTTGACGTAGTAAGCGTGTTTGGTTGGTCGATATGACTTGTATGACTTTGCACTAGGTTCATAAGGGTTAAAATGGCATGTTTTAACTAAAAGTCCCTTTTTAGCATGATTTTCTTGTATATGTCCATAAGGTCTCATACTTTGTACATATGGAATACTAACCCCATTTTCTTCCCTTTTCTTAAACATTTTAGGTTACGGTCATTGAAGAGTATAGAAGGCGACATTGTTGAAGGCTTGGATTCTTCCTTTCATCCAAGTGGGTTAGGTCCTCAACTTCCTAGGGCAATGCCATCATTTAGCTTACAGACTTGTTATGAGCTTAATAACTCTTTTTATTTCTTTTTGTTTCAACTGAGTACTATTATTTTGTATGACCTATATGTGCTCTTGTTGCATTAATGTAAGGGCTATGCCCATATTGTGATATTCATTTAGATGGTATGAGATGGGACAATCTTTGAGACTATTTTTTTATCTTATATATGTATATGTGTGATAACACTAGAAGGCTATGTAACATTCCTATACGAAGGGTCTATGTATATTCAATATGAATATATATTATGTGTATTGAGAGATCTATATAAACCTATAAGTAGTGATAAGGAATGTTTTAAATTTTTCCGCATTTTTCAACCTATGAATGTAATGACATTAGACTATGACGGTAGTATTAGACCTCTAAAAGGACGAAGGTGCCGGTTATTTCTTGGGGGTGAACCCGAATGTGACAAACTTGGTATTAGAGCGTGAGGTTGAATATCATTTAGTTATATCTCTCTCTATACCACGTATACTTAGGTTTATATTCATATTTGTGAAGCGTTCCAAACATATGATTAGGAACCTATGTGATTCTTAGGAATCACTCACTTTCTTGGAAATCTTATATCTTGCCATTAGAGTGTACTTATAGTCTACTTTTGCATCTACTCCAATTTTTGTGCTTATAGAAACCTTGAAAACTCGAAGTAATGTTGCTCAAAGACATGAAGAGTAAATTTTCAATGTGGGAGCTCCTCCCAGTTGTGAGCAAGTTCCTCTACTTGAAGAATATTCTAATATGGAGAAACAACTGGTCAATACTCCACCGTTGACGGATGAAGACATAAGGGCTGCCCTCATTCGATAGGATCAAACCCCCATCTTCAAAGCCCAATCTATGAAAGCCCAAGCAAATCTGGAGGCTGTGCCCTATCCTCATCAACAAGTAACTACTATCGCTTCCCGTCTAAGGAACTTTACTCGAACGAACCCTCCTAGTTTATATGGGTCTAAGACTGATGAAGACGCCCAAGAATTAAGAGATGAGGCCTCTAAACTACTTTTTGCTATGGGTTTGTCCACATGTGAGAAAGTCGAGTTGGCAACATATAACCTCAAGGATGTGGCGTAAGCATGGTTTGTTCAATTGAGAGATAATAGGCCATTGAGGGATTGTCCGATGACTTGGGAGATATTTAAGGTGGCTTTCCTAGATCGAGTCTTCCCTAGAGAGATGAGGGAGGAAAAAGTGGTGGAGTTCATAAATCTCATCCAAGGAGGAAGGACTGTCCATGATTACTCTTTGGAATTCATTAAGTTGTCCAAATATGCTCCTTCTTTGGTCTCTGATCCTTGTGACCAATTGAGTCGTTTTGTGTTGGGGGGGGGGGTCGGAGGACTTACAAGAGGAGTGAAATGTGTCCATGCTACATGACAACATGAACATTTCTCGTCTTATGATGCATGTAAGAAGGGCTGAAGACGCAAGGGCTAAGAGAAAGAGTAGAGATGATAAGAGAGCAAGGTCATATGATGGAGGTTCTTCAAAGAATAATCTTGACATATAATACAAGCCTAGATTTAAGAAGCGGGTTTCTAATCAAGTCCCTTCTAAATTTACAAATGCTAGTTGTGAGATGGTATCTGACCCTAAATCAAGAAGGTAAAAGGTACTAATTCACTAAATGGGAAGCCAACTTGTGGAAGGTGTAGTAAAAAGTACTATGGTGATTGTCTTAAGGGGACAAATAATTGTTTTAGTTGTGGCAAGAGTGGTCATAAGATGAGAGATTGTTCAAACTTTAAGAGTCAAGACAAGGGTAGTGGTCAAGCTCAAGCAAATGGTTCTAGTGATGCTCCAAAGAAGAACCGCTTCTACCGGTATGTTGAAAGTTTTTTCTGTTGATGTATATGCCTTACTTGATCCCGACTGTACTTTATTATTTGTTACACCTCTATTAGCTAAAAAGTTTGACATTTTACCCGATATTTTGAATGAACCTTTTGTAGTGTCTACACCTCTGAGAGACTCAGTTGTTGCAAAAAGGGTGTATAGAAAGGGTCCAATAATGTTACCCAATAGAGTTTCATATGTTAATCTGGTTGAACTCTTTATGCTTGACATTGATGTTATATTGGGTATGGATTAGTTGCGTGCATGTTTTTCCTTCATTAGTTCTAGGAAAAGAGTGATGAGGTATAACTTCCCAAATGAACCCGTTGTTTAGTAGAAGGGGGAAATTCTATTCCTAGAGGTCATATTATTTCTTGTGTAAAAGCATGCAAAATGATCTCAAAATGTTGTCTTTATCATATAGTAAGAGTCATTGATCTAGACCCCAGAATTCCTCCCATTGAGTCGGTACACGTAGTGAGCAAGTTTCCGGAGGTCTTCCCTAATGACTTTCTCGGTTGGCATTGATTTTCTACCGGATACAAACACAATATAAATTCCTCTTTATCAGATGGAGCTGGTCTAGTTGAAGTCTCAACTCAAGGATTTACTAGATAAGGGTTTAATTAGTCCTAGTATTTCGACGTGGGGTGCTCCGATTTTATTTGTGAAGAAGAAAGATGGGTCCTTGAAAATGTGTATTGATTACCGCCAACTCAACAAGGTCACCATTAAGAATAAGTACCCTCTCCCGTGGATTGACAACTTTTTCGATCAACTCTAAGGGGCGAGTTACTTTTCAAAAATTGACTTAAGATCGGGTTATCACCAACTTAGGATGAGACATGAGGATGTACCAAAGACGGTCTTTAAAATTAGGTATGGGCACTATAAGTTCTTGGTTATGTCTTTCGGTCTCACTTATGCTCCAGTGGCTTTTATGGACCTAATGAATAGAGTGTTCCGTAATTACCTAGATTCATTTTTCATTGTCTTCATTGACGCTATGTTGGTATTTTCGAAGAATGAGGGTGATCATATGGGTCATTTGAGTATGGTATTGCAAACCCTTTCAGAATATCAATTGTATGCCAAATATAGAAAGTATGATGTTTTGGTTGAGGTCGGTGACATTTCTTGGGCACATCATCTCTAGTGAGGGACTTGAGGTAGACCCAAAGAAAATGGAGGCGGTTTAAAATTGTCCTAGACATTTAACTCCAATCGACATTAGGAGTTTCTTGGGTGTAGCGGGTTATTATGGGAGGTTTGTAGATGGTTTTGCGTATATTGTGTGTCCTTTGACTACTTTGACACAAAAGAGTAAGAAGTTTGAGTGGTAGGAGGCATGTGATAAAAGCTTCTAATTGAAAGATAGACTTACTTCCGCTACGTGATGACATTACCGCCGGGCACAAAGGTTTTTGTTGTGTACTGTGAGGCATCTCGAGTGGGTTTAGGGTGTGTTGTTATGCAACACGGGAAAGTTATAGACTATGCATCTATGGAAACATAAGGTACATAAGAGAAACTATCCCACTCATGACCTTGAGTTAGCGGTCGTGTTGTTTGCTTAGAAAATTTGGAGGCATTACTCGTATGGGATTCATGATTCATGTAGATGTCTTTATAGATCATAAAAGTCTCCAATATGTGTTTACCCAAAAGAAGTTGAATCTATTATAGAGAAGGTGTATAAAGTTGTTGAACGATTATGATATGAGTGTCCTTTATCACCTTGGCAAGGCTAAGTAGTTGTGGATGCCCTAAGTCGTATGACTATGTGCAGTGTATTCCATCTTATCGAAGCCAAGAAGAACATAACAAGGGAAGTACATAGATTGTCTACGTTGGAGAGTTCTCCCAATGGGGGTGCTATAGTTCATCATAACTCCGAGTTATCTCTAGTGGATGAGGTGAAATCCAAACAAAACCTTGATCTAGCCTTAATAAAGTTGAAAGAATCAGTTCTCCGCAAGTTGAATGAATCATTCTCCTTTGGCGTGGATGGTGTGTTCAGGTACTAAGGGATATTGTGATCTGGATGTACATGGGTTGAGGGATCAGATCCTAGAAGAAGCAGATGGGTCCCTCTACTCAAATCACACGGGTTAGAAAAAAATTTACCATGACCTAAGGAAGAGATATAGGTGGGAAGGTCTAAAAAAGGGACAAAGCAGAGTTTGTCGCTAACTGTCCGAATTGCCAACAAATGATGGCTGATCTCCAAAAGTCAGGTTTCTTAATACAAGAGATCCTCCTACTTGGAAGTGGGAAGAAATCAATATGGACTTTGTAGTAGGTTTACCTCGGACTCAAAAGTCATATGATTCCATATTGGTGGTTGTGGATCAATTGACTAAGTCTGTTAGCTTTCTTCCCGTCAAGACTTCATATTTTGCGGAGGATTATGCAAGAATATTCCTAGATGAGATTGTGTATCGCAAGGACATTCCGTTACATATCATATCAGATTGGGGCGCATAATTCACATCTAGATTTTTGAGGTTATTCCAAAAAGGACTTGGTACTACTATAAAGTTGAGCAACGCTTTTCATCCCCAAATAGATGGTCAAGCAAAACGTACGATACAAACCCTTGAAGATATGATTAGGGCGAGCATTATTTATTTTAAAGGGAATTGGGATAACCATTTACCTTTGGCAGAGTTTGCCTGTAATAATAGTTTTTACTCATCTATTTCTATGGATCCATATGAAGACTTTTATGATAGTAGGTGTAGGTCTCCTATTTGATGGTTTGAAGTAGGTGAGCCATCGTTTCTCGGTCTTGAGTTGGTTTATAAGACTTCGGAAAGGGTTCATATCATAAGGAACCGCTTGCAGACGTCCCATAGTCGGCAAAAGTCTTATGCCGATTATAGCAGAAGGGATTTGGAGTTTTAAAAATGTGATAAGGTACATTTAAAAATTTCACCAATGAAAGGGGTGGTTAGATTTTGCAAGAAAGGGAAGTTGAGTCCTCGTTATGTGAATCCCTATGAAATCTTTCAAAGGGTTTGTAAGGTTGCCTATGAATTGAAACATCCTAGTGAATTTGCTTCGGTTCATCTGGTTTTTCATATTTTTATTTTGAAAAAGTTTATCGGTGATCCCGAGTCCATTCTTCCTATTCAGGGTCTTGGTGTGAAGGATAACCTCTCATATGAGAAAGTCCCGGTTAAAATTTCTTATAGGCAAGTCAAGAAGTCGAGGAAAAAAAGGTGGTTTTCGTAATGGTGTTATAGAAGAATCATCTAGTTGAGGGTGCAACATGGGATGTCGAGGCCGACATGATGTCCCGTTACCCTCATCTTTTTGAAAATTAAGGTTAGTCATATTTTTTAATAAATATAAATATGACTAGAAATTAAAGTTTCTTGATTTTTGGGTGAAATTTTGCACATTATGCATTTTTGAAAACATTACAGTGAAGTTACTGTAATATTTCTTTTGAAAACTTGAAATTTTTCTTTATCTTGTTTCGAGTTGTGTTGTGCATTTTTGTATGGTTAATTTTATTGAAATGATATGTAGCATGTTGTTAAGTTTAACTTTGTGTTAATTGAATCATATAGTATATGTTGAGCTCTGAAGTGTTATGAGAAGGAAATGCCTCAGGTAAAAGTTCTTTGAGCCTTATGAGTAGTAATATGAGTTTTGATGTTTGCCTTGTTGAAATGACATGGTTTAAATTGATTTGATATTGTTGATTTGTTGGGCATTTAGTCATGAATTTATTCCTTCCTTCAAAATAGTTTTTTTTGTCATTCGGGGACGAATGTTCGTAAGGGGGAATAATGTAACACCTTGAAAATCCAAGACATATTGTAAATCCTAACATAGGTTTCATGAGGATTAAGTACTGTTTCTAAGTCCATTTTAATGATATTTGTTATTTAGGAGGTTTAAGAACCAAAACATCCAAGAAAGTCTATGACGTTCAAGTACTTGGTTCAAAGGGGTGTTAGTCTGCCTTAGACTATTTTACTAATTTTTTGGAGTCGGAAATTTATGAAAAGTGATGAAAGGGTAGCTTATAGGCGTTAAAGATGTATTATAGTTGAAAGGTACGTGTACGACTCCCCAAGGACCAACCAAAGTCCCTTGAGAAGGACCCTAGCATTTAAAGAAACACTATCTGGCAGTGCGCATCGATGGGATACAAGACGGCCATGTGTGGACCAACAGGGAGTCGATGGCACCATCTTCCCACACTTAGGTTGTTTGAGAAGGTCCCTTCACCCGCTCATCCTATGAACTCATCGACGGAGTGGAGAGGTGCAGGCTACGGTATGTGTATAGATCGACGGTCCGTCGATGCCACCGTCATCCAACACTTAGACAATGCATGGAATACCCTAGCTTGTAGGGTGGCTTAACTCATTGATGGTGTTCAAGACGAGAGGGGAAGTGTCCGTCGACTCACAGATGGCCCATCGATCGAGGTCTTGTCTGTAAGGGTCATGTTTTTTTATTTATTTAAGTTAGTTTCATTTAGTTAATTAGGGGCTAAGGTGATTAATTAAGGGTTTAAAAGAGTTTAATTAAGTTGATTAAGACCCAATATAAATACCCTAAACCCTCATTAATCTAAAGAGAACTCACAAATAAACTCTTTTCTTTTTCTCTTCTTTCTCTCTCTACTTGAACTCACCATTTAAGACTAGCAATGATTAGGGTTTGGGGGCTGGAATGGGATGAATTCACCATAAAATTGTTTTCAAAAGATAAGGTATGTGATCTAATTCACCTTTGAGACTCTTTCCTCAAAGATTTCCTTCAAAGTAGATTTGAAAAGTTGAGTTTTCTTAGGAGTTTCATCCAATTACGACATTGAAGTTATTAATTGACTTATTGATTATTTCTTTAGGTTATATTGATAGAGTAACATGAATTTCAACCTGATTATGGTAATTCTTAGTGGTTTGGTCTAAATTGAAGAATATGATCCTCCATCCCTAACCCTAGGTTGTTATCTTGCCCTATATTGTATTAACATCATTAAATTGTCATGGTTATTGATTAGATTACTATCTTATTGTGTTATTATGATTAAATTACGATGAATTATAGACCTATAATGATAGTTATTAAGATTTTATTTAGGTTATGAATCGTAATGTGAAATTAGCCTATGTATCTTGTCTTAAGCTTTGATCTTGTGTTGAATTGTGTTATAGAGATGCAATTGGCCTTGTTATATTATTGGTTATCATTGTGTGATGATGTTACTTCCCAAATTGGGTTGAGTTATTGGTTGATAGGAAGACCTTGATGATAATTTATATGGAATACTTAATAAGTCTTAGAATCTCTATCTTTATTTTCAATTGTGATTAATTGTTATTAAGTCATGATATTACATTGGAGTATGTCTTATACTAGGATTATAGGGTGGTAAATGTTGAATTGATATGTCTTGACTATGTTCTGAGGTTTATTAAGGTGCATGTGATATAAGGATGGTGAAAATTATCAATGTGCCTTGATATGCTATGAAACGCTACTGCGTTAACCTCACTTATATGAATTGTGATGAAAGGACTTATACTCATACAATTCTTATTGAGTTATTGATGATGATGATTATACAAGGGGTAGACCTTATGACCTAAACTAAATTATGATTGACAATTAAAGGCTTAAAGAAATTTTAAAAAAAGACTCTAGCTTAGAACCGAGTGAACTAGATTGAGGAGTGTTTCTTCCCACAAAGGAAAGGTAGGAGCACTAAATTACACTTTAGATTGGAGAGTATAATGCATGGATCCTAAAGAGGGTCCCAACTATATATCCTATTTCCTGAACTATGTTGCCCCCATAGGAATACTAGCTAGTGGATCCACGTAGTTTCTATGTTTCATATTTTGGTACTTCCTTGGCAAGTAGTCGACGTTCTTTCGGTGTAGGGTTTTATGACACCGGATTCCATATTAGCTCGTGTGGTCTATTAAGGTTAGGGAAAAATGGTCCCAAAAGGTAAAACGAATTAAAGGACTTGAACTCTAACTTGTATAACCTTAGGGGTCTAGCTTAGTCTAGGTAAGGGTATGGGACTCTACCTACACATTGCACTAGTTATCCTTGAGGTAAGTCTTAGGAGGAGGTTCTTATAAATGTTTATGTTATGAGTATGTATGATATCTATATATATATATATATATATATATATATATATACATATATATATATATATATATATATATAATTATTGTTGAAGATTTACGTTAGAGCCACAGGAAGCAAAAGATACATTAACATAAAAATGGAATAAGCAAAAATTAGCTGCTGGTTGGTACTAAAAATTTGCTACTAGTTTGAAAATTGATCTTCTCTGTCAATCATCACAATCAAAAGCACAACGTCATCTACTCATGCCAGCCCATCCTGCTTCCGGCCGAATCTGCCATGGTCAGTTGAGCTATAGACATGGCTGTAAATTTGTAACTTCTCTTCGTTTTTTTCCGCATTTTTCAATTGGATTATTTCCTATTTAGCGATGAATATGAGCTATTGTGAATATCCATAGGTGGATATTTCATTGGATATCATCATACATCTGACTTTCATCTTTTCTCCTTTACTAGTTCCTTCTAATTATTGAAGAACCTCTTATTTTTTACATGATTTTTGGTCTATTTCTTGTTATAATAGAATATAGCTTGTATTGTGAGTTTTCTGTAGGTCTTACTTTGTTGATTTCTTTTTGAAATTTACTTGTATCTGCTCATGAATTATAAATAAGTCTTCTTCAACAAAAATAGGACATGAATGTTCTGGCAAAAGTTATCAGATCAAGCATTACACATTACCTATTTTTACGAATAGTTCAAAATATCAGTCTGTTCTTAGGTATTTCCGGGGACCTGCTTTGCCAAATGATAATATTTTGTTCTACATTGTTCTGATCCCATTCTTACATGGTGTATACACCGTATATGCTACGGTTTATTTCCTGCTTTTATGGTTCCTGAAATGGAAGTTGAATACAATCCTTTCAAGGAAGATATGATAATATAAGGTGCATTGGTAAGTTAATATGTTGGGAACAGTTACTTGAACAATGTGGAGGAAACAAAAACATTTATAAGGTCCCCTGTGGTTCTTATTAAGGTAATAGAAGTCAAAATAGTACAAATGGGGGAAATCCATCAAGAAGAAAGTTACGTTTCAATTCATTGCAGGAGTAGAATAAGAAGCTTATGATATAGAATGTTACAATAGAATAGGTATTCATACTAGTCACGGCAAGGATAGGTGTCAATGATAGATGATCTTGCATATATTTCTTATAAGCTTGAGTTTCCGATAATTGGCCAGGTATGGACAAATCTCTATGTGGTTATATTTTACAAAAAATAGTATTGAAGATGCGCAGTGTATTGACTATAACATGAATAATGGATGTACTTGCAAACAGAAAAACTAATGTGAGTTGAAAATCTTATTTATATTTCTCATTTTTCAAATTTCTTTAGAAAAATTTGATCCGATGATTGGCAAGGTATGTTAATTATTAAATTAGTACTATGTATTAGTTGTTGAGAATGTATTATTTACTTTTAAAAGGTAATTCAACAACATTGTAATAACTATAACTCAACTAGTAAACTTTTATTCATTAGTATGTAGTAAAAAAAATTTAAATTTCTTGTATTGATCTTCATTTTATGGAGATTAAACTTCAGTGAAAAGCAATGTCGAAGTATAATTTGGGGACTCGAAGAAAATCAATTTTCTTTGTTTCCACAAAATAAGTCAGCATCATCTCTTTTTTCTACCTGAAATTCTAGAAAATTAAAGTGTCTTCATGCTTCTTTAAAGATTATGAAAATTTGTTAGTTTTCTTTCATTTCTGATTAAGAGTAAGAGGATTCCTTACTGAAAAAGATATTAGAGTAAATTTTGATTGATTTGTCATTGTTTTTCATTTATAAATATGTGATAAAAATCTTTTTTAAAAATTAATTAGTTTTAAAGAAAATATGGTTTATATATTTCTCTTTTATGTTTTTGTGGTTCCGTTTATGTTACACACTTGGAGGTCACGCTTTAAGACACAATCATCTGCTTCTGCTACTCCTTTTATCTTTAAAATATATAAGGTCTTAGGATGAGTTTATGGTGAGTTCTTGAGATTTACAATTTTAGAGTTCTATCCACAAGACATGAAGATTTTAATGAGATGCACCATTTTATAATTATGAGACTTTTTTTATACTTAAGCCTAAAAAATGCTTCAGTTCAATAAATCTCTTCGTCTTTTATATTTCGAATTTCTTACTCAAAAAAGACATTTCTTTATTTCAAAAGGCAACATATGCGTATTTTTAATAAAAATATGAAATTATTTAGATTTGTGTTTATCTAAACGTTGACTAACATTTGATAAAATATATTGATACTATTTGAATATCTAGTTATATCCATATTGTACATCAAGAACACCTTTAGTGGATGAATTTAATGTTTTGAAGAAAAAATGTGTTTTCACTTTCGAAATTGTCAATTGTTGTATTTAGTCATGGTTCAAAGTTTGAGTTCTCTTGTATGTCAAGGTATACATGTTGTCAAGTTAGTAGTGTTTCCTTCTACATCTAAATGACAAAAATTTTATACTAATGAAGTTTATATGTTTTAGTTAACCCTTGTGTATCTGTCTATGCATAACATTTTTTATCCTTATAAAACTATACTATGACAATGGTCCATATGGAGGTCTTGAACTACCTGAAATAATTTATGTTTAACTATATGGATTAACATAGGGTGTCAGTTTATTTCTGACCTTGTTTAAAATTTTGAGTTAAGTGCTAACCCTATTCAAATTTGTGTTAGGAATTACAATTTTTGTTTTTTAAATTTAAAGTGTTGAATGTATACATGCTTCATTGTAGAAACTTATTATTTGTGCAGATACTTATTTGGAAGGCCATGAATCATGCATTTTGGAATTAGTAAAAGCCTCACCCACAAGTGATCAACGAGCAAGTAAAAATCTAGTCTAAGTAAAAATATTTTTACATTCTTAATAGTAAAAAGAAATGTAAAGATAAGTTATGAATAGAAGAACGGCATCAATAGAGAAACTATATATATATAGGATTTGAACAGGCTTGTTGGAGGATCTAGTTATTGGTTTATTTTGTTGTAACTCTTGTTATTGTTGTTTTAAATATTGTGTTTGTTGACCCAAAACACATTGCTTTAAGAGTTCTATAAATTTTTATGTGCAAGATTTTTATATTGTATATAAATAATTATTACAATAAAATTAATATAATTTGGTATATTTAACAATTGAAATATGCCATTTGGTTGTTGCAAGATCTTACCAAACTGTTGCAAATGGTTAAAATAACCATGACAGTATGCAAGTTTAACCGTTGCTATAGCTTCCAAACCTGTTCCATAAAATGTCATTACAACACATTAGAAACCGTTACGTTTGGCTAATAATATGTTGCTATAGATTTTCATATGGCATCGAGTTTATATCCATTGCTATAGATACATCTATGGCAACTATTTTCCTACCATTTCACAAATATGTTGCAATAGACCTATCGTAACACAATTAGATGAAACGGTCCCTAAATCGTGGCCATACATATATTGGAACACTTATCTTATCTATTGCAACGGTTACAGAAATGTTGCAAATAGACTTTTTTCTAGTAGTGGGCACATTGTTGATACTATATGTTTCACTTATGAGTATGCCTTGGGTTATAGTGTTAATATATGATGAAATGTAAACCTTAATGCCATGTTATGTAAAGTTTGACATTGGTCATGTTTTTTTGTTGAGGATACTTGATTGAGTACGCTTATGGGGCTTTGCTTGGTCATTGCACTTGTTGATTTGATAAGGACTTGTAAGTAGTTCTCTTGCTCATTATGATATGATTGGCTCTCATTCATTCTTGTGATATTATTCCTTGTTTATAGGGTTGTAGTAAATCATGGTTTCAAGTATGTTGGGGTAAGTATTACTTATGAAATAGTAAGCATGTTTGGTTTGTCGATATGACTTGTTTGGCTTTGCACTAGATTCTTAAGGGGTAAAATGGCATGTTTTAACTAAAAGTCCATTTTTAGCATGATCTTATTGTATATGTGCATAAGGTCTCATACTTAGTATATGTGGAGTACTAACCCCATTTTCTTCCCTTTTTCCAAACATTTTAGGCTTCAATTGTTGAAGAGTTTTTGAAAGGGACATTATTGAAGGCTTGGATTCTTTCTTTCATCCAATTGGGGTAGGTCCTCTACTTCCGAGGGAAATGCCATCATCAAGCTTACGAACTTATTATGAGCTTAATGACTCTTTCATTTCTTTCCTTTTCAATTGAGTACTATACTTTTATATAACCTATATGTGGTCTTGTTGGATTTATGTAAGGGCTATTTCCATATTGTGATAATCATTTAGATAGTATGAGATGATACAATCTTTAAGACTATTTTTCTATATTATATATGTATATGTTCAATAATAGTAACATTCTATGTAACTTTCCTATACGAAGGGTCTATGTTTACTCGATATGAATATATATTATGTAGATGTAGATGTCTATGTAAACCTCCTGTAGTGATAATAAAAGTTTTAGATTTTGCTGCACTTTTCAGCCTATGAATGTAATGACATGAGACTAAGAGGATAGTCTTACTCCTTGAAAAGGACATCGACGCCAGTTCTGTCTAGGGGTAAACCCAGATATGACCTTAAGGGTATTGAATTATTGTGTATATTACCTTGGGTTATTGTATTATGTAAAGATAATGTTAAAATTGAATATAGTCTATCTCAAATTGGTAATTATTTTATTGTAATATGTTATTCATTGTATAGTTAGATTATTGGATTGAGTTGTTTATTGCTATGTGTAAGAGTCTTTGTGAATTGAATTGTTTGGAATTACTATGTATTGGAGGCGTTCCTTATGGAATGATGGTATGTTGACCTAATTCCCTCTAAATTGTGTAGTATAGGTGATACGCTCAAACTTACTTCTCAAATAAAAAGTAAAGCGGTCGTGTCAAGTAAATAACCCAACTAGTGAGGTTGGGATCGTTCCCACGAGGAAAATAGTCTAGACTTAACTTCAACCTGTTATTACTATTGTTTGGTGAATGACTTCCTTGGAAAGTAAAAAAACAATAAAAGGGGGGTTTCTAATTCTAAACGAATGAAAATAACTAACGCAATTGAAAGAGACACTTAACAGCTTTGAATGTTGGATTTTAATCAATTAATCTAAGTAACTAGGGTTTACGTGTTCCCCACAGGTTCATAAATTGATAATTCTAACTATGACAATTCTTTTCTAGTATCTTGCATGCAAAGTGATAAGCTATGTATTTCTAAATCCTTGGTCCGGCATCTAGAAAATCTCACTCGACACCTTGGTCCGGCTACGTGTATTGCTTTCCTAACCCCTATCTTTACCTCGTATTAAGCATCGTATTCGATATTTGACTAAGTTATTACCTCATACAAATCAATACTAGCCTATTAGATAGTATATACAAAATCTATTTTGATAATTCATTTCCTATTATCTACCTCCTTGGTCCGGCAAGTAGCATTAAGGAGAGTTCTATCATTGGCCATCCGTTAAAAAGACTTCTAAGCGAAAGAATTATTAATACATGCAAGACACCAGTCTAGAATTGTTATTTTTGTTAGGTTTTATCTCATTATTTGCCTATGGTACCCACAATCCTAGTTAAGGAGTTAAGTTACTTATAGTCGTAATCACATTATTCAAATATATTAAATAAGAATTCATGTACTTACTTGAATGAGAAAGAGTAAAATCCAAAAGTTTGCTTGATTAATTACCAAAACTCACTTGCAAGAATCTCAAAGTAATCAATGATCAAAGATCAAAAGTCTAATAATATGATGTTTACTAATACAGTGTCTAACAAACTAAGAGTCCAACAATACCGAGTCTAACCTAACAAAGTCTAACTATCCGGAGTCTAACCTCAAAAATGAGGTTTTTCGAACTATTTTTAAAAAATAAAAACCTAATTAAACAAGGACTCTATTTGCTGGAAATCTTCCAAAACGCTGCTGGGTCGACGGACCTCGCGACAGATCGTCATGGTCACGACGGACCATCATGGACTCCATCGTCCCATACTTATGCAATTTCTTCTGCTGCTCCTCTTCATTACCCTCAACGGCGCACACCGGTCCGTCGAGGGCCTTCGTTCCAAAACACTTTAACTCTTGGAATATCGGTACTGGGATTAATTCTCTGAACTTCATGACGAACCTGCAGGACGGACCGTCATAGACACGACAGACCGTCAGAAGCTTCTTAACCCCACACTTGGTCAGACTTCCCCATCTTCCTTCTGCAGCTGCACTACGTTGCCACCTACGGATCGTCACAAGCACGACGGACCGTTATAAGCTCCGTAGGTGGTATCTTCTGCATTTCTTCGCTCAAAATCTCCGCATTCTGCTTTGGAAAGATTTCCTGCAAAATAAAAAGAAACTTATATAAAAATTAGCACAAAAAGGCTTCTGGACATATTAAACTTAAGGAAAAGTATTAATAATACCGTGAAACCACGGTATATCAACACCCTCAACTTAAATTTGTTGTTTGCCATCAAACGACGCACTATGACTCAATACACAATCACTGTACAGTAGTATCCATGTTTCATCCTTTGCAATCATTTGGCTATCAATCCCGATTAATCTCATCAAATCTATGCATGCTATCACTCTTAGGCTTGAATTATGTGGGATCAGAACTTGACACAGACTCGCCATGCACTAACACCTATCCTCTTCAATTTCTTACCGCGGTGCTAACAATTCCGGCATTGCTACTAGTGTCCTCACTTTAAAAAAATCCTCATTTTTCACACAATGATTTATGTTTGAGTATAAGGATTACTTTTCCAAACTCGCTCTCAGAACAAAGTCACACTCATTCATACCTATTGCCATAAGCTTGCCCTTATTTTCACTGCCTTAAGTTCGCTATACAACCCTTAGGATCACGATAGGACTTTCTTAGCTAGTAACATAGGCTCAGGGTCAGGAAGGGTATATTTAGGTATACTTTAGTGACTTTTTGCCCTCCATGACATATAGGCTAAACCTTCCACTTTCTATCATTTTATCTAGCCCAGTTTCTCATATTCTTTGACCTTGCTATTTTCTCTTGTTTCTTCATTTATGTAAGTGACTCTCTTCTTTTCTTCCTTCTATTTCTTGTATATTTTTCTTTTTCTTTAATTTTATTTCAACTAATTCTTGAGTCACTTTACTTTTGTTCTTTCACTCTCTTTGTTCTTTCAACCCCACTTTCAAGAGCATCCCTCATAATAGCCACCATCAACTGATGACTTTGCCATGAGTCAAGGTAAACAATACCCAAAGTTGGGTCAGGGCCATAACGAAGGTTTTTTACTGCATTAGCACCCTCAACTTATGCTTTTGGCATAAGCTGAGGTGCACATGTCCAAGGAGGGACCAGGGCCAACACATTGTTCCCTGAACAGATCAGTTGGGTTGAAAAAGAAAGGTCAAATTTAAACTCAGATCATTTGGATCAAAGAAGGATAAATTTCATATGGTTTCTTTTATTTAGGCTAGAAATGGACTATATTCAATAATGGCCCATGATCCTTTCCTAATTGTTCATTACAACTCACTTTTAGCAAGACTAACCAGGCAAGTTCTAGCTCAGTACCAATAGTGAACTATTCTAATTTTCCTCACACTCACTTGACATATAATCACTATACCAGATTATCAAACACCTAGTTCGAATTTTAGATTTGGGTAATGCAATGGTGTACCTCTATGTATGGCTTAGGGCAACACAATTATCAGTTTCTATGCCTAGTCCTGCATCATTTTCAAGTTTATCAGGATACCATTTTAGCCATCATGCTCCAGAATGAAACTATGTACAAAAGATATAAACATGCCGGTTTAACAGAAAAAGTAATCAGTCTTTTGGGGAAAAAGAACACAGGCAAGAAAACCCCAAAAGAGGATATTGAATTGGGCTACTCAGACTTCACCCTAACACTCACTTTCCATTTACCTCACCCCCAACAAAAAAACATGCAATTGTCCCCCATGCATAAAAATTTAAATACTACAGTGGTAGGTGAAGCAAACCTGTGGCGCAAAGCGTCGTCGATCAGCAAGCTGGTGTGTCCGATTTCCTGGAACCCACGTACTCTGCAATCTGGACACCCTCAGTGGTGTCCTCAGCCACAACCGCACTATCAGTAATTCCTCCTTCTATCTCCATAGTGCGGGAGCTAGCCCTGCCGCTAACTATGATGCTCTCATCTGGTGCGCCTCTTCATTAGCAAGTGAAGTTCTCCTCGCAGCCTCCATCTCTTGGCGCTCCTTCTTCCGTGCTCACTCCTCGTCCTCTACTCGAATCCTACGCCTCTTGGCAATCTCTCGAGGGGGAGGTGGTGAAATCTCTGAAGTGGCAAATAGGGCCACCAACACTGTGTCTTCAGTAGGCTCGACAGAAGGGGCCTAAGACTCCGGCACCCTAGCCTATAAGATCGTGTCGATATCTGCACGAAGACTATCAACTGCAGCCTGAAGAGTCGACACATTCACCGGAGGGGCTGGTCGGGCTAACACCCTCAACTCAAAGGCGGCCAAGCGCTGGTGTACCTCAGCGATCTTCCGCTCTGTATACTCGACCATTTTCCTCTCTAGGCGCTCTTCTTACTCAGTAATTTACATCGGCATCCACGGCTAAATATGATGCAGAAGTATAGCCGTTTGTGCCTCTAATTTTCGGACCCTAGCAAGTTTGACCAATGACGATAGAGGGGCAATGCGAGAGGAGCTCGGGGCAGTGCTACTACCCGGGATAGACTCGACCAGGGTAGTGTGAGTGTTCGAGTCATCCCACCTTTATCAGTCAGGAACTTGGCGTCGGAGTAGATTTGAAATTGCTCGTCGACACACCACCGGTTGGGCTGGTTAGTGGCTAGGGTGGGGGCTTGAGCTGGTGAACCTGATGTGGATTCCGAACTGTCAGCCTCATCAGACGAGTCCGACGCTGCAGCAGTGGCGGGTGCGGGAACCTCGGTAGAGCCGAAGGCTTCTTCGGACCACGATACTCCTAAGGTGCCAGACGCTCCTTCTTCATTTCTGGCTGACCCAGAGGGT
Organism: Solanum neorickii; assembly: GCA_027704865.1. Lineage (NCBI taxonomy): Eukaryota > Viridiplantae > Streptophyta > Magnoliopsida > Solanales > Solanaceae > Solanum > Solanum neorickii. Next base: position 33,554,386 of record JAKWJC010000369.1, read on the forward strand.
GTGTCAGTCAGTGTGCGCTCCACATCAGACTAAGAGGCAGTGACTACGCTGGACGCCACCTTTTTAGGTGTGGCTTTGGGAGCACGTGCAGCATGGGAAGGGGTGGAAGTGCCTGGGGGAACATACTCGGGGTCACACTCATCATCCGAGCCAATGACCATGCGGGCAGACGGGGCGACAGACTTCGATCGCCCGCGTGCGTAGATTCAGTCTTGCTTGGGTGCCATAGTATATAGTACCTATAAAGGATCAACACAAGCAAAACCACAAAAACAATTAAATAGTATGTCATTACTATGGTAACAGGGACACACGACGGGCCTGGTGACGGCTCGTTGTGACTATGACGGCGTCATGGGGTCTGTCGTGTTTTACTTAAACTACGTATATATGGAGAACCTTGAAGGAGAGTCTCTGACTAGTATAACGGTATGTGCAGGACGGACCATCACACCTGTGACGGTCCATCGTAGGTGTCCGTCAGAGGAAACTTAGAAAAAAAATGAGAGACCCTTAGGATTGCGGTCTCTGACCGTCATAACTGTCATGCAGGACGGACTGCCATGGCTACGACGGTCTGTCACATGTGTCCGTTGAAGGAAACTTAGAAAAGGTGAGAGACCCTGAGAAGAGGGGTCTCTGACCGTCATAATGGTCATGCAGGACGGGTCGTCATGGGTACGACAGTCCGTCACATGTGTCCGTTGAAGTACACTTAGAAAAAGTGAGAGACCCTCAGAAAGAAGGTCTCTAACAACCAGAACGGTTGTGCAGGATGGACTTACGTGGGTATGACGGTCCGTCACATCTGTCCGTTAGGGTACACAAGGAAAAACATGGGCAGTAGAACGTTAGGGCTTTTGGAATGGACCCTACGACGGTCCGTGTTGGGCACGACGGTCCGTCATCGGGGTCTCATTCTGTAGATCAGTGACAGAACTAGCATACCCCATTCATCCCCGATGAACCTACATCGAACTTGTAGTGTTATGGACCTACATTTATCTAACCCAACTACCTAGGAAACTAGTAATGCGAAATCACCTATGTCTAGGGTTGTAAACATGGCAATTTCGAACATTTTTAACCTAGGCTAGAAAGACTATTATATAAAAGAAATGAACATATCACGAACAACTAAGCTAATACTAATTAATAAACAAAAATGCAAGATAAATGAGTAGAAATTAGAGACACATACCTTAGAATTGGGGAAAACACAAAGGACAAGTACTCGGTGACCAAGAGGACACCCACAGCAGCAACTCCGACTAGTAGATTAACCCTTTTAGGCATTGGAGAATTGTGGGGGGGGGGCAATGATCGGTTGAAAGAGGCAGAGATTGTGGAATTTGAAAAGAGGGGGAAATAGGAGGAATAATGAAGGAATAGGGTTAAATGAGGGGTAGGGAAGTTTAAATGGTGAAATTTTATAATAAACTCCAAGCGGGTCGAGTCAGGTACGCCTCATTAATCAAGCTACGATTCCCCAACGACGGTCCGTCGCAGTTGTGACGACCCGCGTTGGTTCCGTCGTGTGTGCCCTAGTGTGAAAATAATAGAAAGACGTACCTGGTACGACAGAGGCATACGACGGTCCGTCGCAGGCGCAACGGTCTGTCGATGTATCCGTCAGTGACTGCTGCAGAGTAATTTTCTGCAGAATTTCCTAGTGATGTGCCTGCAAATTTAAAAACCCATTTGTTGAAAAAATACCATTACTAAAAAGACTTTAAGTATTGGGTTGCCTCCCAACAAGCGCCTGATTTAATGTCGCGGCACGACTGGGGACACTTGATTACTCAGACTTCATCAAGATGGTATGCCTCTATCACTTCATTCCCCGATTCTTTGTGCCCAAAATTGAGTTTTGTTCGATCTCTATTCATCTTGAACCGCACTCCCTCCTTGGCTTTTAACTCAACTGCTCCATGAGGGAATACTTGGGTAATCAAGTAAGGGCCAGTTCATTTGGACTTGAGCTTGCCCGGAAGATAAGGCGACACAGAACTATCTACAAGTACAAAATCCCCAACCCTAACTCTTGTCTTGAACTTTTTTGTTCATTCTCCTTCTTCATCTTTTCTTTGTGGGATATGGCGGATACTGATTGGAGCTTACCACTCTACCTCATGGTCCTACAAACGTTAAAGGTCGCTTCTTCATTGTTCAACTGAAATTTCATCTGCCTCTTTTCCATATCAACTAAGGCTCTACCTGTACCAAGGAATGGCCTCCCAAGAATAATAGGCACTTCAAAATCGACTTCACAATCAAGAATAATAAAATAATCCGGAAAGATGAGTGACTCCACTTTTACTAGCACATCATGGAGTATCCCTATAGGCCGTTTCACTGTCCGATCAGCCATCACCCAAACCAAACTTCTTGTAGGTCGAGAGAGGCATGAGATTTATGCTTGCCCCCAGATCACATAATGCTTTCGCAAAATGTAATGACCCAACTGTACAAGGAATAGTGTACGCACCCGGATCTTCTTTCTTCTGTACGAGGGATCTTGTATCAATAGCACTACAATGCTGCAGTCTATCATCATCTTCAAAAGTGACCAATCTTTTCTTGGTTACCAGATCTTTCATCAATTTTGCATAATCGGGCATTTGTTCTAGAACTTCTACGAAGGGGACATTGATAGAAAGCTACTTTAACATTGTTATGAAACACCGGTATTTTCCATCCTCGGTCTTTTTCACTAATCTCTGAGGGAAAGGTGGTGGTGGCGTAGGCATGGGAATTACCTTCATAGGTACTTCTGCATCTTTTCCATTACTTTCCTTTGCTTCACCACTACCCTTTACCACATTATCATATCCTTTCTCACATTTTCCTCAATAGACGGCATACGTAGGTCAATGGTTTGCTTACCACCCCGAGTAGTGATTGCCATACAGTGCGCATCATTCTTTGTATTTTGGACAATGTTGCTAGGAAGAGTTCCTAGTTTCTATGTGTTCACAATTGCAGATAATTGGGCCATTTGCAACTTGATCTGTTTAATCGATATTGCATGTGTATCAACTTTTTTCCCAATAGTAGCTAAATCACACCTTAACTCTTTAATGTGATCATCACTAGTATCGAACCTCCTCATCATTTTCTGCAACATATCCTCAATTTGCGCCATACTATCTCCACCATCCCTAGGAGTAACTTCACGATTTTGAGGAGGGACATAGGGCCCATTCCAATCATTTCTGTTACCGTAGTTACCCCTGTTGAAGTTGTTGTCGTGGTTGTAGTTTCCATTTCGGACATAATGACCCTCACGGTTATATTTACCAAAGTACCAAGCTTTGTTCCCTTGACCTTGGCGCCAATTATCCTGATTTGAGCCTTGGTTTCTTGGTTGGAAACCCCCCGTCTGCTCATTTACTGCATAAGTGTCCTCCGCATAATAGCATTCATCATTAGGGGGTGGTGGTTTAGCCAAGTAGTTGATTGCATTAATCTTTTCTGCACCCCCAGTGACATGTTTTAGTACCAACCCAAGCTCAGTTCTCATCTGAGCCATTTCTTCAAGAATCTCATCTGTGGCTGGGTTGTGAGTGGACTGCACTACGATGGTGTTTCTCACTGTATCAGACTTCCTAGTACTCCAAGCTTTGTTATTCCGGGAGATTTTCTCTAATTTTTTGGCAATTTCTGCATAAGGACATTCCCCATAAGATCCACCAGCTATAGTGTCCAACACCGCTTTGTTATTATCATCCTGTCCCCGATAGAAGTATTCCTTCAGTGACTCATCATCTATACGATGATTTGGAACACTTCTCAAGAATGAGGTGAATCTATCCCAAGAACTACTAACTGACTCTCCTGGTAGTGCCACAAAGTTATTCACTCTGTCTTTGTGGTTTAGTTTCTTGGAGACCGGATAGTAGCGTGCTAAGAAGACATCCCTTAGTTGGTTCAATGTGAAGATTGAGTTGTATGGGGGCTAAGTGAACCACATAGCAGCCTCTCCCGTCAGTGAGAGAGGAAACACTCTAAGACCTATTACATCTAAATCCAAATCAGGCCTCCCTACACAACTTTTACACACTGCCCTTACCTTAGCTATATGGGAATGTGGATCCTCAGAAGGTAGCCCTGAAAACAAACCTCTGGTACTGAGCATTTGCATCACGCTACTAGTTACTACAAAGGTGTGGCCTGTGTGTAGAGGTGGCAATACAAGTAACCCATCCGAGTCTGCTATGTTATCATAACCTCTGTAGTATGCTTGGGGCCGTGGAACGGAATTTTTTCCCCTCTGTTGGTGTTCACCCGGAGCATCTGGTAACATCTGACCATGACCATCAACCGAAGCAGGGATGTTCTGCTTCGGATCATCATCATTTATTCCCAAGTTTCGATTCATATTGCGCACTGTACGCTTTAACTCGTGATCGTAGGGAAAAAAGGGTTCTCTTCCTCTCCGTGTATTTGGCATACAACAAGTATAGTTCTAAAGAAAATCAAAAAAAATAAAACAAAGTTAAATCAAGAAAATATCAACTAAACATAGTAATAAGTTCAAGTTAATCTAAAAGTTTTATTCCCCGGCAGCGGCGCCAAAATTTGATACGCTGAAACTTATTTCTCAAATAAGAAGTAAAGCGGCCGTGTCAAGTAAATAACTCAACTAGTGAGGTTGGGATCGTTCCCACGAGGAAAATAGTCTAGACTTAACTTCAACCTGTTATTACTATTGTTTGGTCAATGACTTCCTTGGAAAGTAAAAAACAATAAAATGGGGGTTTTCTAATTCTAAATGAATGAAAATAACTACCGCAATTGAAAAAGACACTTAAAAACTTTGAATGTTGGATTTTAATCAATTAATCAAAGTTACTAGGGTTTACGTGTTCCCCACAGGTTCATAACTTGATAATTCTAACTATAACAATTTTTTCTAGTAACTTGCATGCAAAGTGATAAGTTATGAATTTCTAAATCCTTGCATCTAGAAAATCTCACTCCGAACCTTGGTCTTGCTACGTGTGTTGCTTTCCTAACCCTTATCTTTACCTCATATTAAGCATCATATTCAATATTTGACTAAGTTATTACCTCGTCCCAATCAATACTAGCCTATTACATAATATATACTAAATCTATGTTGATAATTCTTTTCCTATTATCTACCTCCTTGGTCCAGTAAGTAGCATTAAGGAGAGTTCTAAGGTTGGCCATTCGTTAAAAAGACTTCTAAGACAAAGAATTATTAATACATGCAAGGCACCATTCTAGAATTTTTATTTTAGTTAGGTTTTATCTCATTATTTGCCTATGGTTCCCATAACCCTAGTTATGGAGTTAAGTTACTCATACTCATAATCACAATATTCAAATATATAAAATAAGTATTCATGTACTTACTTCAATGAGAAAGAGTAAAATTCGAAAGTTTGCTTGGTTAATCAGCAAAAATCATCAACAATCAATAATACTCAAAAGTCTAACAATACAATGTTTTCTAATACGGTGTCTAACAATACGGAGTCTAACAATGATCCAGAGTCTAACCTAACAGATTCTAACGATCCTGAGTCTAACCTAATAGACGAGGTTTTTTGAACTATTAAAAAAATAAAAACCTAATTAAACAAGGACTCTATTTGCTGGAAATCTGCCAAAATGAGGCTGGGTCGACGGACCTCGTGACGGATCGTCATGGTCACGACAGACCATCATGGACTCCGTCGTCCCATACTTATGCAATTACTTTTGCTGCTCTTCTTCATTACCCTCGACGTCATGTATGACGGACCTTCATAGGCACAACGATCCATTGAGGGCCTTCGTTCCAAAACACTTCAACTCTTGGAATATGGGTACTGGATTACTTCTCTGAACTCCATGAAGAACCTGCAAGACGGACCGTCACAAGCTTCGTAACCCCACAGTTGGTCAGACTTCCCCATCTTCCTTCAGCAGCTGCACTACGCTACCACCTACGGACCATTGCAAGCACGACGGGCCGTCATAAGCTCCGTAGGTAGTTTCTTCTGCATTTCTTTGCTCAAAATCTCCGCATTCAGCTTAGGACAGATTTCCTGCAAAATAAAAAGAAACTTATATAAAAATTTGCACAAAAAGGCTTTTGGATACACTAAACTTGAGGAAAAAGTATTAATAATACCGTGAAACCACGGTATATCAATAGGTATTGAATTGTTATGTTTGATATAGTCCACTTATGGTGGTGGTGCGTATGTGATATATTTGTGAAAATGTGGCTTCGTCAGTATTACTTTATGAATTATGACACTATCATGTTATATTTTGTATATGTGATCATTGTGAAGGTCTATATGACTGTGTATATGTGAAGTCAAAGCATGAGTTTTTTGAGTAAATGATATGTGTCTCTAGTAGACTATGATGATGTTATAATGTGTTTTACTTGATGTTGGAGTATGAATCTTCCTAACTGACTATGTGAGTCTTATGATAGCAAAATGTTAGTGTTCCATAAGAGTGAATAGGGTGACTTAGTTGACTTAGTTGACTTAGTTATCCCTATGTGCTACTTGAATGTTATTCTACGTGTGATGATAGAAGATGTGTGTGTGTTGTTTGGTAGACCTATGTCCCTTTACTTGATACATGAAGAATGTTAATATGAACTCTTAACTTAGTTTGTTAAAGTACCTTAGTAATGTATGTGTATGTATGATTAAAATATGACCTTGAACATTTTAAGATGGTCATTTACATGGAACCTTAAAACTAGAAAGGAGGTTATGATATCCTTGAAGTTGAAAGTCGTAATGATATCCTTCTTGAGTGAATGATGGACTTAGGGATAGGTTGGCTGGAACGACATGAAACCATCTTTAACAAGTTCATCGAGCTATCCTAATTAACCATTAAGTGGCAGCCCTAGTGGAACCATCCTTTCTGAGGTTTTTTTTTAATTTGGTAGTTACTAAACTATGGTACCTTTATATGCCCTTTTGACTGAACTACTTTATAAGAACAAAGGGTAGCACCAAATTAGTATGTTTGAGGAGTGACTCTTCTGAAGTTGAGACTAGAGTACAAAAAAACCCTTGATATTCCTTAACCATGTGCTTAAATGGGATGTGTCTTAGTTCCACCATTGAAACATAGAACATCATCCAACGGAGTAGGGAAGAATCAGGATTCCATGCCACTACACCATTTAAGGCCTACGACCCACCCTGAAAAGTATAGCTTAAAGTAGCAAAAAGTGTGGCCTTTGATAGAAGAATATGCTTTTATACTTTAAACAACACTTTCTAAGGGGTAGCCAAAAGAAGCATAACCTTTGACATTAGGAAACACTTTTGATATGTTGCCATAGTAGCTACACTTAAAAAGTGTGGTTAAAGGGGTATAAAGGGCACTTTTATTAGCAACACCTTTCGTTTTATTATATTACACTTAAAAGTGTGGCCTTTGATTTGTTATTGGTCAAATATAAAAAGTCTTGCCTTTTATATTTCATGTAGAACAACACTCATAAAATGTGCCAATGTTGTGTGGAATTTTCATAGCCATAATTTTTCATTTTTAAGAATATTAATTTTTATTCTCATATACTCAATAATCACATAATTAAATATATAAGTGATCTAAAGCACAATTAGCTAATAAATAAATTCAAGCTATATATTTCGACTAATCTTTGAAAAAAGTGTCTCGTGCAACCAATAATTAGAAAGTGATTGTTAAATATCTCTACTATATATAATTCTACAAAATAAAATGCATTCAAACAAATATGAGGGTAAAAATAATCTTCATCATTCAATACAATAGTTCAAATTTACATCTACTACCAATTCAAATTCAATTACCAACATTTTCTTGCAAATTCAAAATAAAATCATAAGTTAGTGAAATAAATCATGTATTTAATATTCTCAATACTAGTCATAATTAACAATACTTCCTAGCCCCTTTTCAATGTAAGTAGTATTGTTATGAAAAAACAAGACTCATACTTAACTAAAATTGTATTTCATATGCTAATAAGATGTGACAGGAAGTAACTATAACAAAACCCATAAATGTCGCAAAGAAATTGTATACACCTTCTTGTAGTTGTTGAATATAGCCGGAAACAAAAAAAAAAGAAAGAGGAAACTAAATTTACTGCGAAACAATGACTAGTTAGGGTGAAAATGTGTCTAATAGTAAGAATGTAAAATTAATCAATTGTATCACATTCCGCTTTTTGGCTAGGGGTCAACACAAAGTGGCAAGGAAATTTATGCACGTGTACAATCGACAACAACTTTATTTAAATTAATAAAGCAATACATTGAAGGTATAAATGTTTATACAAATTGATAACTGTACATATATGTCATTTTAGGGGATAAATTATATGTGTTCCTAACTTTCAGAAACCACAACACATCCTCTCAGCTGGCAAAGTTATAGGTGTTCCCAACATTCACAAACCACAACACTGATAACTGTACATATCTGCCACTATTGTGTTAGATTTCTACTAACACAAGATTTTTCAAAGTATCCCTCATATATGAAGTTTATCTATAAATATGTAGAACCAGCAAGTCAAGAACTTATGCAAATAATTTGTGAAGAAGGAATAAAACTACGAAGGGAAAAAAGTGTAAAGTAGAATGTAGTTCATGAAAAAACTAGAAGAAAAATGTAAACTAAAAAATAAACACTACAGGAAAATAAAAGCACATGAGTGCTATGAAAATATATTAAAGAGGGAAGAAATTAATGATAAACAGACCTCAACTAAAGTGAAGAAAGTTGATTTTTTAGGATTGCTCGACTTCTGATTTTCACCATCATTTGCTTGATTCTTTTCATCAATCATTAGCATCAGTTTTTAGAAAATATTATTTAGATAAGGATATACAATATAATATGAAAACATACAGATGTAACTAACACATCCAAAATATCAATATATTATTGTCGCATATTAAGAAACCAACATAAGATATCAAATCTTGCATTAAAAGTTGAAGTAACAAAATATTTTACCAGCATGTCATATGTAGCTCCACATGAGTTAAAATCAATTGTTTTTTATCTTTTCAAAATTTTTACCCTGCTTTTATTGTTTCTAGTTTCTGCTTCCCACATCAATAAGTATTCATAGGCTGACTCATGCAGCACCTTAGACGGGCATTTCTTATAGTCATCATGATCTATGTTTTCGCAATTGAGCATTCTAAAAAGGTGAGATAATTGTGATCGATTATCAGGGTTTGCATCTCAGCAGCAGATCATGACTTCACTTAGAATAGACAAACAACTATTGAGGTTTTCTGGATGAACACCTTCGTTGGCTACAACAAAATCTGTCTGCAAAGTGGTCATTTCCTTGAACAGAAGCAAAGCTTTTCACAAGTATCACATAACAATGCCTAAACTAGAACCATCACCTTTGTGAATGTATGATCGATGTTGAATCATCTCCGGGCAAAAAGATCTAATGAATTCAAGTAGCCTACAATGAAAATGTCATGTCAAACAACTTGTAATTGTTTTTTAAAAAAAAAAAGAAGGGAAAAGAATGACAACATTTTGCAAAAATTGAAGAAAAAATTTGTAGAAGTAAATTAAACTTATTCAAAGCGAAGACTCCCATTGACACAAGACCCATATTAAATTAGGCAGGGAGAATAATTTTTCATATTTTCTTCAACAAGTCATTCATTCTGTCTTCATTAGATATTTTTTTATCGGATGTCCGCGAATGGACTCTACTTTAGATACATCTACAATCACAGTAATGTACCCATCCCAACCACATTAAAAAAACGTTTTCCAGAGCCACCTTATACATGTATTTTGATATTAAGAATCCCAGCCACTCTATTTCTCGCAGCAACAATTAACATGCTTTTTCAGTGTAAATTTCTAAAAAAATCGTGTAATAAGAAAGAAAAAAATACTCCATTTTTTTCTTCCAAAATAAAGATTAAATATAAAACTGTAGATGGACGGATGCTGCAAATCAGAATAACTGATTTGATTCAGAAAGCTAGCATATTTGATTTTCCTCAATGATAAATACATACATAAAAATTGAAAGCATTACCAAGGAATAAACAATAATCAAGGTTGTAATACAGACTGAAAGAAAGAAAATCTAAATGTGAAAATAAATAAATCAATGGAAAAAAAAAAGAGGAACAGACTCTTTAAGGTTCAAGGTAATATGAAGTGTGAGAAAGGCCTTTAATAGACATAAATTATTTTTCAATACATCACATAAACCCATAAATTAAGAATATATGCATGATGTGTTTCTATATTAAACAAGGCTTCATTTGTTGTTGGGGAGATATTATTACTAATAGGGCTAAGTGTTGAGACTGAACACGTTGGACACCTAAGACTCGACGATACATCGAGAGAAAGCTGCTTGGTACTTGGAAATGGGTTATTTTATATTGTTGAAGGCTTTGGCCTATTGACAATTATTTTGGCTGTTATTTTGTAGATAAAAGCTCTCCGTATATGAGTCTTGCTTCATTAAGAAAAACATTAGTCTATACAAGTACAAAAAATCTCTATGCTGTTTGAATATCCGCCAAGATCTCCTTCAACAATCATTACACCTGTTCCTAATGAAAATCCCATTTGAAGAACATATCAGAGTAATATTGAACATGATACTATTTTAAATACGAAGTGTTACGACCGAAAATAAGCAGGTGTAAATGCGGAAGCTAGCAAAGCAAACCTCGAAAGACCACGAGTAAGAAGACAACGAGAAATATACCAAAAGACACAGAGATTTAACGTGGTTTGGTCAATCGACCTACGTCCACAAAGGAGATGAGCAATCCACTATAAATATGAGAGTACAAAATACAGAGAGAAACAACCTCAACCAATTAACTCGGAATACATGGGAGGTTCACACAAGCGATAACGTATCAAGCTTGTGACCCAAAAATTCTCCCTCTAACCAAAACTCTCAAAGCCATTAAGACTACATTGTGAATGCTGATTAAGTTAGAAGAAACATGCCTCTATTTATAGAGTCCTAAACCTATTCCTACAATAAAAGGATTAGTCAATCCAAAACCTTTTCCTAAAAGGAAAACCTATTTATGGTAAGAAATTTAAGGCAAATAAAACCCAATAAATCTCCCCCTTGGCCTGAATGTCTGACAAAATAAATTTTGTCCACCTTCTTCACTTAATCTTCAACAACTTGCTTCTCCTCGTCATAATCTCAATTGCAAAATTTATGTCTCAACACAAAGAATCTCTCTGAAACAATTTCTCCAACAAAATCTTCATTACTGTAAAAAAGGTTACTGCTATAACTACACCGCCAAGATGAACACATCTTTCTAACTTGGTTCAATCATCGATTATCGAACCACTGAACCTGACTCCGTCATTGAATCTGGCTCTGATACAACTTGTTAGGATCGGAAATAAGTAGGTGTAAACGCAGAAGCTAGCAAAGCAAATCTCAAAATACCACGACTAAGAAGAAAACTAGAAATATACCAAAAGACACAAAGATTTAACGTGATTCGTTCAATCGACCTACGTCCACAAAGGAGATGAGCAATTCACTATAAATTTGAGAGTACAAAATACAGAACAACCTCAAACAAATTTTACTCGAAATACATGGGAGGTTCACACAAGTGATAACGTATCAAGCTTGTAAACCACAAATTCTCCCTCTAACCAAAATTCTCAAATCCTTTAAGACTACATTGTGAATGCTTATTAAGTTAGAAGGAAATTGCCTCTATTTATAGAGGCCTAAACCTTTTCCTACAAGAAAATGATTAGTCAATCCAAAACCTTTTCCTAAAAGGAAAACTTATTTATGGTAAGAAATTTAAGGCAAATAAAACCCAACACAAAGTACTTATCTAACTTTGACAAGTACTTGCACTTGGTGTGAAGTAAACCACAAGAATGTGTAAATTGTAAATGCCTATACTATATGTGTGATCATGAATAAGGTGGGTAGATAATCTTAATTCTGCTGCATTTCTTCATGTAGTTGATGACAAAAACATGTTGCACGTGTTTTTTCTTATTTCGTAAAATGATTGATTTGTATAGAATTTTTGCTCACCTTTTCTTGGGTTATGCACATAATTATTTTCAAGTGTAACTACTTCACATTCTTTATGTTAATACAAAAAAAATCAGTTCTATGAATATGGGCTTTCAATTCCATAATGAAAAACATTTATTGGATTACTCGTTGGTATATATTAGTTTCAAGAGACCATATATTAAGGTTTCTTAATATCTTGAAAATAAAATACCATACCTGCTACAACACATAATGGTAACTTGATAACAATGTTAAGATTATTTATACTATAATTCCAATTTTCCATCACAGAGTTGACTCATTTCTACTATCTTCAACTTGAAACATATACCTTCATGGAGAGGGAGACCTGCAAGCCAACTAATGTATTCAAACAAACAATATACAGGCAGTCTTGAACCTGGAACATAACGACATTTGAGATGAACCGAGATGGAATTATTGACAAACCAAATCAAGTCTTAGATGAATAAAATAGGATCTCGTGAATAATAAATATAAGCTTTTAAGGAATAAGTAGCTTCACGCCCTATTTCGAACCCAACAACATCTTAGAAAGAAATATGAAAATAAGCATCAAACACAACTATAATTCGGATGAGAACGTCAAACAAACAAAATAATCATATCTAAAAATATGAGCGCTATTCTTCAAAAATTTACAGCAAAAACAAACATTTTTATATTAATAAAAACAACAACTTAAACAAGAACTATGACACTCGATCAACATAACTTTTTAACCAACTACTTGAAGCAAGGAAATCAAATATCCATTAAAAGACTCTAAAACATAAGCTCATCTCAAAGGACGAACAGTGACATTCAATGAGATGAACATTCATATAACCTAAATACTAGATGCAGACATATGAATATAGGCATTGGAAGCAGAATCAAGGAAAGATGATCAACTAGAACTCAAGCAAAGAATCAAGCGCTCTTTAATGTAGAATAAACTTCGTACAAAATAAATTAAAACTTTGTTAAAAAACCACTCAATCTTAACACATAATAAAACCATTAAGGTTATGAAGAATGGAAAATTCAGAACTAACTGAAATTAAATGAAATAAAGTGAAAGTAACTTCTTCTTTTGGGGAGCGAACTTGAACTAGAGTTTCTGGAGAAGATTCAACCATGATTCGGGTCCAAGGATTCCAATAAGGACTTTCAAAGTAAATGAAATTAGAATCCAATGAAAGTTTAACTCAAACTTTCTAGTTTTATTTCATGATATTGCAAAAGAAACATCCCTTTGAAGCTTAAACACAACATTTTCATGAAATTTTATCTTAGCCCTATCAAATGGTTTTGACTTAAAAATTGTTAAAGTTGTATTATATTTAGAATGTTTGAAATCTAAATTTCCTCACGTGCTCACCTCACCAGCAACATCACTCAATTGAGTGTGAAAGTAGATAATTTTAAAGTATTTACAAGCTTACAGATAAATATTTCACCACAACCCATATCACTTTTATAGACTCCCCAACTCCTCCAAATGATGTCGGAATTTTTCGAACTGTTTCTCCAGTTTCCTAAATGAAGTCCTAGTAGAAGTAGAGAAATTACCATCCGTCATCAATGAAGAGAGAAGCACACAGTAACAACAAGATCTATAGAAAGAAGGGACAAATACACCATTAACAACTTTCCAGAATTTCATTAGCACTGATCATGATCTAAACAATCAGCGCATATAACAGTTATGAAAACCACCCAAGAGAGATTCGTATTCACTATGGTCAATCAAAGTTTAACTATATAAACATAAACCCCAGATTAATTGTTTTTATACTAATCAAAGAAAATTAAAAACTAACAACAAATAACTAGTAATTGGGAATTTAGGGTGTCGAATAAGAGGATCTTTTTCCTCACATTTAGGTAAAGTTATTGGAACTGCGTCTCTGTTAGCCATTTGAATGTCTTCTTCTTGTAGAAGCTGAAGATTTCTTTTTTTCTGTATGGATGTTTTTTACAAATGTAACTTTAATCTCAACAAAGTTGCAATTTATGGCTGGAAATGTGAAGGAGAGGGAAATAGGGTTTAGCAGCTCCTATATTAATTTTGGGGGAAAAAGTACAGTGATTTTTTTTGTTTTTTTATGAATTTATTTTTTGGCCAGTTAGAAATTGGAGAATGTGTTAAATATATCGGAGTGAATACACCATTTTAGTGATAATTTTTTTTATAAAATTTATAGGTTATAAAATCTAGCTCATAAGAATATAATCACAAAGAGAAGACTGTAAGAGAAGTACATAGAAGAAGCAATTTTTTTTCTTATTCAACTGCATGTAAATCTCATATATATATAATACAATAGTGAATGAACAACCTTATTTAAAGGTTGAGAAATCAATCCAAAAGACATATATTAAGTATCATAATAAACAGATATATTCTTATCCAAAAGGGTTCATGAAACCTAGTGAATATGAATTGTTGTTCATCTACTAACTTTGTGGAGTATTCACTCATTCAATCAATTTATAACACTCCCCCTTAGATGAACATAGATATTGTGCCTTGTTAAAACCTTACTAGAAAATACCCATTGGGAAAAACATTCTATTGAAGGAAAAGAGTACACATATCTTTTGATAAACACTATTTATTGCCTCATTAAAAAATATTGCGAGAAAAACACAGTGGGACAAAACCTCTGTCAAGGGAAAAAGTGTGCGACGCGTATTATCCTCCCAATGATTAAAACAATACTTAATTTCTTGCGATGATGTATCCAATCTTTGTACATTGTGGTTGGTATATTCTTTTTCAAAAAAAAACACACATTTCTTGAATATGGTGTGTCATTTATCTCAACAAGACGCACTCTCGACTTGCTTCATGGAGGACTTTTATTTTTGGATAGCAACATTTCCTTTATTGGTCGCCAGGATATTATTGTGCCTTCACATGAAAATAAATAGTGTGTTTGAGATCAGATAAATATTCTGCAACTGCGTAACCAATCAACTCAGAAATAAAATCTTTGGAATAGATGAAGCCATGCCTAGGGTCCTTGAAAGATATTAAAGTATAGACATAACACCATTTCTATGTCTTTTTATATGGGAGGAACCGAATCTTGCTAGTAAATTTACTGCAAAACAGATATCTGGTCAAGTAATGTTAGAAAAATGCAATAGTGCCTTGATTGGTCTAAGATATGAAATTTCATTACCAATAAACTCTTCATCCTTCTTTTTAAGATCAAAGAGAATCTCAAATTATCTCATAATCATTGGGGTACTCAATAAAAAGGTGAATAATCTAGTTAAAATCACATCAACACTTTTCTGTGTATGTGTACTAATAGACAAATATTTTATTTGTAAAACTATCAATATGTAGATTAAGACAAAATTTTGTATTTTGCAAGAGCTTTTCATAAAAATACAAGCACAAATAGGATCATTCTTTTATACACTTTTCTTCCTTGAGTATTTCAATCCATTGAAGGATTCTTGAAACTTTATTAAAAAATGTTTCTTTGAAACTCGTAAATGCTTCACACACATTAATTACTTCAAGGATTTGTATATAACCTTCATTATTGTCTTGGTCAATATATTACGAGAAATACATGTTGTATCGCCACACAATAATATTATTTTGGTCGTGACCACAATCCTTATTGCAATAGTCTTCTTTCTTTTGCCCTTTTGGTAGATCACAAATAAACGTACCATCATATTTATGACATATAAACGTGCACGACCATTGACCATTTTTGTCAAATAAAATTTATTTATTTCTCTCAAACCTCCCGTAGAGATGAGATGTGGCATATATTATTTTTTCTCAAAAATTCCATAGGGGTGAGTTGTGGCATATATCCAACCCATAATGATTTTATCACATCTTGACTCATTCTCTTATAGAGTGATCAAGCATTAACGATACTCATCACAAGTCACATTCTTTTTAGGGAGTGGACTAATCATTTATATGTACTTCATAAATTTGCACTATACGTACATTATAACTTTTTTAAAATTCATCATATTTCCATGACACACCTCAACATCACTTTGTAAGATCACGTGTACCATCACTTTATATTCGTGTCTGTTGATGGGGGATTTTTAAACTTGTAATATTATTGGGTTGACAACATTCACAAGTCCAATGACCTTTCATACCATTTTGATAGTAAAAATTGCCTTCAAGTTTTGAAGAACTATATGAAGAACCCATAGTGTTCTTCCTTTTGTAATTATCACAACGATGCCTATTATAATTTCATCATTTCATGCCCTATTTCATATCGCTAATTAATTGCCATCTTTAAGACTAATTATTCACTGCTACCACATTCATATGATTGAATGGAGCAAGTCAACAGGTGGATTTCAAAGTAATCACATGTTTCTACCACATTATTTTCAAGGTATGGATCAAATTCAATATGATGAATTTTAAGACTTTTCATCAAAAATATATTATTTTTTCTCAATCATCATTTTATCACCACTATGGTGCATTGAGAATCAAACTCAATGTCTTATCAATACAAGGAGCATTAGGCAATAATTATATGAGACCTGAACCCAATACATTATCATCACAGTGCAACAAAACTCAAATTGTTGTCTTAGCCTCTTGGTTCTATAGAATTTGAAACTACCGTCTTATCCTCAGATATTTTTCATTATGTGCATCTAGAATTAACCGGATGACTTACCCTTTTGGTGCGATGAGGCTTGAATCTGTCGCCTTAACCTTCAATCAATGTCATATAAGTCAATACCAATAGAACTCAACAATGAGCCTTTAAATGAAATCAAGAATTATAGAAGAAAATTTAGTCAAAATAAGCTCGAGAGTTTTCTTGTCTATAGCAATTATAAATATTAATAGGTTCCTCATTATTAACACTTAAAAAATCAACATGAAAATTTACTTCTCTATCTTTCAATTCATTTTAGTAACGAAAAATTGTTCGTATAATCATAAACCAATGTATAAAATTATTAAAGTAAAACAAATCAATACGTTCTACCTTTTCATATATCAATTATATACTAAAAAAAAATTATTAGTATAAGAGGAACTTTTGAATATATAAATGTGTAACAAGAAAAACTAAATAGAACATGTTCCTGCTCACAAGTGTTTCAACTACAACATTTTTGCGAAGAACTACAACTTTTAGGGCATATCATGTTGATAACGTGTTATAAAATCAAGCTCATAAGAATATAATCATAAAAAGAAGAAGACAAGAGAAGTAGATAAAAGAAGAGAAAATTTCTTCTTATTCAAGTGTATGTAAGTCTCATATGTATACCATACGATAGTAAATTAACGACCCTATTTATAGGTTGAGAAGTCACTCCAAAAGTCACCATATTAAGCATCCTAATAAATAGATACATTCTTATCCAAAAAGGTTCATGAAAAATAGTGAATATTGATAATTGCTCATGTAGTAACATTATGGACTATACACTCATTCAATGAATTTATAACACTATAATACTACATTTGCAAAGTGTTGATTTTAAAATTATAAAAATAGCACACCTTAAAAGTGTAGTGATTTGTGTAAATAAGTAAGACCAATTATATCGTGATATGACAATGTTTATAAGTGTTTCTTATTCCATTAAAGAGCATGATTTAATGTGGCCAAAAACAAAAAATTAAGGCTACACTTTAAAAGTGTACCCAAAAATATTTTAGGCAACACTTTACAAGTGTTGTCCATATTTAGTGTCACCTTAGGCATAAAATGGTGTAGTGTGCCTAGATAATATGGTCTATGTAGGTTATTGACTATTCTCATCAAGTGGGATGCATTCTAGTATTGGATACTACAACGTTTAGGCAGTGGAATGAGATGCTATCTAGACATGACACGAGTAGTCTTTTAAGGTGCTAGGGTGTAGGTTCCCTAGGTCCTTTTCAGATAATTATGTGAAGTCCTCTAAATGCTTAAGTGGATCTTAAATGACTTAATGAATAATTATGACTTGATTTACTGTAGGATGAATAAAAGTATCATATCAAGGGTATCTTTAAGGGTTTCCTATGTAGACTTGAAGAGGGTGGATGAGCGGCAGGGTGTGTGTGCAGTCTCTTCGTGTTTTACTCAAGTGAATCTTAGAGTAACCTTTAGTAGGAGTGTTATATGTTAATATGTCATGAAGTGTAAAAATTGTTATTATGTTGATTACTTGGAATATGACATACATATAAAGGTATTGTTATGTTAAATGTGATTCTTACACCCACGTGATAGAAGTTTTCCTCAAAAGAGCATGTTTTACATAAATATCCATTTAGCATGATTTTATTGCATTACACCATACTTAGTACATTCTAATGTACTAATTACATATATTGTCTTATCTCTTAAGGTGTAGGTGCCATTTGAGAGGAGTCTTTGAAGTAAAACCTTGGATACTAGCATTCCATTCAAGAAAGTGTTGGTATGTCCTCAATTGTTCTGAGGACGTATCTATTTATAGGTTCCTTCTTGAAGAATATTGTGATAGACTTTGATATTGTCACGACCCAAAAGTACACCTTAGAAGATAAGGCATCCTTTTTGTCATGACACGATGTACTTGACCTCTCGGAGGTCTTATACAAGCCTTTAGACATCATTTATTGCCCACATGTATGAAAAGTAGTGCAAAATTAAAAAAATTCACACGAATAATATTTCAAAACATCTTTCATTGAAAACAATAGAATTTTTGTGTCTCAACGTAGCCATCTTTCACTCATGATTATCTTATGGACACGACCCATACATCAAAATATAAAAAACTAAGTCTATTACAAAACTTTTGAATCAAAGAAATAAAAGATACTAATGTCCTCGAATCTAGTGAGGACATACCCCAACTTTCCTTGAAAGAGTCCTAGTTTGAAAGCTTTTCCTCAAGATGCCTCTCAATTCAACCGACACCTTTAGATATAAACAAAATGTATGGAATTAGTACATAGAATATACTAAGTATGGCATAATGCATAAAATCATGATAAACAGACATTTACATGAAACATGCACTTTTAAGTAAAATTTCATAACATAAGTATAAGAAACCACATTTAACTCCAACATGACATATAAGTCACAGAACAAGTAATCACACACAATAGCTATAACATGACATCCTCCTCCCAAAGGTTATCATAAGACTTACTTAAGTAATTCAAGAAGAGACCGCCCATACACCCTCTTAAAGATTACCTACATAATCCTTAATACTACCTAACATTAGATTATGTCCATTTCATTAATTAAAATTCCTATCTAGAGTTACTCCTTAGACTGCCCTAAGTAAGATATGAAGAGAGAAATCATATACCCTCTCCACACCTTAACTAGGCAATCCTTAAAGCTACTCTAGGTAAGTACTTATTCATCAACAAACTTTTAACTTAAGTCCTTATATTCATTAGATCATTAAAGAGACATCATTCTTCTGGACCTTCACATAATGGTCTTGGAGAAAACCCAGGGAACCTACATACAACCATCTTCAAAGCCTAATCATGTAATGTCTGGATAACATCCCATTCGACTGCCTAAACTTCATTGTACTTATCCACATTAGCATGTATCCTAGATGATGAGAGTAAGCAATATAAGACATAGACCATACTAGCTAGGCATGGAATCAATTGTCTACCCAACTCCGAGGGAGGGTTGTTCTAATTGCCAAAGATAGAACTAGGACACATCCCATGTCGGCACACAGTTAAGGAATATAATGGGTTTGTTTGTTCTCTAATATAATTTTAATTAGAGCCACTCCCCAAGCATACTCACTCGGTTCTAGACTTTTTTTCTCATAGAGTATTTCAATAAAGGATCATATGAAGGGGTACCATATCTTGTTCGTAACCAAATCACAATACAACTGACAAAAGAAAGTCCCTAGGGTTGACTACAGTGGTTAAAAGGATAGCTCAACGACTTTCGTAAGGATTATTTTATGACTTTCTAGCCAATCAATCCTAAGTCCACCATTCACAAAAGAAGGATACCATTACGACTTTCAATTTCAAGGATATCATGACCTTCAATCTATGGTGAAGGTTCCACATAAATGACCTTCTTAACTATGTTCAAGGTCACGTGTCAATCACACATATACATACATGACTAAGGAGCTTTAGCATACTATGTCAAGAATCCATATTCACATTCTACATGTATCATGTAAGAGACACAAGTCTACCAAAACAAGACACACATATACTTTACCTTATCACATGTGGCATGTAATTCAAGAAACACATAGGAAAAACCAAGTAAACTATAGTCACCGTATTCACTACTATAGCAAAATCAAAATAAGTCATCACGAGTCTTATACAATCCATCAAGAAGCTTCATACTTCAAAATCAAGTAACATACATAAACACTTCACTATAGACAACTAGTGACACTTCTCATCAACTAGAAGAACTCATGTTTTGACTTCAACATATACACATAAGTAATATAGATCTTCACAATGATCACATATACAAGTTAAAATATGATTATACAATAATTCATAAAGTCATGTTGACGAGGCCACATTTCTCACAAGTAAATCACATAAGCACCGCCACCGTAAGTGGATCATACCAAACATCACAATTTAAACATCTACACTAAACAATATAACTAAGGTTAGGTCAACATTTAACCAATTCAACCTCAACACCTCTAATCAATCAAATTCAATCAATCCAATATATAAGGCTCTTAACAATAGTCGTAATCTATAATTCTAACCAATTATCCAAGTATACACTGAACCAACACAATTCAATATGGAATTCATCAATTTATGACAGCCTATATAAAATTCTAACATGCTTCTTACGTAATTCAATAGTCCTAATTAAATTACAAAAGAATTAAAAACAATTGAGACATAATCAAATAACCAATAATATAGTAAAAATTGGGATTTCATGATTTTCATGGGCTTATAGATATTTTAACTTAGAATCATCTAAATAAAATCAATTCAATCAAAAACTATTTCGTAAAAATGTTTTAGCAAGAACCCATGGCTGGATATCAAAATAGGACAAGTCATCGTTTCAAAAATCTTTGGAAAACACTTTGAAACGTGGATCCTTGAAGAATAAGATTGGAGGATTAAAACATACCTTAATTGATTCTAGATAAATTTTTTTTAGCATATTTGATTGAGAAATCAAGCTCTAATCTCCAATCTCCCTTCAAGATTCAGTGGTGTTCTTGAAAGTTCTTCTTAGGGATTTTGGATTTTTACTTTTGAAAGTGATTTTATCTGAGTGTTCAATACTTATAAATCAACTTCAAATATTCAAAATAACCTTAAGAAACGTCCCAAATAATATTTAGAACACTTGGGGAATCACCCAAATACCCCTAACCTTGGTTGAGACATTACCGAAAATTACACGTGTCATCGACGGTTTCCATTCGATGCCAAGTTGATCCATCGACGGGACGTCGTGGCAAAAATTTAATGGTATAAGTGACTACCGTTTTGGGATTTTAATATCCAATAACTATGTCTCAACCTTCACCCTAAACGACGGGGCGTCGATGGACCTACAGTCCGTTGATTGCCCCTAGTTGGTTGGGCTGGTTTTTTATTGTTTTAGATACAAGTTGGGTCCTTATAAAGCATCCTTTAGTGGGTCATTATGAATTTTTTCCTTCACGTTTGCACCCAAAATATACATGTACACATGTTAGGAACCTCTCATATCAATTTCAACCAAAACCAATGTAACACCTCTAAAATGATTTAGGCAAAACTATAGCTTAATAGTTGAGTGATGAGGTTATAAAGTAATAAAATTGTTTATAATGAGGCTTATAGGTAGTGCCTAAAGTTTGGTGAAGTTTGGAGGTCAAACGTCCAAGAACGTCCATGACATTCGAAAGGTTTGCCTTGAAACATCTGGTGTGTCTTAGTCTATTTTTTGATAGTTATAAATGTTCATTTAAGATAACATTGTTGTGATGGGTCCTAAAAATGTGTACGGGTATATTTGTATTGCAAACGTGATAACATGGCAACATGGATGACATTAACATGAGTGACATGTAATCCTCAAGACCATTCACATGGATTCAAGCAAAGAATCTCCAATGACTACAATCAATGTTCATGAAAAGGGAAGCATTAGAGGAGATTGAAGGTCATCAAAGAAGGACATATAATGAGTTAACATTACATGAAATTGGGATGGAAGAAGTAAAGAGGCCATGTGTGCAAATGGCCTCATGAATTCAAGAAATCACAAAAGAAGAACAAAACAAGGCCCTTACCTCATTGAGGGAAAAATTGTCAATGAAGTGTCTTATTTTTTCTTTTGTATAAATATTAGTCTTTTATAATTTTTCAAGACTTAAGTCTATATTGAATATTGACTCTCAAATTGTAGTATCTTCTTAGTGAGTAATTAGTGAGCAATTAGGGTGAATCTTGGGATTTCTAGTTAACTTCTTGAGTTTGATTAATCTAAGTGCTACCCCTTTGTGATTCTTGATTTCATTTGAATTATTCTTCCTTGGGTTAAATATAGGTTGTTGAAGTCAATTGGG
This sequence comes from Solanum neorickii, assembly GCA_027704865.1. Lineage (NCBI taxonomy): Eukaryota > Viridiplantae > Streptophyta > Magnoliopsida > Solanales > Solanaceae > Solanum > Solanum neorickii. The sequence goes on from JAKWJC010000369.1 coordinate 33,577,025, forward strand.
ATGTGACGGTTTTAGTCCCTTGTTGCCCATAATTTCAATAACTTGAGTATTAATCCACATATATTTTATTTCTTTGTGTCTTTCCTTGTTTGATCTTTATCAAAACGTCTGGGAAAAACTCCCCAAGGACCAGCCAAGGGGGTCCTTGAGGAGGACCTAACATCTAACCAAAAGCTTTCAAAATCAGCCTCAACTACGGATGAAAATCGACGCCGAGTAGGCTGGTCGCGCCCCATAGATTGGTAGCGTAGGTTGACACATAGGCTGGGGATCATGTTCTCTCATTTTTCCAGCATCTAACCCAAACCACACCAGCAGGGCGGTCCATTGGTTGGGAAACGAGGCATTGTTTTGTGGCCGTTTGTGAGACCTGCAATTTTTTGTAGGGTGTCATCCAAGTCAAGGGTACTTTGGGGTTTTCACCTAGACTTCCTAAAATTATATGGATCGTTTATTAGGATTATTTTAGGTATTATAAATAGTTTTATAAGTCTAAAACATTTAGATGAATTCATTATTTCAAAATAAAATTAAAAAACCCCTAAAGAACTCTCTAGACCACCATTAAAGCTTGAAGGGATATTGGAGCTTGGAGGGTGATTTCTCAATCAAATCTTCTTAAATTTCGTTGCTTAGCATCAATCAAGGTATGACTTTCATCGTTGAATCTCTTTTCTTCAAGGATCCAATCTTCTAAATGATTTTCAAAGACTTTTCAAAAGAAGAACTTCTAAAATTTAATCTAGATATGGCTTCATGCATAAAATGTTTTGAATCATTGTATTATGATTGAATTGATGTTTATTTCTTGATTTTATACTAAAAACTCTATGAACTAGTTTTGACTATTTTATGGGTGATTTGATTATGTCTCTATGCTATTAATTCCTTGTGTAGTTTGTTCAGTGCCGTTGAATTATGAAAGAATCATGCAAGAAGTGAAAGTAGGATGTCCTAATTTTATAAATTCATGTTATATAATCTTTGATTCATTTTAATTATTGGATTGAGTTTGTGACTATGACTATTGGTAAGAGCCTGTATATATTAAGTGACTTGAATTTGCTACGGATTGAATTTGTGAGATTGGATTGGTGGTATATTGACCTAACTCTCTCTATAATGTTTAAAATTGGAATTAGATTATGATTATTTTTTGTATGGTCCACTTATGGTGGCGGGTTTATGTGTTATACTTGTGAACAATGTGGCCTTATTGCATTACATTATGAATTATGGAATTATTATGTTATAACTTGAATATGTGAGTATTGTGAAGGTCTTTATGACTTATGTGTATATGTGAATTAAAATCATGAATTCCCCTGGTTAATGATATGTGTCTATAGTAGTATATAGTGAAGTTTTTATCTTTTTTACTTGATGTTGAAGTATGATAATATTTATATATTATATGAGACTTGTAATGGATTATATTTGATGATGTTGACTATGTTGTCCCTATGAGCTTCTTGAATGATATGTTATATGTAATAAGGTGAAGTATGTGTGTGTCTTGTTCTTGTAGACTTGTGACCCTTACTTGATACATGAAAATGTGAATAGGGATTCTTGAATAAGTATGTTAAAGCTTCTTAGTCTTGTATGTGAGATTGAAAACATTTGACAATGAACATAGTTATGAAGGTCCTTTATGTAGCAACTCTCCAACATAGATGAAAGGTTATGATATGCTTGAAGTTGAAAGTCGTAATGGTATCCTTTTTGTTTGAATGATGAACTTAGGGTTGATTGGCAAGAACTACATGAAATCATCCTTCGAAAAGTCATTGAGATATCTTCTAAGCCATTGTAGGTAGCCTTAGTGGACCCTCTTTGGTAAGGTGTATTCTGATTGGGTTATGGAAAATATATGGAACCCCTTTATATGCTCATTTATTGACATACTCTATGAGAACAAAGGCTAGAACTGAGTGAGTAGGCTTCAGAAGATTGTCTAACTATGATGACATTAGAGAACAGAGAAACCATTTATATTTCTTAACCATGCCCCTACATAGGATGTGTCCTCGTTATACCATTGGAAAGTCAAATAACTGTCCATTAGATTTGGTTTTCATGACTCCGGATTCCATGCATAGCTAGTATGGTCTATGTCGGTTATTTCCTATTCTCATCATATGGGATACCTATTAGTGTTGGAGAATTTCTATGATGTTTAGGTAGTGGTGTGGGACGCTATCTAGACATTGCTCGATTAGGCTTTGAAGATGTTAGTGCGTGAGTCCCAATGTCTTCTCCAAGACGATTATTTCAATGTCGTTAAGTGTTGATGTCTCTTAAATCTACTAAGTAAGATAATGAATTAAGCTAAAAAGTATGTTAATGAATAAGTGCTTATTTAAAGTAGCTTTAATGATTTTCAAGTTAAAGGGTGTGGAGGGGGTACATGAAGGGTCGTTTCATGTCTTACATAAGGAAGTCTTATGAGTACCTTTTAGATAGGAAGGTTAATTGATGAAATAGACATGATTTGAACTTCGGTAGTCATAAGGATTATTTAGGTAAGCTTGAAGAGGTTGTATGAGCGGTCTCTTTCTTGAATTACATAAGTAAGAATTATGATAACCTTTTGGAGGAGAGTATCATACTATGTGCTATTGTGTGTTACCTAGGTGACTGTGAAGTCACTATGATTTTTGTATAAATTATATATGACTTGGAATGCATTCTAAATGTGATTCTTGATGTTTAAATGTGATTCTTATACTTTTTATATGATTGTTTAATAAAAAAGAACATGTTCCTTATAAATTTGTGTTTCGCATAATTTTATTCATTATGCCATAGTTAGTACATGTATTATACTAATTCCATACATTTTGTCTATATCTAAAGTTGTAGGTGGAAGGTGAGAGGTATCTCAAAGCAAAGCTTTGAAACTATGACACTTTCAAGAATAGTTGAGATATGTCCTCACTTGTTTCGAGAACATTTCTATGTTAGAATTCTTTTATTCAAAGTATTGTAATAGACTAAGAATTTCTATATTTCGATTGTATTGGACGTGTCCCAAGTATTATTGAGTGTAAGAATGACATATGTTGATACTTAGTATTTCCTATGCTTTTTATATGAAAGATGTTTCGAGATATTATTCGATTGAAACGATTTTATTCCGCACTACTTTTCATACATGTATGCAATGGATGATGTCTAACGGCTTGTACAAGACCTCCGATAGGTCAAGTAAGTAGTGGTGTGACCTAAGAATGCCCTAACTTCTAGGGTGTACATGCGGGTGTTGAAAAACTTTGTATCAAAGTATAGGTTATGAAGTAGTACTTACGAATCAAGTAGTCTCAAAAGTCCATGTCGATTAGAGTCTTGTTCATTGGTGTCATTCATGATACATTCATGAGCGAAAAGCTATAGTATGATAGAGTTTCCCTTCATTTCTAGTCTTATGTCGTGCCATAGAGTAAAAAGTTATGAGTGTCCTTCTAAATATTTTTCATTATGTTCTTAGGAAGATGAATACTAGAAGGATGGCTGCATGGAGGATTGAAGAAGAGAGGGTGAATGAGGAAATTCCTCATCAAGTTGAGCAAGTGGAGCAAGTTCTTCAAAGTGGAGAAGTTCCACAAGGTACTCAAGGTTTTCAAGTTCCTAGTGGGAGTCAAGGGTTTCATGTTCCAATTGTTTCCTTGGACTTGACTAATGGACAAATTAGAGAGGATCTACTTACCCTAGATGAAGACATGACTACTAATGTGACTAGGGATATTGTGCCTTGGGTTAATGTTTTGGAGAGCACCATGATATCTAGATTGAGAGACTTTGTCTGGATGAATCCTTCTAACTTTCTATGCTATAACGTGGGGGAGGATACCCAAAAGTTTCTTGATGGTGTGTACAAGCTGTTGAGTGTCATGGGGATGATTTCTAGGGAGAAGGCGGAGTTAGTTTCGTACCAATTGAGGGATGTTTCTCAAGTTTGGTATGCTCAATGGAAAGATAATAAGTCGGTTTAGTCGGTTCCTATGGAGTGGGAAGATTTTAATGAGGCTTTCGTAGAAAAGAACTTTCCCCGTGAGAGGATGGAGGGGATGGTTGAGGAGTTCATTAATCTTAAACAAGGTAATATTAGTATAGAGGAGAATTTCTTGAAGTTCACTATGTTTTCTAGGTATAATCTATCCTTGGTGTCTAACCCAAGGAATTGGATGAGTAGGTTTTTTACCAGAGTTTCCGACCTTATGAAAGAAGAATGTCATACGACCATGCTCCATGGTGACATGAAATTGTCTAGGCTGAAGAGGATTGGATCTATTGAAGAAAACCAACCTATGTTCAAGAAGAGGGCTCCATCGCAAGATGTACCTAGGGATCCTATGGTCAACTTGAGAAGGGTAGTGGTTCTCAAGGTGTTAACCCTACTTATGTTACTTGTAGGAAGAAACACTATTGGAAATATCTAGTTGGTATTGGAAATTGCTTTGGTTGTGGTAAGGAAGGACATAATGTGAGGGATTGTCCTTATATTTTGTCTAGAGAAGGAGAGGGCAAGCAAGCTCCTCCAAGTGTTCCGGAAGATTATGTTCCAAGGAAGAATCACTTCAATGCACTCTAGGCTAAGGGATTAACGAATGATGATGATGACGGTGGTAAGTTATAGTTTCTACCTTTAATTATTGTGGGTTCCTTCTAAGTTAGGGAGTGTGATAAGTAGTAGAGTTTTGATTAATTGTCTCTTCTCTTCTATTTTATTCAATCTTGAGAGTTACAAAGTCAGAGTACCGTGTAGCATGTCACATCGTATTTAGAAGTCTTGTTAGAATTGAATTTCATTGATTCTTTGCATTGTGCATTTTATGAGGTTAATATTATATTGTAAATTGATTTTATATGGTTTTTATCTCTCATATTGTCATTCTTTCATCATTAATTGCTTAAAAGTTGAATTTTTAAAAAATTGAGCCTACATTATTATAAGGCCTTTACAGTTCACTATAAGGATTATGAAAAAATGACTAAACTGTTCTTTTGTGTAAAATGGTTATAATGTGTATAGAATTTATTAATATAAGAGTGATAATGAGTTGCAAATTAGTTTCTATCATGTTGTTGTGTTTTGAGTCTCATAAAGTATTTGAAATTGGTGTTCCTCTTAAATTTTTTATTGTGTATTGTGTATTATGGCTATGTTGTGCTAATCTTAAGTTAATAATCTCTTGAAAGTGCCTAAAATGAAGCAAGTGTCATTCGAGGACGAATGTTGTCCAAGTGGAAGAGAATGTAACACCTCTAAAAGTACTTAGATGAAACTAGAACTTAAAACTTGTGTCAGGAGTTTATAAATTACTAAAATGGTTTATATGAGGTTTATAGTCAGTGTCTAAGGTTTGATAAAGTTTGGAGGTCAAATGTCCAAGAATGTCCATACTGTTCAAAAGGATTGCCTTGAAAAGTCCTTGTGTGTCTTACTGTGTTTTGTCAAGTTTTATGTGTTTGTTTTGGATAAATTGATTTGAGGGTTCCTAAAAACGTGTAAGAGTACATTTGGATTGGAAAATTTCGTGCAAAACTCCCCAAGAACCTACCAAGGGGGTCCTTGAGGAGGACCAAACTCATAGCCAAAAGCTGTCAAAACCAGCCTCACCTACGGATGGCATTCGATACCCAGTAGGCTGGTCGACTCCCTGTATGTTTGTGGAGTAGCTTAAAACTTAGACTGGGTAGCATGTGATCCCATTTGGCCAGCCTCTAACCCAAAACATGGACTAGCAAGACGATTTATTGTTTAGGCTACTGGGTGTTGTTTGGTGGCCGTTGCTGACACCTACAATTTTCTGCAGGGGCTCAGCCATGTCAAGGGTACAATGGGGTTTTCACCTAGCCTTCCTAAAATTAGTTGGATCGTTCCTTAGGTTATTTATATATTATAAATAGTTTTATGCGTCTAAAACACTAATATGAATTCATTATTTCAAAATGAAAATCCTAAACCCCTAAAGAACTCATTAGACCACCATTGAAGCTTGAAGGTAGATTGGAGATTGAAGAGTGATTTCTCCAACAAATCTTCTCAATTATCGTGTCTTTGCATCAATTAAGGTATGATTTTCATCCTTGAATCTCTTTTATTCAAGAATCCAATGTTCAAAGTGATTTTCAAGGACTTCTAAAAAACATGAACTTCTAAATTGTAATCTATTCATGGTTTCTTGCATAAAACGTTTTGAACTGATGTTAATTTGATGAATTTAGACTTAAAACTCTATCAACCCATATAAATTATGATACCCTAGTTTTTACTATTTTATGGGTGATTTGATTATGTCTCTATGCTATTGATTTATTGTGTAGTTTTTTAGGTTTTGTTGAACTACGAAAGAATCATGGTATAATTGTTAGTATGCTGTCCTAATTTTATTAATTGATGTTGTATTATATTTGATTCATTGAATATGGTGATTACTGTATTGAGTTGGTTACTATAGCTATTGGTAAGAGCCTTTGTATATTGAGTTGGTTGAATTGACTACGGGTTGAAGTTTTGAGAGTGGACTGGTGGTATGTTTACCTAACTCTCTCTCTAATATGCAGTATAGTTATTGGATTATTATGATTGTCACATCCGGGGAGTACCCCCTAAAAGTAACCGGGAACTCCCAAACTTGGAGAATAGGAATTTTAAGCCTTCCTTCAATGTCGTCACAAACCCTTCAATGACTGGAACCTAAAACGTTTAGGAAAAAATGGAAAAAATGGGGGTAGCATATCACTTGTACAAAGAATAGGAGCACATGCACACACCAAATAAAATCATGCTAAAAAAGGGACTGTACATTAAAACATGCATTTTCCCTTGAAAAGCCTTATGCACATTCAAGAACCAATACAAGTCAATAGTACATATTCATTAAGTCAAGAACATTGTTATCAGAAGACCAACGACACTAAGTCTAGTCAAGTCAACTTGCATATTCAATATAATTGAACACATAATAAAGACAACTCTGTCATCAAATTATAACATCAACAAGCATGGATAAGAGTTCATAACATCATAACTAAAGTAAGACCATTACTCATAGAACCTTATCAATTCACTAGTGCAATGACTAAGAAAATCTCCATAATCTCACTCAATCAAGTAAAGCTAAAAAGAACCATAAAGAATACCCAACATTACATTCTATATCATTAAGAGTACTTAACATTATACTTTAGCAAATGAGATCAAACCCATGTTCATCAGTGAAACAAACATCATATAATGTTATGGACTTGTAATATCATTATATATATATCATTTACATTAATAATCATATACATACATAAGAACATCTTTCCAATACCTCCCTCAAGTCTAACTAGTGCATTGTATAGGTAGAGTCCCATACCCCTACCTAGACTAAGCTAAACCCCTTAGGTGTCATCCTAGTTAGAGTTCATTCATTACTTCTTTATACCTTTTTGGGAACATCTTGCCTCAACCGATATAGACTACTTATCAAGGCAGTACCACAACGTGAACATTTCTTTTATATGGATCCACTTGCTAGTATTCCTGTGTGGAACAACATAGTTCAAGAAATAGGAGATGTAGTTGGGACCCTCTTTATGCTACATGCATTATAGTATACAATATCATGAGTACATTAGATAATTCTACCTTCTCTATGTGGAAAGGGACACTCCTCACTCTAGTTGACTCGGTGCTAATCTAGAGTCCATTTTGAAATGTCTTTAATGCCTTTATTAATCATCATAGATTAATGTTGGTCATATGGTCTATAACTTATATAATCATCATCATAGATCAATAAGAATTGCATGAGTATTGTACTTTTATTACAATTCATACATGTGGTTAACATATTTACATAATCATATCATGATACGACATATTGGTAAGTTATCACCATACTTTTGAAATGTAGACCTTAGCCAACCACTCATAAACCATAGTTCAATACATTTCAATTAAAAATCATACAAACCCTATCAATCTTAGCATAAGGTATAATTCAATACAAAATCATCACTTAATCAAAATAATCCTAATTAAGTAAATAACTGATATCAAAATACTTACCCTTATCTCCTTCACCATCCATTATCAATGGCTTTACCATTAACCAATCATTTCCACCCTACAATAGGAGTAAAAATATCATACAATAGTAATCTATACTAAGCCAATTGTATCATCACCATACCAATCAACTTTAATTCATAACCTAGGGTTTAAGGGAAAAGGGTTCATCATGAATTCTTCAAGACGTAGGTCTAATCTCAAAAATACATGTACATAGGCCATCCATAGAATAAATAAGATAGATACAATAATAAACTCAATCACAACCCCCTTTCAATTATCAAGTAAGAACAAAGATTTGGGGGAATTATGAAAAGGACATAATATATAAAAAGATTCCAACAATTACTATCAATTACACAATAATCCACACTATATTAGTCACAGGGAATCAGAATTCAACACAATCAATCATCAGTTTCAACTTTAGGAGAAAATTGATTTGTAGAGAAAACCTCGAAGAATTTGGGTAATTGAAATTTAATTTTGAGAGAACCTATTGAGGAAAGGAATCCCAAGAGTGTGAAGAACCAATACACTACTGAACCTTTTCCCTAGAAAATAGAGTGAAAAACTTTGGATACATTGTCTTGTTCCTCATGCTTCTTGTTCTTCAATGGAGGATTAATGGACAGAGAGAATGTACAAAGAGATCATAGCTATTCGGGTTTCAATTCGGGTCTGTGTTTTGGAGTGGGAAATGAATAAATATTGGCCTAAAGTAAATATATAGTCCATCCCCAAAATATTCAAACTACCCCTCATTAAGTTGGACTTCCAGAAGTGAAGTCCAACTTAACTTCACTATGAAGCCTCGTGCATCTTTACGCCCCACTTCATGGTTTGTGAAGTGCTGATTGACTGTGGTGGTGACCGTGAAATTGTGAGGCAGTAGTTCCTTCCAAAGAACCTCACTATTGATCCCACCAAATAACTTTCACGATCACCCTATTCACCTTCCGCGAAGATGCACCACAACCCGTCAAGTGGATTGTGTTGCTCTCAAGCAGTAGCTCCCCAAACACCCCACTATGCTCACTTTCACGGAAGCCCCTTGACCTCCATAAAGTTCACCACGAGTTGTGAACTGACTCGTGGTGTATTGGACAATATCTAGGTCCACTGATGTCTTCTCCCCAATGGCCAACACGTCTTCACGAGCTTGCCCGTGGTCATGCTAGTGCAGAGTGAGGTAGTAGCCTCCCTTCTTGGGCAGTATTGGCCTCTTGGCTTTGGTTTGCCCTTGAACATTGACAGTCCTCACATCTCCTTGCTTTCTTAAGCCCTTCATTGGAACATAAGTCCATGCTCATTATCTTACCAATATAAGACCCTTTTACACCTCTTTAAAGCCATCAAGACACCCCACTAGTCCAAGAAATAAGTTCACCGAACGTCGTGGACTTTCTTTGACGTTTTTGACTCCAACACCTCCTAAATATTTTATGCACATTATTTTAGGACATCAAACAGTGTTCTCATACCTAGTAACTCATGTTAGGCTCTACATTAGTTCTTCCTTTGACTAGATTTTCTTGACAAAACTTGATGAGTCTTATTTACTGGATAATATCTTTGTTTTTGTGGTCTTTCATCATTGTTGTTTGTAACGATTAAAAATAAAGTTCAAAATATATGAATTAAAATAGTTTAAATATTTTTTATTTTTATTCTTAAAATTACAGGAACAAGAATGCTATAAATATAGTTGAAACGTCTTCTCGATATGTAGCTGGATAAAACTCTTTATTATCGTTAAATTGATTGCAAATTAATTTGAAATTTTCTTGAATCTATCTTCAATTTCGTTCAACTAGTAGATCATTAAATCATGTAGTTTGATACCACTGGTTGAGTTTGAAAATTAAGATTATGCGGAAGGTTGAAATTGCAAATCATGATGGTGACAAATTAGATGAAAAAATAATACTAAAAACATAATATTATTATATGGTTTTTATGAAAAACTAACAACAAAGAAGAGGAAAAATTACCAGAATATAATACTTCAGACCTTAATTTACATTATCTTATTCTAGTCTTTTATGGCAATTTATTATAAAATAAATAGCTACATGATTTAAGACCTATTTTATTAATTTAATGAGTTGATGATGAGAATCATACTTACCTTTTATTTTAGATCAAACAACATAAATTTCATTACTTTAGACCATAATTCTTGGAAGCCCATTGTTTTCTAATATACTTTCTTTAACATTTTTTTAGTCGAATGCATGAATCAGAAGTGGTTAAATACGTGAATCTATCAAAATTAATAGGAAGAGATATGTTATTCAATTAATTCAAATTAAATTGTGTAACTGAATTTCATTATTAAAGGAGTCAAATATGGGGATTTAACAAACAAAAAAATCTGATGGATCAATTAATATAAACTTTAACAGATTTATAGAAAAAAATTAAATCAATCATATTAACATATCTGGTGTTATAAACTTCATCTTCTTCGTCGATTCATTCCTTTGAATCCTGAATTTTAAAAGTATTTTTTATGTGGTGAATATAACTATATTGTTAAGGTATTCGACTTTACGGCTCTCTAAAATCTCTTATGAAAATAATAGAATTGATAAAATATTATTGATGGAGAATGAAACATACAATGATCTAGTCGATCCTATTCCGACTCTAGTATACAAGGTAACGACTTTCTTAATCTTTTGTTATCAATTTTACCTATTTTTTCTGAGTTTAACCCCTAGTAGTAGTGTTTATAAATAATTTGTGACTTGTACCAATGAGTGATATGATTTTTAAACTAAAACACTCCAACATTTGATAATAAATTATGGGTGTATTCCACTCGTGTTGCAAAATTGGGGGTGTATTTAAGTTTAATTAGATAAGTTAAGAAGTGCTTTTAAAGTTTTCAATAGTTGTTGATGAAACTATAATTTGCATTGATTTTAGGTTTATAGACAATATTCTTAGCTAAACTATATCTACTTTTGCAAGTTTGATCTTAGAAATATTTGATATTCACTGAACTATTACTAACTATCGTCAAATACCTATAAGGATCATTAAACTATGTGCTCTGATATCACTTGTTGAGTTCGAAAGTAATCAGGGGGTCATGTGATAGTTTACAATTGTAAATCAACATGGTGATAAATTAGATAAAAAGTAGTTATACTAAAAATATAATAGCGAAAAGACATAGATTTCCCCTAAACATTTCAGTTACACGTTTCAGCTATCATGACAACCTATTACACTCCTTTATAACTTAAAAGTAATTTTAATACCACCCTGCGATGTGCAACACCACTCTCATAAATAGCATTACGTCAACGCCATATCATAAATTATATTTTTATATATCTTTTTTTACTTTCTTTTCTTTATTACTTAACTATTATTTTATTAATTATATTTTACACTAATTAACTTCTAATTAATTATTAAAATTCTGTAATAATTCTATCTTCTTCATTGCAAAATGGTAAAGAAGAAACTTTTAGCAATGACCATCAAGAAAATTGCCCGCAATTTTGAGTTGATTAGTGGAGTGGAAGAATTTTTGACATTTCAAAATGTGCCCATAAGAAGGTTTTTTCAGTTTCTTCCAATGATTGGCCATAGAAACTAAGTTTTCATTGTTCTTTTTCGTGGCTTGTAGTTGTAAATATTCTTTCAGATTTTGACAGGCATTCTTTGTTGTTTTTCCATGTTCTTCCTAGCGATTTCTTAAAAATTTTCTTTCCATTTTCAGTCGATAACTAAATACTCAAAATTATTTGCCGAAGCCCTACTGAATGAAACCTCCTAAATTTTTACTCCTTTTTGAAATAATTTATTTTTTAATTGTTTGTTGTTATTGGTATATTTAAAGCTTAATGAACTTTGAAGAAGATGAGGAGGGTGGGAGTAAACATGAAAAAGAAGAGATGTGGTATTCGAGTTTATGAAATATTTAATGTTTTTTACATTAATAATTATCTGACACGCATGATTTTTTTAATTATTATTATTTTACTTTGTCAGGTTTGGGGAGGGGGGAAGGGTAAAAAAGTTCACTTTTAAATAGCAGAGATGTGTAATAGGTCATCATGATAGTTTAATTAAGCATGTAACTGACTTTTCGGTAAACCTTCAGGGGGGTTTATGTCTATTTATAAACAAAACTCTCTAGATGATTACATAATAAATGTCATTGTGTTCTTGATATGAGAATTTTTTTTTAATTTATAGAGTTTCAAGATTTTCGTCTAAGTAATGAATAAACTTGTCTATGTTTAATTTGACATACCACTTAAGAAGCTCCAAATAAAATGATATTTTTATCATATCACCTATAGAACAGAGAGTCGCTTAACTTTTATTTATAACCTCAAAGTCACTCAACTATAGCTTTTCCTCACAGAAAGTCACTCACCCAATAATTTTTTTCATAAAAAGTCATTCAACTTTCTTTTTATAACTTAAAAGTCGCTCAACTATTGATATATCATTTAGGAAGTCACCCAACCAATATAAATATGTTTTTATTAAATTTTAGGTGACTTTCTAAATGAAATATCAATAGTTGAGTGACTTTGAAGTCATAAAAGAAAGTTGAATGACTTTCTATGAAAAAAAAATATTATTGAATGACAGTCTGCGAGAAATTTATATTTGAATGATTTTGATATTATAAATGAAAGTTAAATGAATTTCTATAAAAAAAAAAAGTATTAGTTGAATCACTATATAAGATATTGGTGCCTTACACCACTTCTAGGATGACCTAGCGTGCATTGATACACAATTGAATTCAGCTATCATTTTATTCAACTCTTCATGCATATATGTTTTTCTTTTAGTGCCTCTAGTCATTATAAATTATTTAACTTAAGGTCTAGGTATTTTTATATTTATAATGTTGTACGTGATAAAAGTTTAGTGAAAAGGGAAGTTGACTACACTTTTATTATGTTGTGAAAATTAAACTGACTACACTTTTACCATTTTGTGAAAGCATGAGAGCTGAGAAATCATTGATGACATTATTGATTCACTTTGATTTATTAACTTTTGAGAAAATATTGGAATATTCAAAGTTGTGTTTTTATGAATTTGAGAAAGTGAGGAACGTGGTTCTATATAACTAACACTTTTGGTCCATTAATAGATAGAGTGGTATTTTCTAAAGGCGAAATGATCTGATAAATCTTGGTAGTTGGTTTTGTTTGTCATCTGAAATCTCTTTACTTATTATTTTGTCAATTAAACACTTAAAATCATTAAAAAAATTTATTTTAAATTCATATGATAGCGGACTAAAGCTTATGTGATGTTTATTTGCGGAATAGGATGAAATGTGTGGTTACACATGTTTAAAAGCAAGTAAATGTAAATAATTTAATAAAAAGAGAATACTAAAATTTTAAAAAAGATTATATAATGAAGATAAGAAAAGATCCCCTTCTTGGCTTCTTTCCCATTCCATTACTGTTACTCTTCTTCAACATAAGTTACCATTGCCGCCATGCCATCATCGCCTTTGGGCAGAACACACGGTCGAACAACGTCGGGCGTGGCATGCCATCATATCCATGCTATGGTGGAGGCGTAAAGAGTCCGACATCAAGAAGGGGACATGCACTCTGAACATGTGGGAGAAATTCCGCGAGGAGTTCAAGAAGGCATTCTTACCTAACAACTCCAACTATGAGGCAAAGCGCATGTTTAGGGAGTTAAAGCAAAAGGGCAGCATACGCGCGTATGTGCGGGAGTTCACCACCCTTACGCTTCAGATTCCAAACCTCACGGATTAAGATATGTTGTTCCACTTCCTGGATGGGCTGCAAAGTTGGGCCAGAACGGAGTTGGAGCGTCGACAGGTCGGGTCTATTGATGAACCCATCACGCAGGTCAAAGCCTTGATAGACTTCAGGCAGGAGAAGTCTCACAGTGCCTAGGAGGACGACGAGGAAGGTAGTCATGATGATAGTGGGGAAGATTGTGGCGAAGGCGAGGAGCAATGACCACAACCCAAGAGGCGAGGCGAGGAGCAACGGCTTCACAGGCGTGACACCTACAGGTCCAACGGCAAGAAATTCGGAGATCGTGGCAACACGGTGAGAAAACAAGTTTACAAGGGAGATGGTTGATACACATACAACGGGCCGCATAGTTATGCAAAGTGCCATGAACTGAAGAGTCTTGGTACTATCCTCCGAGAGCGGAAGGAAAATGAAGCCCAAGAAGAAGATGAAGTCGAGGAGACTAAGCAGTTGGGCTTGATAAGTCTATGCAAAGTGCCATGAACAGAAGAGTCTTGGTACTATCTAAGGCATGCGCTCAATTTATCGACATCACGATCAATGGGAAATGTGCTCATGTGTTGGTCGACACTGGTGTAGAGGCCAATCTCATGGCCAAGACGGCAACAACGAGGTTGGGGTTGCGTTATAGTCCAAACAACATCCAACTCAAGACGATCAATGCACCACCAACTTCTGTGGATGAAGTTGCGCACGGAGTGAGCATCACAATTGGCGACTGGCAAGGAAATATTAAGTTCTTCGTCGCTCCCTTAGATATCTATGATATTATTCTGTGGCAGGAGTTCTTCCAGCAGTGCCATACAGTGATTGATCCTTATCTCCAACAATTGATGATCATGGAGAAAGGAGGTTTATGTATGGTTCCAATGGTAAAGGCACAGAAGATGGAGGGACAAATCCAGCTGACGGCCATGAAGCTCGAGAGGGTCGACGTGAAGTTAACATCGGCAGCAACCATTGCAAGTTCGGGAGAAGACAATGATGCTGAAAAGTCCTTGCCACCGCACACGAAAAGGGTTCCAAGATGGAACACTGCCGTGATGAAAAAGAAGCCGCTGAGGCACTTGCCTCCTATGAAGGAGGAAGTTTGAAAGATCGGGTCGAGAAAGGTCGGGAAATCGCTGAAGAGGCTACTCGAGGGGATTGACCTACTACGTGAGTTGATGATTGCACGACAAAACTCGACATCGATACAGTCGCAATGCGACGTGGTCGTCGCATCATTAGGTGGGGGAGATTGTGACGTCCCGCCACCTTTCCAGCAAGTTCGCAGCATACGAAGGGGGCAGGCGGTCCAACTGCCTTGGAGAGGCTTGTGCAAGACTCTAGAGCCTTCTAGATTCTTGGGGCAGACTAGAGTATTCTAGGAGCCTTTTTGAAGAGCTAGAGACATATTCTAGGAATGTAGAACATGTATTGAGTGCATGTACTTAGGGACTTGTATAGCAGCATTTATTTACTCTTAGGCTTAGGGAGTCGTATAAATACGAGAATCATTGTATTTGTAAATCATCCATCAACTGAATAATAAAATACAAGTCATCTCTTCCAAAGTACTGTCTTTGTCTTTCTTCTTATTCTCTTAGTGTTCCGAGTAGAAAGGCTGACTTGAGCTTACGAGATCGTGAAAGAATCGTGATTAAGTTGTCAAGTGCCGCACGGAGTCTTGTTAGATTCTCTAGGTCTGTGACAATACGCTCTGTATACATTAGCATGGGATAACATTATAGGATTTCGGTCCTATTACGTTGGCCTTCGGCATAGGAGTAATGATTAACAAGGACAGTCGGGGGCATTCGTATTTCATAGTCAGAGGTGAAATTCTTGGATTTATGAAATACGAACAAATGCGAAAGCATTTTCCAAGGATGTTTTCATTAATCAAGAACGAAAGTTGAGGGCTCGAAGACTATCAGAAACCGTCTTAGTCTCAATCATAAACGATGCCGACCAGGGATCGGCGGATGTTTCTTTTAGGACTTCGCCGGCACCTTATGAGAAATCAAAATTTTTTGGTTCCGGGGGGGGGGGGTATGGTCGCAAGGCTGAAACATAAAGGAATTGACGGAAGGGCACCACCAGGAGTGGGGCTTGCGGCTTAATTTGACTCAACACGGGGAAACTTACCAGGTCCAGACATAGTAAGGATTGACAGACTAAGAGCTCTTTCTTGATTCTATGGGTGGTGGTGCATGGCCGTTCTTAGTTGGTGGAGCAATTTGTCTTCTTAATTCCGTTAACGAACAAGACCTCAGCCTGCTAACTAGCTATGCGGTGGTATCCCTTCGCGGCCAGCTTCTTAGAGGGACTACGACCTTTTAGGCCGCGGAAGTTTAAGGCAATAACAGGTATGTGATGCCCTTAGATGTTCTGGGCCGTACGTGCGCTACACTGATGTATTCAACAAGCTTATAGCCTTGTTTGACAGGCCCGGGTAATCTTTGAAATTTCATCGTGATGGGGATAGATCATTGCAAATGTTGGTCTTCAACGAGGAATTCCTAGTAAGCGTGAGTCATCAGCTCGCATTGGCTACGTCCCTTCCCTTTGTACACACCACCCGTCGCTCCTACCTATTGAATGATCCAGTGAAATGTTCGGACCACGACGTGGGTGGATCGCTGCCCGCGACGTCGCGAGAAGTCCATTGAACGTTATCATTTAGAGGAAGGAGAAGTCGTAACAAGGTTTCCGAGGTGAACATGTGGAAGGATCATTGTAAAAACCTGCACAGGAGAACGACCCGCAAACTCGTTTTAAACACTAGGGGCGGCGCTTGCTCGTCGCGCGCCTCCCTCCCGTCGCCTGAGGCGCGCAAGCTCTTCGGTCAACCAATGAACCCCGACGTGGAAAGCACCAAGGAATACTACAATCGAAAGCCCTCCCCCTCGCGCCCCATTCGTAGATCGTGCAGGGGGAAGCGCACTGCTCTGTTAACACAAACTACTCTCGGAAATGGATATCTCGGCTCTCGCATCGATGAAGAACGTAGCAAAATGTGCTACTTGGTGTGAATTGCTGAATCCCGTGAACCATCGAGTCTTTGAATGCAAGTTGCGCCCAAAGCGATTTGGCCGAGGGCACGTCTTCCTAGGAGTCACGCATCGCGTCGCCCCCCCTCCCTCCCCGCACACTGCAAGTATTAACGCGGGGGTGGAAGCTGAACTCCCGTGAGCCCCGAGCGTGTGGCCGACCTAAATGCGAGTCCACATCGACAGACGTCGTAACAAGTTGTGGTTGAAACTAAACTCTCTCCTGTTGTCGCTGCTAAAGCCCGTCGCGCGTCCGGACTCCTTGACCCTCACCGCGCCTCCTAGGAGCTCCGACCGCGACCCCAGGTCAGTCGGGATTACCCGCTAAGTTTAAGCATATCAATAAGCGGAGGAAAAGAAACTTACAAGGATTCCCCTAGTAACGGCGAGCGAACCGGGAACAACGCATCCTTAGAATCGGGCGGCTCCATCATTCGAATTGTATTCTGGAGAAGAGTCCTCAGCGGCGGATCGGGCCCAAGTCCCCTAGAAGGGGGTGCCGAAGAGGGTGAGAACCCCGTCATGCCCGGACCCTGTCGCACCACGAGGTGCTGTCTACGAGTCGGGTTGTTTGGCAATGCAACCCGAAGCGGGCGGTGAATTCAGTCAAAGGCTAATTACATGCAAGAGACCGATAGCGAACATGTACCGCGAGGGAAAGATGAAAAGGACTTTTAAAAGAGAGTCAAAGAGTGCTTGAAATTGTCGGGAGGGAAGCTGATGGGGGCCGGCGATGCTCCCCGGTCGGATGTGGAACGGTGACGAGCCGATCCGCTGATCGACTCAGAGCATGGACCAGTATGTATTGGGGGGGGGGGCGGTCAAAGCCCGGGCTATCGATACGCCCGTGGAACGCCGTCTCCCCGATTATGGAAGGCAGCGCGCGCCTCCGGCGTGCTTCGACATCTGCACGCTCTGCCTGATTGGAAGGATCCCCCTGAGGGGTGCACCGTCGGTCGACCTTGATCTTCTGAGAAGTGTTCGAGTGTGAGCATACCTGTCGGGACCCTAAAGATGGTGAACTATGCCTGAGCGAGGCGAAGCCAGAGGAAACTCTGGTGGAGGCCCGCAGAAATACTGACACGCAAATCATTTGTCTGACTTGGTTATAGGGGCGAAAGACTAATCGAACCCTCTAGTAGTTGGTTCCCTTCGAAGTTTCCCTCAGGATAGCTGGAGCTCGCGTGCCAGTTCTAACGAGTAAAGCCAATGAGAGGCCTCGGGGGCGCAACGCTGATACGCTCAAACTTACTTCTCAAATGAGAAGTAAAGCGGTCGTGTCAAGTAAATAACCCAACTAGTGAGGTTGGGATCGTTCCCACGAGGAAAATAGTCTAGACTTAACTTTAACCTAGTATTACTATCGTTTGGTCAATAACTTTCTTGGAAAGTAAAAAAAAAATATAAAAAGGGGGGTTTGTATTACCTAATAAGTAAAAATAACTAATGTAGTTGAAAGAGACAGTTGACAGCTTTTAATAGTGGGTTTAATCGATGAGTTAAAACAACTAGGGTTTACGTGTTCCCCACAGGTTCGTAACTTGATAATTCTAACTATAACAATTCTTTCCTAGTATCTTGCATGCAAAGTGATAAGTTATGTATTTATAAATCCTTGGTCCGGCATCTAGAAAATCTCACTCCGCACCTTGGTCCGGCTACGTGTGTTGCTTTCTTAACCTTATCTTTACTTCATATTAAGCATCGTATTCGATATTTGACTAAGTTATCACCTTGTACCAATCAATACTAGCCTATTAGATAGTATACACTAATCTATGTTAATAATTCTTTTCCTATTAGCTACCTCCTTGGTCCGGCAAGTAGCATTAAGGCGAGTTCTAACGTTGATCATCCGTTAAAAAGACTTCTAAGCGAAAGAATTATTAATACATGCAAGACACTATTCTAGAATTGTTATTTTAGTTAGGGTTTATCTCAATACTTGCCTATGGTTCCCACAACCCTAGTTATGGAATTTAGTTACTCATAGCCATAAACACAATATTCAAAGATGTTAAATTAGAATTCATGTACTTACTTCAATGAGAAAGAATAAAGTCCGAAAATATGCTTGATTAATCCCAAAATCACTTGTATCAATCTCCAATAATCAAACACTCAAAAACACCCAGTCTAATAATCACAAAGTCTAACTATATGGAATTTGATAATCAAAGAGTCTAACCCCAAAAACGAGGTTTTTCGAACTATTTATTTACGAAATAAATAAAAAAAGACCTAATTAAACAAGGATTCTAATTTCTGGAAATCTGCCAAAACGCGGCTGGGTCGACGACCACTCGACGGACCGTCGTAAGCATGACGGACCGTCGTGGGATCCGTCGTCCCATACTTGTCCAATTTCTTCTGCTGCTTTCTTCATTCCCTCGACGGCAAGTGTGACGGACCGTCATAGGCACGACGGTCCGTCGAGGGTCTTCGTTTCAAAATACTTCAACTCTTGAAATCTGGGTACTGGGATCACTTCTCTGATCTTCACAATGGACCTGCAGGACGGACCGTCATGGCCATGACGGACCGTCACAAACTTCGTGATCCCACACTTGGTCAGAATTCCCCATCTTCCTTCAGCAGCTCCTCTACGCTACCACCTACGAACCGTCATAAGCTCCGTAGGTGGTCTCTTCTGTAATTTTCTGCTCAAAATCTCCGCATTCAGCTTTGGACAGATATCCTGCAAAACAAAGAGAAACTTATATCAAGATTAGCACAAAAAGGCTTTTTGGACATACTAAACTTATGGAAAAAGCATTAATTATACCGTGAAACCACGGTATATCAACACCCTCAACTTAAATTCGTTGTTTGTCCTCAAGCGACGCACTATGACTCACTACACAATCTTTGTACAATAGTATTCATGTTTTATCCTTTGCAATCATTTGGCTATCAATCCCGATTAATCCCATCAAATCTGTGCATGCTATCACTATTAGGCTTGAATTTTGTGAAATTCGAACATGACACAGACTCACCATGCACCAACACCTATCATCTTCAGTTTCTCACTGAGGTGCTAACAATTCCGGTATTGCAACTAGTGTCCTCACTTTAGAACAAAATCCTCATTTTTTACACAATGATTTCAGTTTGAGTATAAGGATTACATTTCAACACTCGCTCTCAGAACAAAGTCACACACATTCATACCTATTGCCATAAGCTTGCCCTTATTTTCACTGCCTTAAGTTCGCTATACAACCCTTAGGATCACGATAGGACTTTTTTAGCTTGTAACGTAGGCTCAGAGTCAGGTAGGGTATATTTAGGTATACTTTACTGACTTTTTTTTTTTTTTTTTTTTTTGCCCTCCTTGACACATCGGCTAAACCTTCCGCTCTATATCACTTTATTTCGCCCAGTTTCTCCTATTCTTTCACCTTGCTGTTTCCCTTCTTTCTTCATTTGCGTAAGTGACTCTTTTCTTTCTTGTTTGTAATTCTTGAATATTTCATTCTTTCTTTTTTTTTTCAACGAGTTCTTGAGTCACTTTACTTTTGTTCTTTCTCTCTCTTGTTCTTTCAACCCCACTTTCCAGGGCATTCCTCAAAACAGCCACCCTCAACTCATGGCTTTGCCATGAGTCAAGGTACACAATACCCAAAATCGGGTCAGGGCCGTAACGAAGGTTGTTTATACATTAGCCACCCTCAACTTATGCTTTTGGCATAAGCTGAGGTGCACATGTCCAAGGAGGGACCAGGGCCAACATATTGTTCCCAGAAAAGGTCAGTTGGGGTGAAAAAGAAAGGTCTAATTTTAAGCTCAAATTATTTGGATCAAAGAAGGATAACTTTCATTTGGTTTCTTTATTTAGGCTAGAAATGGGCTGTATTGAATAAGGGCCTATGGTCATTTCCTAATTGTTTGTTACAGCTTACTTTTAGCAGGACTAACCAGGCAAGTTCTAGCTCAGTACCAATAGTGGACTATTCAACTTTCCTCACACTCACTTGACATCTCATCACTATACCAGATTATCAGACACCTAGTTTGACTTGATGATTTAGGGTAATGCAATGGTGTAACTCTATTTCATGTTTAGAGCCGCACAATTATCAGTTACTACGCCTAGTCATGCGACATTTTCCAGTTTTATCGGGATATCATTTTAGCCATCATGGTTCAGAGTTAAACTTATGTACAAAAGATATAACGTGCCGGTTCAACAGAAAAATAATCAGTCTTTTGGGGAAAAAGAACACAGGCAAGAAAACCCCAAAAGAGGATAGTGAGTTGGGCTACTCAGACTTCACCCTAACACTCACTTTCCATTTACCCCACCCCCAACAAAAAGCATGCAATTGTCCCCAATGCATAAAAAAATCTAAAGAATAGAGGGTAGGTGAAGCAAACCTGTGGCGCATAGCGCCGTCGATCAGCAAGCTGGTGGGTCCAATTTCCCGGAACCCACAGCCTCTGCAATCTGGACACCATCAGTGTGGTCCTCAGCCACAACCGCACCCTCAGTGCCTCCGGCGGTCTCTACAGTATGGGAGCTAGAGGCCCCAGCCGCTATCTGTGATGCTCGGATCCGGTGTGCCTCCGCCTCGGCAATTGAGGCTCTCCTCGCGGCCTCCATCTCGCAGCGCTCCTTCTTCTTCGCTCGCTCCTCATCCTCTCCTCGATCCCTACGCCTCTTGGCACTCTCTGGATGGGGGGATGGTGGAATTTCAGAAGTAGTGAACAGTGCTGCCAACACTGTGTCCTCAGCAGGCTCGGCAGAAGGGGCCTCAGAATCCGGCACCCTCGACGCTAGTATCGTGGTGATGTCGGCACGAAGACTGTCGACTGCAGTCTGAAGAGTCGACACATCTACCGGAGGGGCTGGTCGAGCTAACACTCGCAACTCGAAGGCGTCTATGCGCTGGTTAACCTCAGCAATCTTCCGCTGCATCATCCTCTCTGTACGTGCTTCCGACTCAGTAATAGACTTCTGCATCCACGGCTGAATATGGTGCAGAAGAGTGGCCATTTGCGCCTCCGGTTTTTTGGACCCTAGCAAGCGGGGCCAGTAACGGTAGAGGGGCTGTGTGAGAGGAACTCGGGGCTGTGCTACTACCCGGGATAGACTCGACCAGGGTAGTGTCAGTAGATGCCTGTGTAGACGGCCGAGGCCTGGGCAACCGTATCCACAAGATCATCAGCAAGAGGTGGCAGCTCTGGACGTGGCCCTCTGTGTGGTGCCAACTCATTGGCCTCGTCTCTGATGAGGCCGACATCAACGGTGCCCGGCGGGGTCTTCAACTGATCTATGTGCCACACGGGCACACCTGCAGACCTGCAAAGGGCAAAGATCATGCACGAAAAGGGTAGGTGGTGGTGACCTTGAATGCCCTCTCGTGCATGACAGCCTGGAGAAGCCATGCATAGTCCACCTCAAAGCCGGCTATCATCGCCGCCATCAGCACTGCTCGATCCCAGGTGACTATGTTATCAGCAGCTGTGGGGAAACTTGGCGACGAACGTGAGGTTGGCCTTCTTGATGGCCCCCTTCGGCTTAGTGACCCATCGTCGCACCCTCGCCGTCGACTGATAGGTGCAGGGCCATCCACCTCTTGGTGGTCTCTCTCAGTGTCCGCTCGCGCATGAAGGTTATCCCAGTGATAGTCAAACCAAACTCGGCAGTAGTGGGGGTCCGCGTAGCCTCAGCACTCTCGCCGTATAGGAACCGCGGATGGCGGGCAGGGAAATGTCGACCTGCACGCCTCGGACTAGAACCTGCTCCAATGGGGCCAGTTTCGCGGGAGAAGCCCGCCTGTCGATCTGTGATCGGAGAGTTGCTACGTAGGACGCGTAGAACTCTCGGACCATCTCCTCACTGTATCGTCCCCAACGGGCGGGCTGTCCACTCTAGGCGATGCCTGGTGAAGATGTTGTGGATCTCCGGCATCGAGGGGAGACTCCCTGTAAGTACCCCCGCCGCTCCAGGGTGAGTGTTCTAGACATTACTCCTTTATCGGTCAAGAACTTTGCGTCGGAGTAAATCTGAAACTGGCCTTCAACGCACCACCGGTTTGGCTGGTCAGGGCTGGAGTGGGGGCCGGGGCTGGTGCGCCGGATGTGGAGTCTGAACTGTCAGCCTCATCAGACGAGGCCGACGCTGCAGCAGTGGCGGTGTGCGGGAACCTCAGCAGATCCTGAAGCTTCCTCGGAGCAGGATACTCCTAAGGAGCCAGACGCTCCTTCCTCGTTTGTGGCCGACCCAGAGGTGTGCCGGTCATTTGCGCTCCTCATCAGACTGGGAGGCAGTGACTACGCCGGACGCCACCGTCTTCTTGGGTGTGGCTCGGGGGCACGTGCAGCACGGGAAGGGGCGGAGGTGCCTGGGGGCATGTTTCAGGTCCCGCTCATCATCAGACCTGATGATCAAGCGTGCAGACGGGGCCACAGACTTGGATCGCCCGCGTGCATAAGCTCGGTCTTGCTTGGGTGCCATGGTCGATAGTACCTGAAAAGGATCACTATTAGTACGAGTAATGTCAAACAAGACAAGCAAGCCCATACAACATAAACATTGAAAATAGTGTGTTAGTGATAGTGAAACTGTATCACACGACGGACAGATGACGGCTCGTCGTGGATACGACGGACCGTCATGAGGTCCGTCGTGTGTACTTGGTCGAAGTTCAGCGAAAGAACCCTGAAAGGGGTCTCTGATCATCATGACGGTCAAGCAGGACGGACCGTCGAGTGTACGACGGCCCGTCGTAAGTGTCCGTCGTTGACACTTGGAAAAATTTTGGAGACCCTTTTCAGAGGGGTCTCTGACAACCATGACGGTCGTGCAGGACGGACCGTCGTGGTGTGACGGTCCGTCATAAGTGTCCGTCGTTAGACACTTAGAAAAGTTTTAGACCCCTTAGAAGAGGGGTCTCTGACAACCATGACGGTCGTGCAGGACGGACCGTCATGGGTGTGACGGTCCGTCGTAAGTGTCCGTCGTTGGACACTTAGAAAAGTTTTAGACCCCTTAGAAACAGGGTCTCTGACAACCATGACGGTCGTGCAGGACGGACCGTCGTGGGTGTGACGGTCCGTCATAAGTGTCCGTCGTTAGACACTTGGAAAATTTTGTGGAGACCCTTTTCAGAGGGGTCTCTGACCACCACGACGGTCGTGCAGGACGGACGTCGTGAAGACAACGGTCCGTCACATGCGTCGTTGGGGAGTGTGCTAGGGCTTATGCGACGGACCCTACGACGGTCCGTCGTGTACACGACGGACCGTCATCGGGGTCTCGTTCTGACTATCAGAGACAGAACTGTAATTACCCTAAGCAACCCCCATGAACCCACGTGGTCTTGTAGTGTTGTGGACCTATATGTGGCTATCCCAACTACCTAGGAAACTATTAATGTGAAATCACCTATGTCTAGGGTTATGAACATGGCAAATTCAAACATGTAGAGTCTAGGTCTAGATATAAGCATATCAAGGGAACAAGATACGACTAAGAACAAATCTAATACTAACAAATAATAAAAATACAAGAGAAATGAGTACAATTTAGAGACACATACCTTGGAAATGGAGAAAACACAAGTGGGGAATGATTCAGGTAGCAAGGTAGATACAAAAACAGCAGCACCGACAAGTAACTGATAGTGACAAAGTTTGGGGAGAATGTGGAGGCAATGATCATGGGGGGGGGGGGTTGAAAAGAGAGGGGATGAGAGGGATGAGAAGTAATGGGGAAATATGGAGGGGCGGGAGTATAACGGTCAGGTTTTGAAAAGGGTCGTCCGGGTCGGTCGGGTTAATTTCATTAAACACACGACGGTTCCCCGACGACGGTCCGTCGCATGTGTGACGACCCGTCGTGGGTTTCGTTGTGTGTGCCCTAATTTCAAACTGATAAAAACGTACCTGGTATGACGGATGAATACGACGGTCCGTCACGTGCGACGGTCCGTCGATGTATCCGTCAGTGGCTGCTGCAGAGTAGTTTTCTGCAGAATTTCCTGGTGATGTGCCTGCAAATTTAAAACCCATTAATAGAAAAATGCTACTATTAAAAAGACGATAAGTATTGGGTTGCCTCCCAACAAGCGCCTGATTTAATGTCGCGGCACGACTGGGACCACTTGATTACTCAGACTTCATCAAGATGGTATGCCTCGATCACTTCATTTGCCGATTCAGCATGCCCGAGATAGATTTTTATGCGCTGTCCATTCACCTTGAACCGCACACCCTCCTTAGTTTCCAATTCAACTGCTCCATGAGGGAATAGTTGGGTAACCGTGTAAGGACCATCCATTTGGACTTGAGTTTGCCTGGAAACAAGCGTAATCTGGAATTGAATAGAAGCACTAAATCCCCGACCATAAACTCTCGTTTTTCAATTTTGTTGTCATGATACTTCTTCATCTTTTCTTTATATAGGGCTGAGCTTTCATAGGCTTTCAAGCGAAATTCATCAAGTTCATTCAACCCATTTAAACCGTTGCTCTGCAGCTTCGCTCCAATCCATTTTTAACTTCTTCATAGCCCACATGGCTTTATGCTCTAACTCAATCGGAAGATGACAAGCTTTCCCATATACAAGTTGGTATGGAGACATACCTATGGGAGTCTTATAAGCTGTCCGGTAGGCCCACAGAGCATCATCAAGCCTCCTTGACCAATCTGTTCGACTAGCATTCACTGTTTTGGACAATATCTGTTTGATCTCCCGATTCGATACCTCAACTTGCCCACTAGTTTGAGGGTGGTAAGGCGTGGCCACATTATGGCGAACACCGTATTTCTCCAATAACCCCTTGAACAATCTGTTACAGAAGTGGGAACCCCCATCACTAATAATGGCCCTTGGAGTGCCAAAACGGGAGAATATATTCTTTTTCAAGAATGCAGTGACACTCTTCCCTTCATTGTTTGCGAGAGCTATGGCTTCGACCCATTTAGATACATAATCAACTGCTACAAGAATGTACTTCATCCCATGAGAACTCACAAAAGGGCCCATAAAGTCAATACCCCACACATCAAATAACTCAATCACAAGAATGGGGTTTAGAGGGAGCTCTTGCTTTCTTGAAATACCACCCTCTCGTTGACATTTGTCACATGATTTAGCAAACCCATGAGCATCTTGATGAAGAGTTGGCCAATAGTACCCACATTGCAATATCTTGTGAGCGGTTCGGATACCACTGTGATGTCCGCCAACAGGTGAAGAATGGCATGCCTCCAATACACTCAACATTTCACATTCTGGCACACAACGCCGAATAAGCCCGTCGGCACAACTCCTATACAAGTATGGTTCATCCCAAAGAACTTCTTCACATCGTACATGAACTTTTTCCTTTGATGAAAGGACAAGTCTGATGGAACAATATCACTAGCCAGATAGTTCGCAAAATCTGCGAACCATGGAATCAAGTCTTGTGAAGCAGCCATTACATGTTCATCGGGGAAAGTATCATCAATGTCAGTCTTATCCCCTAACTCTCTCTCATAGCTTCATCCTCTAGACGGGACAAATGATCAGCAACTTGATTTTCAGTCCCTTTTCTATCCAGCACTTCAAAGTCAAATTCTTGCAGCAGTAATACCCAACGAATCAGCCTTGTTTCGCATCCTTTTTCGCCATCAAATATCTCAGTGCTGAATGTCAGTATGCACTATGACTCTAGTACCTAGCAATAGGAGCGAAATTCTCAAAAGCAAAGACTACTGCGAGGAGTTCTTGCTCAGTCACTGTGTAGTTCTTCTGGGCTTCATTTAGGGCTTTACTAGCATAGTAATTGGGTGAAGGATTTTGTTTCTTCTCTGTCCCAATACTACACCAAGAGCCACCCCACTAGCATCGCACATTACCTCAAATGGACTGTTCCAATCCGGAGAAATAATAATAGGTGCAGACACTAACTTCTCTTTTAGCTCACCGAATGCTTTAAGACAGGACTCATCAAAACAAAATTTACATTCTTTCTCCAGTAATTTGCACAATGGGTGTGCAATCTTTGAAAAGTCTTTGATGAATCTCCGATAAACCTGCATGCCCAAGAAAGCTTCTCACACCTTTCACAGAGATCGGCGGGGGAAGTCTCTCTATTACCTCAACTTTAGCTCGATCAACCTCTATGCCCTTTTCTGAAATGCGATGACCCAACACAATACCCTCTTTCACCATGAAAGACACTTTTCCCAGTTTAGTACTAAATTGCAGTCTTCACATCTCTTAAGAGACCTCAGATAAATTGGACAAACATCGCTCGAATGAATCACCAACCACAGAAAAATCATCCATAAAACTTCTATAGTAATCCTCCACCATGTCAGAAAATATTGACATCATACATCTCTGAAAGGTTGCGGGTGCATTGCACAACCCAAAACGCATTCTTCTGAACGCAAAGGTCCCATATGGACAAGTGAAAGTGTTTTCTCTTGATCTTCTGGTGCAATAGAAATCTGATTATACCCGAATACCCATCAAGAAACAATACCAACCCTTTCCGGCAAGTCTATCCAACATCTGATCCATGAAGGGCATAGGGAAATGGTCTTTTTCAGTCCATGAGTTCAGTTTACGGTAATCCAACACACCCTCCATCCAGTAACCGGTCTCATTGGGACAAGTTCATTCTTTTCGTTGGGGACCACAGTCATTCCCCCTTTCTTAGGTACACACTGAACTGGGCATACCCAACTACTATCAGCGATTGGATATATGACTCCGGCATCCAACCACTTGATGATTTCCTTCTTCACAACCTCTTGCATAGGAGGTTCAAGCGTCTCTGATGCTCAACACTCGGCTTATGATCAGGCATTAGTTGGATTTTATGAGAGCAAATACCGGGGGAATCCCAATAATGTCCGCAATATAGTCCACCCAATAGCTCTTTTGAACCTTTTTAGTATCGTCACCAAACTCTGAACCTGTTGTGCATCCAAGTCTGACGCAATGATTACCGGCAAAGTGTCACCTTTTCCTAAGAATTCATACCTGAGATGAGGTGGAGAGCTTTTAGTTCTAATTTTGGAGCTTCCTCTAGATGGTTTCGCGGGTGGGGACTCGCGATTCTTCATATCAAGCTCAAATTTCTTTGGTTTAAACCGAACATCACCTCGGTCAAGAGCAGCGACTAATGACTCATACTCTTCAATGCAATCGCTATCGAAGTTCATTATCACTGCCGCTAATGCTTCGACACCTAGACGTTCTTCAATTTGTGTCTCAAAGTCTCACCCATGTTGTAGGATATCGCAGATGCCGATTGGAGCTCACCACTCTGCTTCATGGACCTACAAATGTTAAAGGTTACCTCCTCATTGTTCAACCGAAATTTCATCTGCCCTTTCCATGCTACTCTCCATGTCTACTAAGGCTCTCCCGTAGCAAGGAATGGTCTTCCAAGAATAATGGCACTTCAAATCGACTTCGCAATCAAGAATAACAAAATCTGCTGAAATATGACTCCACTTTTACTAACACATCGTGGAGTATCCCTATAGGCCGTTTTAACTGTTCGATCGGCCATCAGTAGCCGCATCGCAGTGGGTTTTGGATCACCCAAACCCAACTTCTTGTAAATTGAGAGGGGCATGAGATTTATGCTTGCCCCCAGATCACATAATGCTTTCGCAAAATGTAATAGCCCGATTGTACAAGGAATGGTGAACGCACCCGGATCTTCTTTCTTTTGGACCAGAGATCTTGTAGCAATAGCACTACAATGCTGCATTCTATCATCATCCTCAAAAGTGACCGATCTTTTCTTTGTGACCAGATCTTTCATAAACTTGGCGTAACCGGGCATTTGTTCTAAAGCTTCTACCAAAGGGACATGATAGAAAGTTGCTTCAACATTGTTATAAAACGCCGGTATTTACCATCCTCTTTTTTTCACTAATCTCTGAGGAAATGGGGGTGGTGGCCTAGGCATAGGAGTCACCTTTTTAGACACTTCAGCATCTTTTGCAGTGTTATCATCTAATTCAGCATCAACTTCTACCACTTTATCAGATTCTGTTGTCCCTTATCTCATCAGATGCATAGGTGGATCAATGGTTGCTTGCCACCGCGAGTAGTAATGCCATACCATGTCCATCATTTTTCGATTTTTCGGATTTTGGACAGTGTTGCTAGGAAGAGTGCCCGGTTGCCCGTGTTTTCACAGTTGCAGATAGTTGGGCCAATTGTAACTCAAGTTGCTTAATTGATATGCATGGGTATCAACTTTTTGCCCAATACCCCTAGATCATTCCTCAACTCTTTATTTTCTCATCACTAGCATCGAACCTCCTCATCATCTTATGCAACATATCCTCAACTCCGACATACTACCTCCACCATCCCTGGGAGTAACTTCACGATTTTGAGGAGGAACATAGGTCCATTCCTGTCGTTTCTGTTACCATAGCTACCCCTGTTGAAGTTGTTGTCGCGATTGTAGTTTCCATCTCGGACATAATGACCCTCACGATTGTAGTTACCATAGTTCCGACCTTGGTTCCCTGACCTTGGCGCCAATTTTCCTGATTAGAGCCTTGGGCACTTGGTCGGAAACCCCCCATCTGTTCATTCACTGCATAGGAATCCTCCTCATAATAACACTCATCGTTTGGAGGTGGTGGTTTTAGCCAAGTAGTTGACTGCATTAATCTTTTCTGTACCCCCAACGACATGTTTTAGTACCAACCCAAGCTCAGTTCTCATCTGAGCCATTTCTTCACGGATATCATCTGTGGCTGGGTTGTGAGTGGACTGCACTGCGAAGGTGTTTCTCCCTGTATCGGACTTCCTAGTACTCCAAGCTTTGTGTTACGGGAGATTTTCTCTAACTTCTCAGCAATCTCAGCGTAAGGACATTCTCCATAAGATCCGCCTGCTATAGTGTCCAGCACCGCTTTATTGTTATCATCCTGTCCCCTATAGAAGATTCCTTCAGTGACTCATCATCAATACGGTGATTTGGGACACTTCTCAAGAATGAGGTGAATCTATCCCAAGAACTACTACCGACTCTCCTGGTAGTGCCACAAAAGTTATTCACCCTGTCTTTGTGGTTTAATTTCTTGGAAACCGGATAGTAGCGTGCTAAGAAGACATCCCGTAGTTGGTTCCAAGTGAAGATAGAGTGTATGGGAGCTCAGTAAACCACATAGCAGCCTCTCCCGTCATGAAGAGGAACACTCTGAACCTATTACATTCTAGATCCAAATCAGGCCTCCCCACGCAACTCTTACACACTGCCCTTACCTTAGCTATTGGGCATGTGGATCCTCAGAAGTAGCAGCCTGAAAACAAACCTCTGCAGTGAGCATTTGCATCAGACTACTAGTTACCACAAAGTGTGGCCTGTGGGTAAGGAGGCAGAACCAGTGGCCCATCCGATCTGCTATGTATCATAGCCTCTGTAGTATGCTTGGGGCCGTGGAGCGGGATTCTGTCCCCTCTGTTGATGTTCACCCGGAGCATCGGGTAACATCTGACCATGAACATCAAGCCGGAGCTGGGATGTTCTGGTTTGGATCCTCATCATTGATTCCCAAGTTACGATTCATGTTTCGCATGTACGTCTAGCTCGAGATCGTAGGGAACAACGGTTCTCTTCCTCTCCGTGTATTTGGCATACAAGGAGGATAATCTTGAAAAAAATCAAAAACATAAAACAAAGTAAAATCAAGAAAATATCAACTAAACTATAGTAAAAGTTCAAGTTAATCTAAAGCTAATTTCCCCGGCAGCGGCCCAAAATTTGATACGCTCAAACTTACTTCTCAAATGAGAAGTAAAGCGGTCGTGTCAAGTATAACCCAACTAGTGAGGTTGGATCGTTCCCACGAGAAAATAGTCTAGACTTAACTTTAAACTAGTATTACTACGGTTGGTCAATAACTTTCTTGGAAAGTAAAAAAAAATATAAAAAGGGGGTTTGTATTACCTAATAAGTAAAAATAACTAATGTAGTTGAAAGAGACAGTTGACAGCTTTTAATAGTGGGTTTTAATCGATGAGTTAAAACAACTAGGGTTTACGTGTTCCCCACAGGTTCGTAACTTGATAATTCTAACTATAACAATTCTTTCCTAGTATCTGCATGCAAAGTGATAAGTTATGTATTTCTAAATCCTTGGTCCGGCATCTAGAAAATCTCACTCCGCACCCTTGGTCCGCTACGTGTGTTGCTTTCTTAACCCTATCTTTACTTCATATTAAGCATCGTATTCGATATTTGACTAAGTTTTCACCTTGTACCAATCAATACTAGCTATTAATAGTATACACTAAATCTATGTTAATAATTCTTTTCCTATTAGCTACCTCCTTGGTCGGCAAGTAAGCATTAGGCGAGTTCTAACGTTGATCATCCCGTTAAAAGACTTCTAAGCGAAAGAATTTTAATACATGCAAGACACTATTCTAGAATTGTTATTTTAGTTAGGGTTTATCTCAATACTGCCTAGTTCCCACAACCCTAGTTATGGAATTTAGTTACTTCATAGCCATAAACACAATATTCAAAGATGTTAAATTAGAATTCATGTACTTACTTACTTCAATGAGAAGAATAAAGTCCGAAAATATGCTTGATTAATCACCAAAATCACTTGTATCAATCTCCAATAATCAAACACTCAAAA
>JAKWJC010000369.1:33608647-33626147 GCA_027704865.1 Solanum neorickii
GGCTTGGCATGCCATCATCAGCTTAAGACTAGCTGACACAGTCGGACGCCATCGGGCGTGGCATGCCAACATCGCCCTTGGACGACAAACATGGTCGAACGACGTTGGGTGTGGCATGCCATCATCACATTTGGGCAGCATAGACTGTCGGACGGCGTTGGCCGTTGCATGCCATCATCGCCTTCTGCTAGCACACACAGTCGAACGACGTCGGGCGTGGCATGCCATCATCACCTTTGGGCAGCACACACGGTCGAACGATGTCGGGCGTGGTATGCCATCATCGCCTTTGGGCAGCACACACAATCGAACGACGTTGGGCGTTGCATGCCATCATAGCCCATGGACGTCAAACACCGTCGAACGACGTCAGGCGTGGCATGCCATCATCGCCTTTGGACAGCATAAACAATCGAACGATGTCGGGCGTGGCATGCCATCATAGCCCGTGGACGGCAAACACGGTCGAATGACTTAAGGAGTGACATGCCATCACCGCCTTTGGACAGCACACACAGTCGAACGACGTCGGGCGTTGCATGCCTTCATCGCCTTTGGGCAGTACAAACGGTCGAACGACGTCAGGCGTGGCATGCCATCATCCCCTTTGGGTAGCACACACGTTCGAACGATGTCAGGCGTGGCATGCCATCATCTTCCTTAGACAGCAAAGATGCTCGAACGACGGCAGGCGTGGCTTGCCCTCATCGCCTTTGGGAAGCACAGTCGGTCGACAGCGTCGGGCGTTGCGTGCCATCATCCCCTTTCACAAGCACACACAGTCGAACGACGTCGGGCGTGGCATGCCATAATCACCTTTGGGCAACACACACGGTCGAACAACGTCGGGCGTGGCATGCCATCATCGCCTTTGGGCAACACACACGGTCGGACGACGTCGGGCGTGGCATGACATCACCGCCCTTGGAACACAACACGATCGGCAACGTATGGCGTGGCATGATGACATTACTGCTCTTGGACAGCATACACGGTCGGCAACGTCGGGCGTGGCATGACATCACCGACCTTGGACGACACACACGATCGGCAACGTCAGGCGTGGCATGACATCACAGCCCTTTGACAGAACACACGGTCGGCAACGTCGTGCGTGGCATGATGACATCACTTCCCTTGGACAACACACACACTCGGCAAAATCGGGCGTGGCATGATATCACCGCCCTTGAACAGCATACACGGTCGAACGACGTCGGGCGTGGCATGCCATCATCACTTTTGGGCAGCACAAACGGTCGAACAATGTCGGGCGTGGCATACCATCATAGCCCTTTGACGACAAATATCGTCGAACGACGTCAGGAGTGGCATGCCATCATCGCCTTTGGGCAGCATAAATGATCGAACGATGTCGGGCGTGGCATGCCATCATAGCCCTTGGACGGCAAACACGGTCGAACGACGTCAGGAGTGACATGCCATCACCGCCTTTGGACAGCACACACGGTCGAACGACGTCGGGCGTGGTATGCCATCATCGCCTTTGGGCAACACACACGGTCGAACGACGTCGGGCGTGGCATGCCATCATCGCCTTTGGGTAGCACACACGATCGAACGACGTCAGGCGTGGCATGCCATCATCTTCCTTGGACGGCAAACATGCTCGAACGACGTCGGGTGTGGCATGCCATCATTGCCTTTGGGCAGCACAGACGGTCAACGGGCGTCGGGCGTTGCATGCCATCATCGCATTTCACTAGCACACACAGTCGAACGACGTCGGGCGTGGCATGCCATTATCGCCTTTGGGTAGCACACACGGTCGAACAACGTTGGGCGTGGCATGCCATCATCGCTTTTTGGCAGCACACACGGTCGGACGACGTCGAGCATGGCATGACATCAACGCCCTTGGACAACACACACGGTCGGCAACGTCGGGCGTGGCATGATGACATCACTGCCCATGGACAGCACACACGGTCGGCAACGTCGGGCGTGACATGACATCACCGACCTTGGACAACATACACGGTCGGCAACGTCTGGTGTGGCATGACATCACAGCCCTCGGACAACACACACGGTCGGTAACGTTGGGCGTGGCATGATGACATCACTGCCCTTGGACAGCACACACGCTCGGCAACGTCAGGCGTGGCATGACATCACCTCCCTTGGACAGCACACGCGGTCGTCAACGTCGGGCATAGCATGACATCACCGCCCTTGGACTGCACACACGGTCAGCAACGTCGGGCAAGGCATGACATCACCGCCCTTGGACAGCACACACGGTCAGCAACGTCAGGCGTGGCATGACATCGCCGCCTTTGGACATTACACACGGTCGAATGACGTCGGGCGTGGCATGCAATCATCGGCTTTGGGCAGCACACACGATCGAACAACGTCGGGCGTGGCATGCCATCATAGCCTTTGGATGGCAAAATTCGTCGAACAACGTCAGGCGTGGCATGAAATCATCGCCTCTGGGCAGCACAAACGGTCGAACGATGTCGGGCGTGGCATGCCATCATCGCCCTTGGACGGCAAACATGTCGAACGACGTCGGGCGTGGCATGCCATCATTCCCTTTAGGCAACACAGACGGTCGGACGGCGTCAGGCGTTGCATGCCATCATCAACTTTTACAAGCACACACAGTCGAATGACGTCGGGCGTTGCATGCCATTATCGCTTTGGGCATCACACACGGTCAAACGACATCGCGCATGGCATGCCATCATTGCCTTTGGGCAGCACTCACGGTCGAACAATGTCGGGCGTGGCATGCCATCATCGCCTCTGGGCAGCACACACGATCGAATGACGTTGGGTGTGGCATGCCATTGAACCTTATCATTTAGAAGAAGGAGAAGTCGTAACTAGGTTTCCGTAGGTGAACCTGTGGAAGGATTATTGTCCAAACCTACACAGCAGAACGACCCGCGAACTCGTTTTAAACACTAGGGGCGGCGCTTGCTCGTCGCGTGCCTCTCTCCCGTCGCCCGAGGCACGCAAGCTCTTCGGTCAACCAACGAACCCCAGCGTGGAAAGCACCAAGGAATACTACAACCGACAGCCCTCCCCCTAGCGCCCCATTCATGGATCGTGCAGGGGGAAGCGTGCTGCTTTGTTAACACAAATGACTCTTGGCAATGGATATCTCGGCACTCGCATCGATGAAGAACGTAGCGAAATGCGCTACTTGGTGTGAATTGCTGAATCTTGTGAACCATCGAGTCTTTGAGCGCAAGTTGCGCCCAAAGCGATTTGGCTGAGGGCACGTCTGCCTGGGAGTCACACATCGCGTCGTCTTCCCGCACACCGCAAGTCTTAACGCGGGGGTGGAAGCTGGCCTCCCGTGAGCCTCGAGCGCGCGGCCGGCCTAAATGCGAGTCCATGTCGACGGACGTCGTAGCTAGTTGTGGTTGAAACTAAACTCTCTCTTGTTGTCGCTGCTAAAGCCCGTCGCGCGTCGGAACTCCTTGACCCTCATCGCGCCTCACCAGGCGCTCCGACCGCCACCCCAGGTCAGGCGGGATTACCCGCTGATTTTAAGCATATCAATAAGTGGAGGAAAAGAAACTTACAAGGATTCCCCTAGTAACGGCGAGCGAACCGGGAACAACGCAGCCTTAGAATCGGGCAGCTACATCATTCAAATTGTAGTCTGGAGAAGCGTCCTCAGCGGCGGACCGGTCCCAAGTCCCATAGAAGGGGGCACCGGAGAGGGTGAGAACCCCATCATGCCCGGACCCTGGTCGCACCACGAGGCGCTGTCTACGAGTTGGGTTGTTAGGGAATGCAACCCGAAGCGGGCGGTGAATTCCGTCCAAGGCTAATTACATGCAAGAGACCAATAGCGAACAAGTACCGCGAGGGAAAGATGAAAAAGACTTTGAAAAGAGAGTCAAAGAGTGCTTGAAATTGTCGGGTGGGAAGCTGATGGATGCCGGCGATGCTCCCCGATCGGATGTGAAACGATGACGAGCTGGTCCGCTGATCGACTCGGGGCGTGCACCAGTATGGATTGGGAGGGGAAGGGCAAAGCCCGGGCTATCGATACGCCCGTGGATCGTCGTCTCCCGGATTATGGAAGGCAGCGCGCGCCTCCGGCGTGCTTCGGCATCTGCACGCTCTGCCTGATTGGTGGGATCCCCCTGAGGGGTGCACCGACCTTGATCTTCTAAGAAGGGTTCGAGTGTGAGCATACCTGTCGGGAAACTAAAGATGGTGAACTATGCCTGAGCGGGGCAAAGCCAGAGGAAACTCCGGTGAAGGCCCGCAGAAATACTGACATGCAAATCATTCGTCTTACTTGGTTATAGGGGCAAAAGACTAATCGAACCGTCTAGTAGTTGGTTCCCTCCGAAGTTTCCCTCAGGATAGCTGGAGCTCGCGTGCGAGTTCTAACGGGTAAAGCCAATGAGAGGCCTCAGGGGCGCAACGCCCTTGACCTATTCTCTAAGTTTAAATAGGTAGGACGGCGCGACTGCTTTGTTGAGCCGCACCACGGAATCAAGAGCTCTAAGTGGGCCATTTTTTGTAAGCAAAACTTGCAATGCGGGATTACCCAAAAGCCAGGTCAAAGTGCTAAACTGCACGTTAACCTAGATCCCTCAAAGGGTGTTGGTCGATTAGGAAAGCAGGACGGTAGTCATGGAAGTCAAAATCCGCTAAGGAGTGTGTAACAACTCACCTGCCGAATCAACTAGCCCCGAAAATGGATAGCGCTTAAGCGCGCGACATACACCCGGCCTTCGGGGCAAGTTCCAGGCCCCAATGAGTAGGAGGGTGCGGCGTTCGCTGCAAAACCTTGGGCGCGAGCCTGGGCGGAGCGGCCGTCGGTGCAAATCATGGTGGTAGTAGCAAATATTCAAATGACAACTTTGAAGGCCGAAGAGGGGAAAGGTTCCATGTGACCGGTAATTGCACCTAGGTTAGTCGATCCTAAGGGTCGGGGGAACCCCGATAGAAGCGCGTTTCGCGCGTACTCTGAAAGGGAATCGGGTTAAAATTCCAGAACCGGGACGTGGCAATTAACGGCAACGTTAGAAAGTTCGAAGACGTCGGCGGGAGCCTCGGGAAGAGTTATCTTTTCTTTTTAACAGCCTGCCTACCCTAGAATCTGCTCAGCCGGAGTTAGGGTCCAGCGGCTGGAAGAGAACCGTATGTCGTGTGGTGTCCAGTGAGCTTCCGGCGGCCCGAGAAAATCCAGGGGACCGAATGCCGTCCACGCCCGGTCGTACTCATAACCGCATTAGGTCTCCGAGGTGAACAACCTCTGGTTGATGGAACAATGTAGGCAAGGGAAGTCGACAAAATGGATAAGTAACTTCGGGCGTGGCATGCCATCATCGCCTTTGGGCAGCACAGACGGTCAAACGACGTCAGGCGTGGCATGCCATCGTCGCCTTTGGGCAGCACACACCGTCAAACGACGTCGGGCGTGGCATGCCATCATCGCTTTTGGGCAGCACACACGGTCGAACAACGTCGGGCGTTGCATGCCATCATCGCCTTAGGGAAGCACTCACGGTCGAACGACGTCGGGCGTGGCATGCCATAATCGCCATTGGGCAGCACACACGGTCGAACTACATCGGGCATGGCATGCCATCATTGCCTTTGGACTATCTGACACACTCGGACGGCGTTGGGCGTGGCATGCCATCATCGCCCTTGGACGGCAAACACGGTAGAACGACGACAGGCGTGGGATGCCATCATCGCCTTTGGGAAGCACAGACAATCGCACGTCGTCGGGCGAGGCATGCTTTCATTGCCCTTGGGCAGCACAGATAGTCGGACGGCGTCGGGAGTTGCATGCCATCATCGCTTTTGGACAGCACAGACGGTCGGTCGTCGTCGGGCGTGGCATGCCATAATAGCCCTTGGACAGCACAGACGGTCGGACGGCGTCGGGTGTGGCATGCCATCATCTCCTTTGGACGACACAAATGATCGGCCGTCGTCCGGCGTGGCATGCCATCATATCCCTTGGACAGCACACACGGTCGGACGATGTCGAGCGTGGCATGCCATCATCTCCCTTGGGCAGCACATACGGTCGGACGGCGTCGGGAGTCGCATGCCATCATCTCCTTTGGAAAGCACAAACGGTCGGCCGTCATCGGGCGTGGCATGCCATCATAGCCCTTGGACAGCACACACGGTCGGACCGCATCGGGCATGGCATGCCATCATCGCCTTTGGACCAGCACAGACGGTAGGCCGTCGTCGGGTGTGGCATGCCATCATAGCCCTTGGACAACACAAATGGTCGGCCGTCATCGGAAGTGCCTGCTTGCAACGCTCAGCCGTGGCCTGTCCGCATCGGTCGTGGCTTGTGCGACATTATTCGAGTTCTAAACAAAACATGTGGATGTTCACGTCGTACATTAATACAAGGATTTTGAAACAACCTCCAAGCATAACAAACATATTCATCTACTTTCCATTATCTATTCTCTAACGTTTCCGCCTAACGTGGCTCTTTCACATCATTTTCATTAGTTTTACGGTTCGTATGATATTGAAACTCTTTTATTTGTGCAAATATACATCTTATCATTAATTTAACATGTTTAGACGTGTTTTCGAGCATTTTCATATTTTTTCGACTTTTAATCATTATATTATAATTTATTTTTATGCTTTTTTATTTTTTTACGTCTCCTTTTAAAAAATAAAATTTATTAAATTTTTTATTTTAAGGTTCCCATATTTATTTGTGAATTTTCGAAGTTTATTTCATATTTTTTTTGATATTTTCCCTATTTTTTAATTTATTTATTACTAATTTTTTGGAATTTTTGAAAAAAAAATATTTTAAAAAAAATGTTGAAAAATATTTTTATATATATATATTAAAGTCATTTATGAAAGCTGATGTGTGTTGGTACCTTAGAACGTGCATATTTGGGTTGTACATTTCCATTTTGATTTGCTGGAAAATCCATATCTACTACTGTTACATGGTAAAACATTTTTAAGCATATATTAGGGGGTAGAGGTGTTGGAGGCAGAGTATGGCGCAGGCAGGCAGATGGCATAGGCGTCCCATGGGCTTAGTAGGCGTGCTGTGTGGGTGCTTGATGGCATGCATGGCTTGTCCGTGCTTCGCCGTTGGGCGTTTATAAAAACACGTCGGCGACGTTGATGGGTCGAGTGAGGCAAAGGCAGGCGAACGTCGAGGGCGTCCTGTAGGCTTAGTAGGCATGGTGTGTAGGCGCTTGACGAGATGCATGGCTCGTCCGTGCTACGTCGTTGGGCGTCTACAAAAACATGCTAGCGACGTTTGCGGGGCGGCTGAGGCGAAGACAGGCGGACATCGAGGGCGTCCTGTGGGCTTAGTAGGCGTGCTGCGTGGATCTTGACGGAAAGCATGGCTCGTCTGTGCTACGCCCTTAGGCCTTAACAAAAACACGCCCGCGATATCTGCGGGGCGTTTGAGGCGGTGGCAGGCGGACGTCATGGGCGTCCTATGGGCTTAGTAGGCGTGCTGCGTGGACGCTTGAGGGCTGCATGGCTTGTCCGTGGTACACCGTTGGGCGTCAACAAAAACATGCCAGAGACGTCTGCGAGGCATGTGAGGCGAAAGCAGGCGGACGTTAAGGGCGTCCGGGCTTAGTAGGCGTGCTGCGTGGGCGCTTTATGGCATGCATGGCTCGTCCGTGCTACGCCGTTGGGCGCTTGCAAAAACATGCCGACGACGTTTGGAGGGTGATCGAGACGTTATATGGTGGACGTCATGGGTGTCCGTGAGCTTAGTAGGCATGCTGCGTGGGCGTTTGATGGCATGCATGGCTCGTTCGTGCTATGCCATTGGGCGCTTACAAAAACATGGCAGCAACGTCTGTGGGATGAACGTGCGCCGCCGAGGGAACTTCTATAGATCGGTTTATAATAGAGTTTGGTGTGGAGATGGTAGTGCTTTCAGGCGAGTGTTTAGTTCTAGAGCACCTATTACGGCTAACTCTAGGTGTTGCACGCATGGGGAATGTAAGGCCATGTGCGGCCAGACGCTATGATGGACCGGGCGTGGGCGGTTCCCCTGTGTGAACATTGGTCTTCCTCCAACAATCTTTGCAGTGAATAAATTCTCAACTCCCTTGGGCAGGCGCTCAATGGCGGGTGTAGCATTGGCCTTGCAAAGAAGGCATCAGCGTCGTCGCATGACATCTCATGTCGGGCGGCAGGGTGGATGTCGGGCGTGCATTGGTAGAGCTATTCACGTATGGCGCATGAGTGGTATTGGGCAAGTGTGGTTAGGTTGGATCCCTTCTTTGAGGGGAAAGGTTCCATGTGAACGGTATTTGCACCTGGGTTAGTCGATCCTAAGGGTCGGGGGAACCCAGACACAAGCGCGATTCGCGCGTACTCCGTAAGGGAATCGGGTTAAATGTCTGGAACCTGGACGTGGTGATTGACGACAACGTTAGAATGTTTGGAGACGTCGGCGGGAACCTCGGGAAGAGTTATCTTTTCTGTTTAACAGCCTGCCTACCCTAGAATCGGCTCAGTCGGAGTTAGGGTTTGGTGGTTGGAAGAGCACCGTATGTCGCGTGGTGTCCGGTGCGCTTCTGGCGGCCTTTGAAAATCCAGAGGACCGAATGCCATCCACGCCCGGTCGTAATCATAACCGCATTAGGTCTCCAAGGTAAACAACCTCTGGTTGATGGAACAATGTAGGCAAGGGAAGTCAGCAAAATGGATCCGTAATTTCGGGAAAAGAATTGGCTCTGAGGGCTGGGCACGGGGGTCCCAGTCCCAAACCCATCGACTGTCGGTTGACTGCTCGAGCTCCTCCCAAGGCAAGAGCGGGTTTCCACGTGTCAGTCGGGGGACGGACTGGGAACGTTTCCTCCAAAGACCTTCCCCGGGCGTCGAACAACCAACTCAGAACTGGTACGGACAAGGGAAATCCGACTATTTAATTAAAACAAAGCATTGCGATTGTCCCAACGGATGTTTATGCAGTGTAATTTTTGCCCTGCTCTTAATGTCAAAGTTAAGAAATTGAATCAAGCGCAGGTAAACGGCGGGAGTAACTATGACTCTCTTAAGGTAGCCAAATGCCTTGTCATCTAATTAGTGACGCACATGAATGGATTAACGAGATTCCCACTGTCCCTATCTACTATCCAGCGAAACCACAACCAAGGGAATGGGCTTGGAAGAATAAACGGGGAAAGAAGACCCTGTTGAGCTTGACTCTAGTTCGACTTTGTGAAATGAC
This sequence comes from Solanum neorickii, assembly GCA_027704865.1. NCBI lineage: Eukaryota > Viridiplantae > Streptophyta > Magnoliopsida > Solanales > Solanaceae > Solanum > Solanum neorickii. The sequence continues at coordinate 33,617,862 of JAKWJC010000369.1, forward strand.
TTGAGAGGGGTAGTATAAGTGGGAGCCGAAAGGCGAAAGTGAAATTCCACTACTTTTATTGTTATTTTACTTATTCCGTGAATTGGAAAGGGGCACTGCCCCCTCTTTGGACCCAGGGCTCACTTCGCGGGCCGATCCGGGCGGAAGACATTGTCAGGTGGGGAGATTGGCTAGGGCGGTACATCTGTTAAAAGATAACACAGGTGTCAAAAAATGAGCTCAACGAGAACAGAAATCTCGCGTGGAACAGAAGGGTAAAAGCTCATTTGATTTTGATTTCCAGTACGAATACGAACCGTGAAAGCGTGGCCTAACGATTGTTTAGACCTTCAGAATTCGAAGCTAGTGGTGTACGGAAAGTTACCATAGGGATAACTGGCTTGTGGCAGCCACTCGTTCATAGTGACGTTGCTTTTTTATCCTTCGATGTCGGCTCTTCCTATCATTGTAAAGCAGAATTCACCAAGTGTTGGATTGTTCACCCACCAATAGGGAACGTGAGCTGGGTTTAGAGAGTCGTGTGACAGGTTTCTTTTACCCTACTGATGACAGTGTCGCAATAGTAATTCAACCTAGTACGAGAGGAACCGTTGATTCACACAATTGGCCATCGTGCTTGGTTGAAAAGCCAGTGGCGCAAAGATACCGTATGTTGGATTATGACTTAACGCCTCTAATTCAGAATCTGGGCTAGAAGCGACGCATGAGCCCGCCTTCTGCTTGCCAACACGCAGTAGGGGCCTATGGCCCCAAAGGCACGTGTCGTTGGCTAAGTCGCAGCGACGGAAGCATCACGGTGACCGCCTTGAAGTACAATTTCCATCGAGCGGCGGGTAGAATCCTTTGCAGACGACTAAATACGCGACGGGGTATTGTAAGTGGTAGAGTGGCCTTGCTGCCATGATCCACTTAGATTCAGCCCTTTGTCGCTCCGATTCATCCCCCCACACTCCCCCTCCCCCAAAATAAAATCCAATCATTTCTAACTTTTCAAATGAGAGGTTCGCGTGCTGCCTGAATCCTTAGAAGGGGAAAAAATAACTGTGTATAAATATGAGTATGGAAAGTAACATGGCACTTGAAGTTCACTAGTCTGCCGCTAAGTGTTGAGCTATACGTTCTGAGCCCCATTGCGAGTTTTTCGTGACGTTGAGTTTATTTATCAAGCCTAATGACATGTTAAGGGACTAGTGACATGTCACTATATGAGGTTTTCGGGAGCAATTATTTAAGCCAAGTTAGATGTCAAGGGGCAAATGGGTCTGCGTACGCAGCACGTCCGCGGCTAGGCGGCATCTGCCAAGGCCTACGCAGAACGAGCATGGACTGTAAAATACGCCCTTGGATGGCAAACATGGTCGAACGGCGTCGGGCGTTGCATTACATCACCTCCCTTGGGCAGCACACACGGTGGGACGACGTCGGGCGTGGCATGACATCACCGCCCTTGGACAGCACACACGGTCGGCAACTGCGGGCGTGGCATGATATCACCGCCCTTAGACTGCACACACGGTCGGCAACATCAGGCGTGGCATGACATCACCACCCTTGAACAGCACACACGGTCGGGAACGTCGGGCGTGGCATGACATCACCACCCTTGGACAGCACACACGGTCGGCAACATCAGGCGTGGCATGACATCACCACCCTTGAACAGCACACACGGTCGGCAACGTCGAGTGTGGCATGACATTACCACCCTTGGAACAGCACACACGGTCAGCCGTCGTCGTGCGTGGCATGCCATCATAGCCCTTGGACAGCACAAACGGTCGGTCGTCGTCGGACGTGCCTGCACACAACGGTCGGACGTGGCCTGCCCGCATCAGTCGTGGCTTGTGCGACATTGTTCGAGTTCTAAACAAAATATACGGATGTTCATGCCATACATAAATCAAAGGATTTTGAAACAACCTCCATTAATAACAAACATATTCATCTACTTTCCATTATCTATTCTCTAACATTTCCGCCTAATGTGGCTCTTTCACATCATTTTCATTACTTTTACGGTTCGTACAATATTGAAACATCTTCTATTTGTGCAAATATATATCTTATCATTAATTTAACATGTTTAGAAGTGTTTTAGAGCATTCCTGTATTTTTCCGACTTTTAATATTTTTATGCTTTTTTAATTTTTACGTCTCCTTTTAAAAAATAAATTTATTAAATTTTTTATTTTAAGGTTCCCATATTTATTTATGAATTTTTGGAGTTGATTTCATATTTTTTTTGATATTTTCCCTGTTTTTTATTAATTTAATACTAATTTTTCAGAATTTTTGAAAAAAACAAAAATTTAAAAAATATTGAAAATAATTTTTTATATATATTAAAGTTATTTATGAAAGATGGCGTGTGTTTGTACCTTACAACGTGCATATTTGGGTTGTACATTTCCATTATGATTATTTAGAAAATCCACGTCTACTCCTGTCACATGGGTAAAACTTTTTTAAGCATATATAAGGGGGGTAGAGGTGTTGGAGGCAGACTGAGGTGCTGGCAGGCAAATTTCATAGGCGTCCCGTGGGCTTAGCAGGCGTGCTGCGTGGGTGCTTGATGGCATGCATGGCTTGTACATGCTACGCCGTTGGACGTTTTTAAATATGTCGGCGACGTCGATGGGTCGAGTGAGGAAAAGACACGCGGACGTCGAGGGTGTCTTGTGGGTTTAGTAGACGTGCTGCGTGGTCGCTTGAAGGCATACATTGCTCGTCCGTGCTACGTCGTTGGGCGTCTACAAAAACATTCTAGCGACGTTTATGGGGCGGCTGAGGTGAAGGAAGGCGGACGTCGAGGGCGTCTTGTGGGCTTACTAGGCGTGCTACATGGGCGCTTGACGACATGCATGGATCGTCCGTGCTACGCTGTTGGGCGTTTACTAAAACGAGCCCGCGATGTTTGTGGGGCGTTTGAGGCGGTGGCTAGCAGACGTCATGGGCGTTCTGTGGGCTTAGTAGGCATGCTGCATGGACGCTTGACGACATGCATGGCTCGTCCGTGCTACGTCGCTATGCGTCAACAAAAACATGCCAGCTACATCTGTGGGGCAACTGAGGCGAAAGCAGGCGGACCTCTAGGTCATCCTGTGGGCTTAGTTGGCGTGCTGCATGGGCGCTTGATGGCCTGCATGGCTCGTCCGTGCTACGCCGTTGGGCGCTTGCAAAAACATTCTGACGACGTCTGCTGGGCGACCGAGGAATTACAAGGCGGACGTCACGGGCAACCTGTGGGCTTAGTAGGCGTGCTACGTGGGCGCATGATGGCATGCATGGCTCGTCCGTGCTTTACCATTGGGGGCTTACAAAAACATGCCAGCGACGTATGCGGGACGAACGAGCGCCACCGAGGGAACTTCTCAAGATCGGTTTATAATAGCGTTTGGTGTGGAAACGGCAATGCTTTCGGGCGAGTGATGAGTTCTAGAGCTCCTGTTACGACTAACTCTAGGCGTCGCACGCACGGGGCAAGTAAGGCCATGTGCGGCCAGACGCTATGATGGACCAGGCGTGGGCGGTTCCCCTGTGTGAACCTTGGTCTTCCTCCAACAATCTTTGCAGTGATAAAATTCTCAACTCTCATGGGTAGGCGCGCAACGGAGGGTGTAGCATTGGCATTGCAAAGAAGGCATCGGCGTTGTCGCACGACATCTCATGTTGGGCGGCAGGGTGGATGTCAGGCGTGCATTGACAAAGCTATTCACGTACGGCGCATGAGTGGTATTGGGCATGCGTGTTTAGGTTGGATCCCTGCTTCGAGCAGCGACGTCCTAACTCGCATGCCAATTCGGTGGCGGATGAAGCGCAATCTAGGCTGGTCGGATGTGGGATTTCTGTACTGCATACCTAATGCATAGGCATTGTGCACGTGCAAACGGTCGCCTTTCTCCCCTCGCATCCCATGCGCGGGGTGAAACCAAATGACGCTCTTGTGTCCCACTCCTTCCCTCGCTTCGTCATGCGATGGCGTGGTCCATGAGCGGTGCCTCAAATTCTCGGATACAGTAGACGTAGTGGGCAAGGAGACTTCACTGGCTTCTATCTGCCCAAAACGAATGCTACTTGCGAATGACTGCCGCGGTTGCCTTGGACTCGACCGTGCCCGAAAGGGCGCACTGAGCTTAGAGGCGCGCGGCGTCGTTGAGGAAAGATACCTGGTTGATCCTGCTAGTAGTCATTTTCTTGTCTCAAAGATTAAGCAATGGATGTGTAGGTATGAACAAATTCAGACTGTGAAACTGCGAATGGCTCATTAAATAAGTTATAGTTTATTTGATGGTATCTACTACTCGGATAACCGTACTAATTCTAGAGCTAATACGTGCAACAAACCACGACTTCTTGAAGGGATGCATTTATTAGATAAAAGATCGATGCGGGCTCTGCACGTTACTGCGATGATTCATGATAACTCGACAGATCGCACGGCCATCGTGCCGACGACGCATCATTCAAATATCCGCCCTATCAACTTTTGATGGTAGGATAGTGGCCTACCATGGTGGTGACGGGTGACGGAGAATTAGGGTTCGATTCCAGAGAGGGAGCCTGAGAAATGGATACCAAATCCAAGGAAGGCAGCAGGCGCGCAAAGTACCCAATCTTGACACGGGGAGGTAGTGACAATAAATAACAATACCGGGTTCTATGAGTGTGGTAAATTAGAATGAGTACAATCTAAATCCCTTAATGAGGATCCATTGGAGGGCAAGTCTGGTGCAAGCAGCCACGGTACTTCAAGCTCCAATTGCGTATATTTAAGTTGTTGCAGTTAAAAAGCTCATAGTTGGACTTTGGGATGGGCCGGCCAGTCCGCCCTAGGTGTGCACCGGTCATCTCGTCCCTTCTGTCAGCGATGCGCTTCTGGCCTTAATTGGTCGGGTCGTGCTTCTGGCGCTGTTACTATGAAGAAATTAGAGTTCTCAAATCAAGCCTACTATGAAGTCCCGCCACCTTTCGAGCAAGTTCTCAGCATACGAAGGGGGCAGGCGGTCCAACAGCCTTGGAGAGGCTTGTGCAAGACTCTAGAGCCTTCTAGATTCTTGGGGTAGACTAGAGAATTCTAGGAGCCTTTTGGAAGAGCTGGAGAAATATTCTAGGAATGTAGAACATGTATTGAGTGCATGTACTTAGGGACTTATACATCAACATATATTTACTCTTAGGCTTAGGGAGTAGTATAAATAGGAGAGTCATTGTATTTGTAAATCATCCATCAACTGAATAATAAAATACAAGTCCTCTCTTCCAAAGTTCTGTCTTTGTCTTTCTTCTTGTTCTCTTAGCGTTCCGAGTAAAAAGGATGACTTGAGCTTACGAGATCGTGAAAGAATCGTGAGTAAGTTGTCAAGTGCCGCACAGAGTCTTGTCAGATTCTGTAGGTCCGTGAAAAGTGGTATCAGAGCAGGTTGATCATAAGAGAATGACGAACGAAGGAGACGCTATCGGCGCTAGCACCACAAACATCCTCACGGATGGAGGAAAGATGAGTAAGAATGGGAAGAAGCAGCAGAAGGGAAATGAAGGGATTCTGCCCGAGCCCACACCAAGCGAGGTGAAAACATCTCACGCACCCACAATTATCGATGGAAGTGATGAAGAGACCGGGGAGGATGTCGTAGACGTTACTGCCGAAGAAGAGTGGATTGCAAGGGTAGAAATGGCAAGGCAGGACGTTGAGATCTTAGGCCGGCGCTTGAATAGGGCGGACAGAAAATTCAAAACCCTTGAAGACTTCACCCTTGAGGAGAACGACAACATCTGAAAGGAGTTGGAGGCACGCCAACGGGCCGAGTTTAAGAGGAAAGAGGCCATAAATTCCTTAGAGTTCACGCTTATGGAAGCACTCGACGCGATTGAGTCGTTGAAGGCCGAAGTTGAAGCACTCAAGGAAGACAAGGAGGTTGGCGGATCCACATCACTTGATCGGGAAAGGGAGTCCAGAGTCGAGGCTCCCAGGCTACCTATGTTCAAAGGCGTCCGCGACGCACAGGAGGTGGAGAATTTCCTATGGCACTTGAGGAATTACTTCAAGTGTAATCGGGTTGGAAGTGATGTGAACAAGATAAACACTGCTGTGTTGTATCTTTCGGAGATGGCCATGCTATGGTGGAGGCGTAAAGAGTCCGACATAAAGAAGGGGACATGCACTATGAACACGTGGGAGCAATTCCGTGAGGATTTCAAGAAGGTGTTCTTCCCTAACAACGTCATCTATGAGGCAAAGTGCAAGTTTAGGGAGTTAAATAAAAAGAAAAGCATACGCGCGTATGTGCGGGAGTTCACCACCCTTACTCTTTAGATTCCCAACCTCACGGATGAAGATATGTTGTTCCACATCCTGGATGGGCTGCAAAGTTGGGCCAGAACGGAGTTGGCAGGAGAAGTCTCACAGTGGCGAGTAGGACGACGAGGAAGGTAGTCATGATGATAGTGGGGAAGATTGTGGCGAAGGCGAGGAGTAACGGCAACAACCCAAGAGGCGAGGCGAGGAAAAAGGGCCTCACATGCGTTACACCTATAGGTCCAATGGCAAGAAATCTGGAGATCGTGGCAACATGGTGAGGAAATAGGTAGCCAAGGGAGATGGTTGCTACATTTGCAGCGGGCCGCATAGTTATTCAAAGTGCCCTGAACTGAAGAATCTTGGTGCTATCCTCCGAGAGCTGAAGGAAAAAGAAGCCCAAGAAGAAGATGAAGTCGAGGAGACTAAGCAGTTGGGCTTGATAAGTCTATGCGGAGCTGTCACCAAGCAACTATCAAAGACACCAAGGCAAGATAAGCCAAGTCAAGCGAAGAAGAAGCATGCGGAGCTGGGGCTCGCGATGTCTAAGTCATGCGTTCAATATGTCGACATCACGATCAATGGGAAACGTGATCGTGTGTTGGTGGACACTGGTGCAGAGGCCAATATCATTGCCAAGACGGCAACAGTGAGGTTGGGGTTGCGTTATAGTCCAAGCAACATCCAAGTCAAGACGGTTAATGCACCACCAACTCCTGTGGATGGAGTTGCGCATGGAGTGAGCATCACAATAGGCGACTGGCAAGGAAAAACCAATTTCATCGTCACTCCCTTAGATATCTATGATATTATTCTTGGGCAGGAGTTCTTCCAGCAATGCCATATAGTGATCGATCCTTATCTGCAACATTTGATGATCATGGAGAAAGGAGGAACATGTATGGTTCCCATGGTAAAGGCACAGAAGATGGAGGGACAAATTCAGCTGACGGCCATGAAGCTCGAGAGGGTCGACGTGAAGTTAACATCGGCAACAACCATTACAAGTTTGGGAGAAGACATTATGCTGAAAAGTCCTTGCCATCGCGCACGAAAAGGGTTCCAAGAAGGAACACTTCTGTGATGAAAAAGAAGCTGTCGAGGCACTTTCCTCCTATGAAGGAGGAAGTTCGAAAGATCGGGTCGAGAAAGGTCGGGCAATCGCTGAAGAGGCTACTCGAGGGGATTGACCTAGTACGTGAGTTGATGATCGCACGACAAAACTCAACACCGATACAGTCGCAATGAGACACAGTCGTCACATCATTAGGTGGGGGAGATTGTGACGTCCCTCCACCTTTCCAGCAAGTTCACATCATACGAAGGGGGCAGGCGGTCCAACATCCTTGGAGAGTCTTGTGCAAGACTATAGAGCCTTCTAGATTGTTGGGGCTGGCTAGAGAATTCTAGGAGCCTTTTGGAAGATCTAGAGACATATTCTAGGAATGTATAACATGTATTAAGTGCAAGTACTTAGGGACTTGTATAGCAGTATTTATTTACTCTTAGGATTAGGGAGTAGTATAAATAAGAGAGTCATTGTATTTGTAAATCATCCATCAACTGAATAATAAAATACAAGTCCTCTCTTCCAAAGTTCTGTCTTTGTCTTTATTCTTATTCTCATAGCGTTTCGAGTAGAGAAGCTGACTTGAGCTTACGAGATCGTGAAAGAATCGTGAGTAAATTGTCACGTGAGTAAATTGTCAAGTGTCGCACGGAGTTTTGTCAGATTCTCTAGGTCCGTGACACTACGCTCTGTATACATTAGCATGGGATAACATTATAGGATTTCGGTCCTATTATGTTGGCCTTTGGGATCGGAGTAATGATTAACAGGGACAGTCGGGGGCATTCGTATTTCACAGTTAGAGGTGAAATTCTGATTTATGAAAGACGAACAACTGCGAAAGCATTTGCCAAGGATGGTTTCATTAATCAAGAATGAAAGTTGGGGGCTCGAAGACGATAAGATACCATCCTAGTCTCAA
>JAKWJC010000369.1:33631147-33683647 GCA_027704865.1 Solanum neorickii
TAATGACATATTAAGGGACTAATGACATGTCAGTATAAGAGGTTTTCGGGATGTCGGGTGTGGGTATTAAAGCCAAGTTAGATGTAAAGGGGCAAATGGGTCTGCGTACGCAACACATCCGCGGCCTGGCGGCATCTGCCTAGGCCTGCGCAGAACGGGCGTGGACTACAAAAAAGGCCTTGGACGGCAAACACGGTCGAACAACGTCGGGCGTGGCATGCCCTAACCGCCCTAGGGCAGCACACACTGTTAGACGACGTCGGGCATGGCAACACATCACCGCCCTTGGGCAGCACACACGGTCGGCAACGTCGGGCGTGGCATGACATCATAGCCCTTGGACGGCAAACACGGTCCAACGACGTCAGGCATGACATGCCATCACCGCCTTTGTGTTATGCCTCGTATTTTTTTATACGTAGTGCGCGTCATGATCTAATCGACGTAAGTTCGGGGAATGAGATTTTGTTTTAAGTTCCAAGTGATTAAAGAAATATTAGGCAAGGATGTTAATCCCAAATGTGATATTAAGTATGATTTGGCTAATGTAAGTGTCATTAACTTTAAGTGAGGGATTAATTAGTGGCTGATTAGGATTAATTTTATCCAGTGGGCCCCACCAGTCATAATTAGTGGCTGATTAGGATTAATTTAATCCAGTGGGACCCACTACATAAGGTAAAAATTAAAAAGGGATCAGATTGGGAGCTGGCCTTAGTGGACACGTGTAGAGGGGGGCTGCCTCCACTTCATATTATAAATGAGGTTGAGAAATCCACTCCATACTAAATAAAGTGGTGAAATGCATCGTTGCTTATCATCTTCTTCACCACTTGTCTTAGGCAGCCATGTAAATGGAGAAACCAACCCTGCAACTCTAGCCAGCAGGTGCAAATAATTTGGTTAGTAATCTCCTTTCTTGGTGTATTAATTCTTTGGAATACCTTGTTAATTATCCAATAATATTAAGAAGGGGGCGTGACCAGTAGCTCAGGAAGTTTGTTTTAGTTATTGAATGTGCTAAATATGAATAAAAACCATAATTAGATTATTAGTGGAGTCGTGTTGGTGCTTATGCTTTTTTGATTAAAGAAAACTGCGGGAAAATTCTGTGTTGGCATTATGTATATGTTAAATGTGATTATGAGTCTATACTCCAAAGTATGAATACGATAAGTTAGATGTGTTGCGAATTATAAAACGAGTTATGGCTCAGTGTGTCGTTGCTTTGATGCTATGGTTGCCTAGACGGAACTGTTTTGGGGTGTGGGCTGTTTAATATGATTCGTTGGGTTATATGTGTTATTGGTATTGCTGTGGATAATTTGGGTTGTTGTCGGATTGGGACAAAGTAAGGAAAACAGGGGAAGTACTGCCGGATTTTTGTTAGATTTCAAGCTAGCTTACAAGATAGTAAAGTACGATGTTTATCTAATTGCGGCACAATTGTTGCTTGTTATATATTAATAGCTTGAGCACTAAATATTGGACGTGCGGCTCGACTATACGGTATGTAACGCTGTCCCTTCTTTCTTTGTTTGGCATGACTTTTAAAAATAAGCGAATAACAGACAGGTTTGATACTTACCTCTCGAGTGTCTAGGTGACGTATATTCTTGCTTCCAAAATTATTCCTCTATATATCGGCTATGTCTAAGGCTATGATGATTTCTCATATCTATGGTAGTGCTTCTTAGAGTCATTGAGATTTTACGTTTTCATATCGTATTAAAGGTTCATAATCTTGATAAAACGTTAATCTTTAGTAATACTCCTTGCTGGTTCACGTTATTTTTTCTATTGAGTTATAAGAAATGAGTTTAATTGCATATGGTTTCTCATAATATTCTGCTCGTGCATAGAGTCATTTATCATTTCACCGAGTCCCGGGCCGGGTAATGTTCGAGCGGAGTTTTTTGCATATGTCACCGAGTCCCTCACTAGAGGGCCGGGTATGTATATTATATATATGATTGGTGATGAGTATGGTTATGATGATGATGATGACGGAGATGACGTGACGATTATTTTGCCGAGCCCCTTACTAAGGAAGCTGGGCACCTTATATGTTAAAGATATGCATGATTTTCACTTAAAAGGGTACATGTGTAGCGATATTTTGTTTCGACTTGACATATTGGTATCCTCTCATCTTTACCTTATGCTTTACATACTCAGTACATTATCCGTACTGACCCCCTTTCCTCGGGGGGCTACGTTTCATGCCCGCAGGTGTAGACGCACAGTTCGGTGATCCTCCCGCCTAGGATATCTACTCTGCTGATTGGGAGAGCTCCAATGTTCCGAAGCCCAGTCGTTTTGGTACATAACTTTTTGTGTTGTCTTTTGCTCCTCTATGGGTATGGCAGGGCCCTGTCCCGTCGAGTTTCACTACTGTACTCTTAGAGGTTTGTGGACATTATGTGGGGTGTATATATATGTTTTGGATAATGGTATAGACATGATTTGTTTGGCATGTCCGCTTGTGCAGGGTCAGCCTTGTCGGCTGCGTTCATCATTGTGTATTGTGTAGTGGCAGCCTTGTCGGCTTACGTATGTTATTATGCTTTGGATAGTGGCGGCTTGTCCGCTCGCGTATGTTGTTACGGTTAAATGGTTATGACTCCTTATGAGACATGTCCTCTTTATATATATATATATGACGTTGGGGTTGGCTTGATTTGATTAAATTCCATATTGTCTTAGTTTCAGTTGGTTATACTTAGCAGATATGTATGTGGGTGTCCAAAGCAGGCACTAGTCATGCCCCATCGGGTTCTGTCGTGACAAAGAGTGGTATCAGAGTGGTTCTTCCTCGGAAGTGTCTACAGACCGTGTCTAGTAGAGTCTTGTTTATCAGTGTTTTGTGCACCACATCTATAAACAGGAAGCTATAGGATATTTAGGATGTCATCCTTTCTTCTTATTCTAGATCATGCGATAGAGCGATATTAACAGGATAATTCCTCTCTAACGAATCCATTTGGTTTAAGCTATGCCTCCAAAGAATGCGACAGCCGCCTAGAAGGGAAAATCAGTATCAGAAGGTACTAGTAAGACCCGGAGAGTTACTAGGGCCTGTGCCCAGTCTATGCCTGGTATTGTGCTCCAGTCGGAAAGCTCTGCTACACCGCCACCGCCAGAGCAGCTTAGAGAAGCAGCATCTCCAGTTCGGAGGACACCACAGCCCACGAGGCCCCAGCACCTGAACCTCCATCTCCTCAGTCAGGGGCGGAGGATAGGGCTATGAGAGATGCAGTTCAGTTGCTGACTAGATTAGTGACAGGTCAAGCTCGCGGGCATGGACTAGGAGTTGATCATGCGGACAAATCTGATAGCTTAAGGGCTCGTGACTTATTAAGTTGTAATCCTCCAGAGTTCTTTGGGTCAAGGCCCCAGGATGATCCGCAAGAGTTTATTCGTCAGATGCAGCGTACATTGAGGATAATCAAGGTTTCGGAGACCGAGTCTGTTGAGTTTGCTACGTATCATTTGCGGGATGTAGCTATTAATTGGTATGAGTCTTGGGTGTTATCTAGGGGTGAGGGTGCTCCTCCAGCAGTATAGGATAAACTTGTGGAGGCTTTCCAAGGACACTTCCTGCCCCCAAAGATGAAGCGAGCTAGAGTCGATAGTTCTTGCGTTTGAAGCAAAATGGCAGGAGCGTTCGAGAGTATAGCCTCGAGTTTGATTCATTGCCTACGCATGCGCCTACTATTGTGGCGGATATGGAAGACAGGGTACATCGTTATGTGATGGGATTGGATCGTTATCTGATTGACAGTTGTATAGCAGTGACTCTTCAGCCAGGTATGGACATTGCTCGGGTGCAAGCATATGCATAGGGGGTAGAGGATCGGCACCGGGGACGTCAGCCAGATAGAAATTATAATAGAGGCCAGCATAAAAGGGCTAGATCAGCAGGTTATCCTAACGAGTTTCGAAGCAGGCAGTCTAAGAAGCATGTTAGATTTTCTTCCCAGCCAGCATAGAGTGCACCTCCACATTTCATGGGTAGGGGGTTCGATCGTATGGGATATTTGGAAGCTGGTTAGAGCTCTAGGGCGTCAGGGTCATAGATGCGCAGAGGTTTGAGCCAGTCGAGGCCACCTTTGCCTCGGTGTTCTCGTTGTGGTAGGTCCCATCCTAGGGAATGTTGTTGGGCTACAGGTGCGTGTTTTCTTGAGGCCGTCACGGCCATTCTATGAGGGAGTGTCACCTTACAGGTAGTGCAGGTGGTATGGCACAACCTACAAGGTCCGTTGCTGGTTCATCTTCTTCGATGGCTATGCGCTCTACAGGGCAGGGTATTGAGGCGCCAGCAAGCCATGGTAGAGGATGTGGTGGGGCTTCCAGTTCTAGCGGTCCCTCAAACCGTATATATGCTTTGACTAATAGGCAGGATCAGGAGGCGTCACCTAATGTGATCACACGTATATTATCACTATTCTCCTGAAGTGTGTATGCATTGATAGACCCAGGTTCCACCTTAATATTTATATCTCCCTTTGTTGCTAGTAGGATCGGAATAGAGTTTGAGTTGATAGAACAATTTGAGGTAGCTACACATGTATGAGATTTTGTTATAGCTACGCGAGTATATAAGAATTGTTCAGTAGTTATATATAGTCGTCGTACTGTAGCAGATCTAATAGAGTTAAATATGATTGAGTTTGATATTATCATGGCCATTGATTTGTTGGCTGCTTGTTATGCTACTGTTGATTGTAGAGGAAAGATAGTTCGATTTCAATTTCTAGGGGAACCAATTATAGAGTGGAAGGGGAGTACAGTATCGCTGAAAGGTAAGTTCATTTCATACCTTTAGGATGGGAAGATGGTTAGAAAAGGCTATATTTACCATCTGATTCTGGTGCATGACATAAAGGACGAGGCACCGACTCTTCCATCAGTCCAGGTAGTTAATAAATTTCCCGATGTATTCCCCGAGGAACTTCCAGGCCTTCCTCCAGAACGAGAGATAGAGTTTACTATAGATGTACTGCCTGATACACAGCCTATATCTATACCTCCTTATAGAATGGCACCAGCTGAGTTAAAAGAATTGAAAGAGCAATTGAGGGATTTTCTAGAAAAGGGCTTCATCAGGCCTAGTACGTTACCTTGGGGAGCACCGGTAGTTTTTGTGAGGAAGAAGGATGGGTCGCTGCGGATGTGTATTGATTATAGGCATCTAAACAAAGTAACAATAAACAACTGGTATCCCCTCCCAAGGATTGACGATCTATTTGACCAGTTGCAGGGTGCAAAGTGTTTTTCAAAGATAGACTTGCGGTCAGGTTATCATCATGTGCGGGTAAGGGAGGCAGGTATTCCAAAGACGACATTTCGGACATGATACGGGCATTATGAGTTTAGAGTGTTGTCTTTTGGGCTGACTAATTCTCCAATGGTGTTTATGGATTTAATGAATCGATTATTTAAACCATTCCTTGATATGTTTGTTATTGTATTTATAGACGATATTCTGGTCTATTCACGTTCAGAAGAGGAGCATGCAGACCATTTAAGGACGGTACTTAGGTTGCTTCACCACCAGAATTTGTATGCTAAATTTTCTAAGTGCGAGTTCTCGTTGACTGCAGTGGCATTCTTGGGGCATATTATTGGAGTTGATGGTATTCGGGTAGACATGTAGAAGATTAAGGCGGCAAAGACTTGTCCCAGACCTAAGATACCTACTGAGGTACGCAGCTTTCTGGGGTTAGCAGGATATTACAGTAGATTCGTAGAAAAGTTTGCCTCAATTTTAGCTCCTTTGACAAGGCTAACTCAAAAGGCCGCCAAGTTCCAGCGGACTGATGCTTGTGAGCGAAGCTTCCAACTATTGAAAGACAAATAGACTACAACTCCAGTCCTAACTCTTCCAGAGGGACCAGACGGCTATGTTATTTATTGTGATGCTTCAGGTATTGGGCTAGGATGTGTATTGATGCAGCATGGCCTAGTTATACCCTATGCCTCCCGACAGCTTAAGAATCATGAAAAGAACTATCCTACTCACGATCTGGAGTTAGCGGTCGTGATTCATGCCTTAAAAGTATGGAGACATTATTTATACGGTGTCCATGTGGACATCTATACAGATCATAAGAGTCTCCAATATATCTTTAAACAGAAGGAGATGAACTTACGATAGAGGCGGTGGTTAGAGTCTCTAAAAGATTATGATGTTGATATTTTATATCATCCAGCGAAAGCGAATGTTGTAGCAGATGCTCTTAGTCGTAAGTCCATGGGTAGCTTGACAGATGTACAACCAGAAAGGAGGGATATGGTTCGGGAGATTCAACGGCTATCCAGCCTTGGAGTCCGTCATGCTAATTCAGAAGATAGTAGAGTTTCTATTCGAGAGGTTGCTGAGTCCTCAATCATAGAAGAGGTAAAGATACAACAATAGAAGGTCCCTATTCTTGCACCGTAGAGAGATGCAGCTCTTTAAAAGGAAAAGATCCCATTTAAGGCTACACCTGACAAAGTGTTACGATATGAAGGCAGATTGTGTGTACCCGATATTGTGGGGCTACGACGGCAGGTTATGGGAGAGGCACACTCTGCCCATTATTCTATTCACCCAGGGTCAACAAAAATGTATCATGACCTCAGATTCTTATATTGATGGGATGGTATGAAAAAGGACATAGCGGAGTTTGTTGCTCAGTGCCCGAATTATCAATAAGTCAAGATCGAACATCAAAAGCCTGGTGGATTATTACAGGAGATAGAGATCCTTACTTGGAAATGGGAGATGATTAATATGGACTTCATTACAGGCTTACCTTGCACTCAACGAAAGTATGACTCCATATGGGTTATTGTAGATAGGCTGACGAAATCGGCCCATTTTCTTCCAGTCAGGACTTCTTATTCAGATGAAGATTATGCGAGGTTGTATGTCAGGGAGATAGTGAGACTTCATGGGGTTCCCACATCCATTATATCAGAAAGAGGAGCTCAATTTACAGCCAACTTTTGGAGATCGTTTCAGAAGGGATTGGGGACACAGGTCAACCTTAGCACAACATTTCACCCTCAGACTGATGGGCAGGCTTAGCGTACTATTTAGACATTAGAAGATATGTTGCGGGCCTGTATTATTGACTTCAAAGGTAGCAGGGACGACCACTTGCCCCTCATTGAGTTTGCCTATAATAATAGCTACCATTCTAGTATCCAGATGGCACCGTACGAGGCCTTATATGGGAGGAAGTGCAGATCACCTATTGGTTGGTTTGATGTTGGTGAGACTAATTTAATAGGTCCGGATGTGATTCAGTAAGCTGTTGACAAGGTGAATCTTATTCAAGAAAGAGTATTAGCAGCCCAGAGTCGACATAAGTCATATGCAGATAATCGGCGTTGAGATTTGGAGTTTCTGATTGGTGACTGGGTATTCCTGAAGGTATCACCCATGATGGGTGTGATGACATTCGGCTGGAAGGGGAAGCTCAGTCCGAGATACATTAGGCCTTATCAGATTGTTCGTAGGATATGCAAGGTTGCCTTTGAGTTTGATCTACCATCTTATTTAGAGGCGGTACATACAGTCTTCCATGTATCAATGCTAAGTAAATGTATTGGTGATCCTTCTAGAGTATTCCCCGTAGATGGTGTTCAGGTAACAGAGGAGTTGTCATATGAGGAGAAACCCGTAGATATACTTGATCACCAGGTTAGAAGGTTACGTACTAAGGATGTGGCTTCCGTGAAAGTGTTGTGGCAAAATAATAATAGGGAGGAGATGACTTGGGAAGCGGAAGATGAAATGAAGAATAAGTATCCTTACTTGTTCCCCGTACCTGCAGGCAATTCAATTCCAAGCTTGATTATATTGATTGATAAACTAGATTATATAGTAAGTTGAGACTCAATGAGGCATCTGTAAGTTACGGAATGCAGGTTGATAGGTATAACTGTTAGAGAGACCTCGCTGGAATTTGTTTTTGTAAGACACTAACTTTACATTCGAGGACGAATGTTCCTAAGGGGGGAAGGATGTTATGCATCATATTTTTTAATACGTAGTGCGCGTCATGATCTAATAGACGTAAGTCTGGGGAATGAGATTTTATTTTAAGTTCCAAGTGATTAAAGAAATATTAGGCAAGGATGTTAATTCAAAATGTGATATTAAGAATGGTTTGGCTAATATAAGTACCATTAACTTTAAGTGAGGTATTAATTAGTGGGTGATTAGGATTAATTTAATCTAGTGGTTAATTAGTTGTTCGGTGTGTCGTTGCTTCGCTGCTATGGTTGCTGAGATGAAACTATTTTGGGGAGGGGGCTGTTTAATATTATTCGTTGGGTTATATGTGTTATTGGTATTGCTGTGGATAATTTGGGTTGTTGTCGAATTGGGACGAAGTAATGAAAATAGGGGAAGTGCTGCCGGATTTTTGTTAGATTATTAGATAGCTTACAAGATAGTAAAGCGCGACGTTTATCTAATTGCGGCACGATTGTTGATTGTTATAGATTAATAGCTTGAGCAGTAAATATTGGACGTGCGGCTCGACTATACGGTATGTAACGCTGTCCCTTCTTTCTTTGTTTGGCATGACTTTTAAAAATAAGAGAATAACGGACAGATTTGATACTTACCTCTAGAGCGTCTAGGTGACGTATATTCTTGCTTCCACAATTATTCCTCTATATCTCGGATATGTCTAAGGCTATGATGATTTCTCATATCTATGGTAGTGCTTCTTAGAGTCATTGAGATTTTATGTTTCCATATCGTATTGAAGGTTCATAATCTTTATAAAACGTTAATCTTTGGTAATACTCCTTGCTGGTTCACGTTGATTATTCTATTGAGTTATAAGAAATAATTTTAATTTCATATGGTTATTCATAATATTCTGCTTGTGCATAGAGTCATTTATCATTTCACTGAGTCCCGAGCTAGGTAATGTTCGTGCGGAGTTTCTTGCATATGTCACCGAGTCCCTCACTAGAGGGCCAGGTATGTACATTATATATATGATTAGTGATGAGGTTGTTTATGGTGATGATGATGACGGAGATGACGTGATGATTATTTTGCCGAGCCCCTTACTAAGGAAGCTGGGCACCTTATATGTTAATGATATGCATGATTTTCACCTAAAATGGTACATGTGTAGCGATATTTTTTTTCGACTAGCCATATTGGTATCATGTCATCTATACCTTATGCTTTACATACTAAGTACATTGTCCGTACTGACCCCCTTTCCTCGGGGGGCTGCGTTTTATGCCCGCAGGCGTAGACGCACAGTTCGGTGATCTTCCCGCATAGGATACTTACTCTGCTGATTGGGAGAGCTCCACTGTTCTGGAGCCCAGTCATTTTAATACATAAATTTTGGTGAAGTCTTTTGCTCCTCTATGGGTATGGCGGGGCCCTGTCCCGTCGAGTTTCACTACTGTACTCTTAGAGGTATGTGGACATTATGTGGGGTGTATATATATGTTTTGGATAATGGTCAAGACATGATTTGTTTGGGATGTCCGCTTGTACAGGGGCAGCCTTGTCGGCTGCGTACATCATAGTGTATTGTGTAGTGACAGCCTTGTTGGCTTACGTATGTTATTATGCTTTGGATAGTGGCGGCCTTGTTGGCTCGCGTATGTTGTTAAGGTTGAATGGTTATGACTCCTTATGAGATAGGTCCTTTATATATATATATATATATGACGTTGGGGTTGGCTCGATTTTATTAAATTCCATATTGTCTTAGTTTCAGTTGGTTATACTTAGCAGGTTTCTATGTGGGTGTCCAAAACGGGCACTAGTCACGGCCCATCGGGTTGAGTCGTGACACTTTGGACAGCACACACGGTTGAACGACATCGGGCGTGGCATGCCATCATCGCCTTTGGGCAGCACACACGTTCAAACGACGTCGGGCGTGGCATGCTATCATCACCTTTGGAAAGCACAGAAGGTCGAACGACGTTGGGCGTGGCATGACATCACCGCCCTTGGACAGCACACAAGGTCAGCAACGTTGGGCGTGACATGATGACATCATAGCCTTTGGGCAGCACACACGGTTGGCAACGTCAGCCGTGGCATGACATCACCGCCATTGGACTGCACACACGGTCGGCAACGTCGGGCGTGGCATGACATCACCACCCTTGGACAACACACACGGTTGGCAACATCGGGCTGAATCCAGCTGACGGCCATGAAGCTCGAGAGGGTCGACATGAAGTTAACATCGGTAGCAACCATTCCAAGTTCGGGAGAAGACAATGATGCTGAAAAGTCCTTGCCACCGTGAACGAAGAGGGTTCCAAGAAGGAACACAGCCGTGATGAAAAAGAAACCGCCGAGGCACTTGCCTCCTATGAATGAGGAAGTTCAAAAGATCGTGTTGAGAAAGGTCAGGCAATGGCTTAAGAGGCTACTCGAGGGGATTGACCCAGTATGTGAGTTGATTATCGCACGACAAAACTCAACACCGATACAATTTCAATGTGACGCGGTCGTCGGATCATTCGGTGGGGGAGATTGTGACGTCTCGCCACCTTTCAAGCAAGTTTGCAGCATACGAAGGGGGCAGGCGGTCCAAAAGCCTTGGAGAGGCTTGTGCAAGACTTTAGAGCCATTTAGATTCTTGGGGCGGACTAGAGAATTCTAGGAGCCTTTTGGAAGAGCTAGAGATATATTCTAGGAATGTAGAACATGTATTGAGTGCATGTACTTAGGGACTTGTATAGCAACATTTATTTACTCTTAGGCTTAGGGAGTAGTATAAATAGGAGAGTAATTGTATTTGTAAATCATCCATCAACTGAACAATAAAATACAAGTCCTCTCTTCCAAAGTTCTATCTTTGTCTTTCTTCTTATTTTCTTAGTGTTTTAAGTAGAAAGGCTGACTTGAGCTTACGAGATCATGAAAGAATCGTGAGTAAGTTGTCAAGTGAGGCACGGAGTCTTGTCAGATTCTCTAGGTCTGTGACACTACGCTCTGTATACATTAGCATGGGATAACATTATAGGATTTCGGTCCCCTTACGGTTGCTATCGGGATCGGAGTAATGATTAATAAGGACAGTCGGGGGCATTCGTATTTCATAGTTAGAGGTTAAATTCTTTTATTTATGAAAGACGAACAACTGCGAAAGCATTTGCCAAGGATGTATTCATTAATCTAGAACGAATGTTGGGGGCTCGAAGACGATTAAATACCGTCCTAGTCTCAACCATAAATGATGCCGACCAGGGATCGACAGATGTTGCTTGTAAGACTCATCTCGCACCTTATGAAAAATCAAAGTTTTGGGGTTCTGGGGAGAGTATTTTTTCAAGGATGAAATATAAAAGAATTGATGGAAGGGCACCAACAGGAGTGGAGCCTGCGACTTAATTTGACTCAACACAGGGAAACTTACCAGGTCCAGACATAGTAATGATTGACAGACTGAGAGCTCTTTCTTGATTCTATGGGTGGTGGTGCATGGCCGTTCTTAGTAGGTGGAGAAATTTGTATGGTTAATTCCGTTAACGAACGAGACCTCAGCCTGATAACTAGCTATGCGGAGGTATCCCTTCGCGTCCAGCTTTTTATAGGGACTACGACCTTTTAGGCCGCGGAAGTTTGAGGCAATAACAAGTCTGTGATGCCTTTAGATGTTCTGAGCTGCACGCGTGCTACACTGATGTATTCAACGAGGAATTACTCGTAAGCGCAATCATCGGCTCGTGTTTACTACGTCCCTGCCCTTTGTACACACCGCCTGTCGCTCCTACCAATTGAATGATCCAGTGAAATGTTCAGATCGCGGCGATGTGGGCGGTTCGCTGCCCATGACATCGCGAGAAAGACATTGAACCTTATCATTTAGAGGAAGGAGAAGTCGTAACAAGGTTTCCACAGGTAAACCTGCATAAAGATCATTGTCGAAACCTGCACAGAAAAACGACCAGCAAACTCGTTTTAAACACTGGGGGCGGTGCTTGCTCGTCGCGCGCCTCCCTCTCGTCGCCCGAGGCGCGCAAGCTCTTCAGTCGACCAATGAAACCCGGCACAGAAAGTGCCAAGGAATACTACAATCGACAACCCTCCCCGTCGCGCCTCATTCGTGGATTGTGAGTGGGGAATCGCGCTGCTATGTAAACATAAATGACTCTTGGCAACAGATATCTCAGCTCTCGCATCGATGAAGAACGTAGCGAAATGCGCTACTTTGTGTGAATTGCAAAATCCCATGAACCGTCGAGTCTTTGAACGCAAGTTGCGCCTGTAGCAATTTGGCCGAAGGCACGTCTGCCTGGGCGTCACACATTGCGCCGCCCCCCGCACGCTGCAAGCCTTAGCGCGGGGGCGAAAGCTGGCCTCCCGTGCGCCCGGGCTAAATGCGAGTCCACGTTGACGGACGTCGCGACAAGTGGTGGCTAAAACTCAACTCTCTCTTGTTGTCGCTGCTACAGCCCGTCGCGCGTCCGGACTCCTCAACCCTCACCGCTCCTCACAAGGCGCTCTGAACGCGACCCTAGTTCAGGCGCGATTACCCGCTGAGTTTAGGCATATCAATAAGAGGAGGAAAAGAAACTTACAAGGATTCCCCTAGTAACGGCGAGCGAATCGGGTACAGCCCAGCCTTAGAATCGCGCGGCTCCGTCATCTGAATTGTAGTCTGAAGAAGCGCCCTCAGCGGCGGACCGGGCCCAAGTCCCCTGGAAGGGGGCGTCGGAGAGGGTGAGAGCCCCGTCGTGCCCGTACCTTGTCGCACCACGAGGCGCTGTCTACGAGTCGGGTTGTTTGGGAATGCAACCCGAAGCTGGCGGTGAATTCCGTCCAAGTCTAAATAATGGCGAGAGACCGATAGCGAACAAGTACCGCGAGGGAAAGATGAAAAGGACATTGAAAATAGAGTCAAAGAGTGCTAGAAATTGTCAGGAGGGAAGCAGATGGGGGCCGGCGATGCACCCCGATCGGATGTCGAACGGTGACGAGCCGGTCCGTCGATCGACTCGGGGCGTGGACCAGCGTGGATTGGGGGCGGCCAAAGCCCAGGTTATCGATACGCCCGTGGAACGTCGTATCCCCAATTGTGAAAGGCAGCGCGCGCCTCTGGTGTGCTTCGTCGACCGACCTTGATCTTCTAAGAAGGGTTAGAGTGTGAGCATACCCGTCAAGACCCGAAAGATGGTGAACTATGCCAGAGCGGGGCGAAGCCAGAGGAAAGTTTGGTGGAGGCCCGCAGATATACTGATGTGCAAATCGTTTGTCTGACTTTTTTATAGGGGCGTAAGACTAATCGAACCGTCTAGTAGCTAGTTCCCTCCAAAGTTTCCCTCAGGATAGCTGGAGCTCGCGTGCGGGTTATATCGGGTAAAACCAATGATTAGAGGCCTCAGGGGTGCAACACCCTTGACCTATTATCAAACTTTAAATAGGTAGGATGGCACGACTCCTTTGTTGAGCCGCGCCACGAAATCAAGAGCTCCAAGTGGTCCATTTTTGGTAAGAAGAACTGGCGATGCGGGATGAACCGGAAGCTGGGTTACGGTTCCAAACTGCGTGCTAACCTAGATCCCACAAAGGGTGTTGGTCGATTAAGACAGCAGGACGGTGGTAATGGAAGTCGAAATCCGCTAAGAAGTGTGTAACAACTCACATGCCGATTAAAGTATTCCCGAAAATAGATGGCGCATAAGCGCACGACCTACACCTGACCGTCGGGGCAAGTACCAGGACCCGATGAGTATGAGGGCGCGGCGATCGCTGCAAAACCTTGGGCGTGAGCCTTGGTGGAGCAGCCGTCGGTGCAGATCTTGGTGGTAGTAGCAAATATTCAAATGAGAACTTTTAAGGCAGAAGAGGGGAAAGGTTCCATGTGAACGGAACTTGCACATGGGTAAAGGGTCGGGGGAACCCCGACAAATAGCGCGTTTCGCGCGTACTCCCAAAGGGAATCTGGTTAAAATTCTTGAACCGAGACGTGGCGATTGACGGCAATGTTAGGAAGTCCGGAGACGTCGAGGGGAGCCTTGGCAAGAGTTATCTTTTCTGTTTAACACCCTGCCCACTCTCGAATTGTCTTAGCTTGCCGTTATCTTTTCTGTTTAACACCCTGCCCACTCTCGAATTGTCTTAGCCGGAGGTAGGGTCCATCGGCTAGAAGAGCACCACACGTCGCGTGGTGTCCGATGCGCTCCCGGCGGCCCTTGAAAATCCGGAGGACCAAATGCCCGGTCGTACTCATAACCGCATTAGGTCTCCAAGGTGAACAAACCTCAGGTTGATGGAACAATGTAGGCAAGGATAGTCGGCGTAATGGATTCGTAACTTCGGAAAAAGGATTGGCTCTGAGGGTTGGGCAGGGGGGTCCCAGTCCCAAACACGTCGGCTGTCGGTGGACTGCTCGAGCTACTCCCGCGACAAGAGCGGGTCGCCGCGTGCCGGCCGAGGGACGGACTTGGAACGGTTCCTTCAGGGGCTTTGCGCGGGCGTCGAACTGCCAACTCAGAACTGGTACGGAGAAGGGGAATCCGACTATTTAATTGAAACAAAGCATTGCGATGGTCCCAACGGATGTTTACGCAATGTGATTTCTGCCGAGTGCTATGAATGTCAAAGTGAAGAAATTCAACCAAGCGCGGGTAAATGGCGGGAGAAACTACGACTCTCTTAAGGTATGCAAATGCCTTGTGATCTAATTAGTGACGCGCATGAATGGATTAATGAGATTCCCACTATCCCTTTCTACTATCCAGCGATACCACAGCCAAGTGAACGTACTTGGAAGAATTAGCGGGGAAAGAAGACCCTGTTGAGCTTGACTATAGTCCGACTTTGTGAAATGATTTTAGAGGTGTAGTACAAGTGGGAGCCGAAAGTCGAAAGTGAAATACCACTACTTTTAACGTTATTTTACTTATTCTGTGAATTATAAGCGGGGCACTGCCCCTCTTTTTTGACACATGGCTCACTTCGCATGCCGATACGGGCGGAAGACATTGTCAGGTGCGGAGTTTGGCTGGGGCGGCACATCTGTTAAAAGATAACGCAGGTGTCCTAAGATGAGCTCAACGAGAACAGAAATATCGTGTGGAATAGAAGGGTAAAAGCTCGTTTGATTCTGATTTTCAGTACAAATACGAACCGTGAAAGCGTGGCCTAACGATCCTTTAGACCTTCGGAGTTCGAATCTAGATGTGTTAGAAAAGTTACCACAGGGATAACTGGCTTGTGGTAGCCAAGCGTTCATAGTGACGTTGCTTTTTGATCCTTAGATGTCGGCTCTTCCTATCATTGTGAAGAAGAATTAACCAAGTGTTGGATTGTTCACCCAACAATAGGGAACATAAGCTGGGTTTAGACCGTCGTGATATAGGTTAGTTTTACCCTACTGATGACAGTGTCGCAATAGTAATTGAACCTAGTACGAGAGGAACCGTTGATTCACACAATTGGCCATCAAGCTTGGTTGAAAAGCCAGTGGTGCGTATCTACCGTGTGCTGGATTATGACTGAACGCCTCTAAGTCAGAATCCGGGCTATAAGCAACGCATGAGCCCACCGTCCGCTTGCCGACCCGAAGTAGGGGACTATGGCCCCCAAGGGTACGTGTCGTTGGCTAAGACGCCGGAACAGAAGCGTCGCGGTGACCGCCTTGAAGTACAATTTCCATCAAGCGGCAGGTAGAATCCTTTGAAGATGACTTAAATAAGCGACGGGGTATTGTAAGTGGCAGAGTGGCCTTGCTGCCAAGACCACTGAGATTCATCCCTTTGTCGCTGATTCGTCCCCCCACACTCCCCCTCCCCTAAATTCAAATCCAATCATTTCAAACTTTTCAAATGAGAGGTTCCCGTTCTGCCTGCATCATTGGAAGGTGAAAAAATAAATAAGTGTTGAAATATAATTATCTGAAGTAACATTGCACGTGAAGTTCACTAGTCTTCCGCTAAGTGTTGAGCTATACGTTCTAAGACCCATTGCGAGTTTTTCGTGATGTTGAGTTCATTTATCAAGCCTAATGACATGTTAACGGACTAGTTACATGTCACTATAAGAGGTTTACGGGATGCCGGGTGCGATTACTAAAGCTAAGTTAGATGTCAAGGGGCAAATGGGTCTGCGTACGCAGTACGTCCGCAGCAAGGCGTCATCTGCCAAGGCCTGCGCAGAACGGGCGTTGACTGAAAAATACACCCGTGGACGGCAAACACGGTCGAACGACGTCGGGCGTGGCATGACATCACCGACCTTGGGCAGCACGCACAGTCAGACAACGTCAGGCGTGGCATGACATCACCTCGCTTGGACAGAACACACGGTCGGCAACGTCGGGCATGGCATGCCATAATCGCCTTTGGGCAGCACCCACGGTCGAACGAAGGTGGGCGTGGCATGCCATCATAGCTGTTGGATGGCAAACACGATCGAACGACGTCAGGCGTGACATGTCATCACCGCCTTTGGAAAGCACACCTGGTTGAACGACGTCGGGCGTGGCTTGCCATCATATCCTTTCGGCAGCACCCACAGTCGAACGACGTCGGCGTGGCATGCTATCATCGGCTTTGGGCAGCACACACGGTCAAACGACGTCGGGCGTGGCATGACATCACCGCCCTTGGACAGCACACACGGTCGGCAACGTCGGGCGTGGCATGATGACATCACCGCCCTTGGATAGCACAGACGGTCGGCAACGTCGGGGGTGGCATGACATCACTGCCCTTGGACATCACACATGGTCGGCAACATCGGGCGTGGTATGACATCACCGCACTTGGACTGCACACACGGTCGGCAACGTTGGGCATGGCCTGACATCACCGCCCTAGGATCGCAAACACGGTCGGTAATGTCGGGCGTGGCATGACATCGCGGCCTTTGGACAATACACACGGTCAAATGACGTTGGGCGTGGCATGCCATCATCGCCTTTGGGCAGCACACACTGTCGAACGATGGTGGGCGAGGCATGCCATCATAGACCTTGGACGGCAAACACGGTCGAATGACGTCAGGCGTGGCATGTCTTCATCGCCTTTGGGAAGCACAAACGGTCGAACGACGTCGTGCATGGCATGCCATCATAGCCCTTGGACGGCAAACACGGTCGAACGATAGCAGGCATGACATGCCATCACCGCCTTTGGACAGCACACACGGTCGAACGACATCGGACGTGACATTCCATCATCGCCTTTAGGCAGCACACACGGTCGAAAGACGTCGGGCGTGGCATGCCATAATCGTATTTGGACAGCACACACGGTTGGACGACGTCGGGCGTGGCATGTCATCATCGTATTTGGGCAGCACACACGGTTGGACGACGTCGGACGTGGCATGACATCACCACCCTTAAAAAGCACACACGGTCGGCAACGTCGGGCGTGGAATGATGACATCACCATCATGGGACTGCACACACGGTCGGCAACATCGGGCGTGGCATAACATCACCGCCCTTGGGCTGCACACATGGTCGGCAACGTCGGGCGTGGCAAGACATCACCGCCCTTGGACAGCACACACGGTCGACAATTCGAGCGTGGCATGACATCAACGCCTTTGGACTGCACACACGGTCGGCAACATCGGGCAAAGAATAACATCACCGCCCTTGGACAACACAGACGGTCAGCAACGTCGGGCGTGGCATGACATCGCTGCCTTGGGACAGCACACATGGTCAGACGACGTCGGGAATGGCATGCCATCATCGCATTTTGGCAGCACACAAAGTCGAACGACGTCGGGCGTGGCATGCAATCATAGCCCTTAGACGGCAAACACAGTCGAACGACATCAGGCGTGACATGCCATCACCGCCTTTGGACAGCACACACGGTCGAACGACGTCGGGCGTGGCATTCCATCATCGCCTTTAGGCAGCACACACAGTCGAAAGACGTCGGGCGTGGCATGCCATTATCGTATTTGGGCAGCACACAGGGTTGGAAGACGTCGGGCGTGGCATGCCATCATCGTATTTAGGCAGCACACACGGTTGGACGACGTCGGGCATGACATTACATCACCGCCCTTAAAAAGCACACACGGTCGGCAACGTCGGGCGTGGCATGATAACATCACCATCCTGGGACTGCACACACGGTCGGCAACATCGGGCGTGGCATGACATCACTGCCCTTGGACAGCACACATGGTCGGCAACGTCGGGCGTGGCATGATATCACCGCCCTTGGACAGCACACACGGTCGACAACATCGGGCGTGGCATGAAATCACCGCCCTTGGACAGCACACACGGTCGGCAACATCGGGCGTGGCATGACATCACCGCCCTTGGACAACACACACGGTCAGAAACGTCGGGCGTGGCATGACATCGCCGCC
The DNA here is from genome assembly GCA_027704865.1 of Solanum neorickii. NCBI lineage: Eukaryota > Viridiplantae > Streptophyta > Magnoliopsida > Solanales > Solanaceae > Solanum > Solanum neorickii. The sequence continues at coordinate 33,649,491 of JAKWJC010000369.1, forward strand.
TTGGGACAACACACATGGTCAGACGACGACGGGAATGGCATGCTATCATAGCATTTGGGAAGCACACAAGGTCGAACGACGTCGGGCGTGACATGCAATCATAGCCCTTGGACGACAAACACGGTCGAACAACACTAGGCGTGGCATGACATCATCGCCTTTGGGCAGCACAAACGGTCGAACAACGTCGTGCGTGGAATGACATCATCGCCTTTGGACTACTGATATAGTCGGACCGCGTCGGCCGGGGAATGTGATTATCGCCGTTGGACATAAAAATGGTCGAAGGACGTCAGGCATGACATGCCATCACCGCCTTTGGACAGCACACACGATCGAACGACGTGGGGCGTGGCATGCCATCATCTCCTTTGGGAAGCACACACGGTCGAACGACGTCGGGCGTGGCATGCCATCATCGCCTTTGGGCAGCACACACGGTCGAACGATGTCGGGCGTGGAATGACATCATCGCCTTTAGACTACTGATATAGTCGGACCGCGTCGGTCGTGGCATGCGATCATCGCCCTTGGACGGAAAACATGGTCGAACAATGTAAGGTGTGGCATGCCATCATCGCCTTTGGGAAACACAGACGGTCGGACGTCGTCGGGCTTGGCATGCCACCATCACCTTTGGGCAGCACACATCATCGAACGACGTCGGGCGTGGCATGCCATCACCGCCTTTGGGAAGCACACACAGTCGAACAACGTCGGGCGTGGCATTCCATCATCGCCTTTGGGAAGCACACACGTTCGAACGACGTCGGGCGTGGCATGCCATCATCTCCTTTGGGCAACATTACGATCGAACGACATCGGGCGTGGCATGCCATCATCGCCTTCGGACTAGTTGACACAGTCGGACGGCGTCAGGCATGGCATGCCATCATCGCCTTTGGAAAACAAACACGGTCGAACGACATTGGGCGTGGCATGCCATCATCGCCTTTGGGAAACACATACAGTCAGACAGTGTCGGGCGTGGCATGCCATCATCGCCCTTGGGCAACATAGACGGTTTGAAGGCGTCGGGCGTCGCATGCCATCATCGCCCTTGGACAACACAGTCTGTCGGGCGTCGTCGGGTGTGGCATGACATCATAGCCCTTGGACGGCACACACGGTCAAACGGCGTCGGGCGTAGCATGCCATCATTGCCTTTGGACAGCATAGTCGATCGACCGTCGTCGAGCATGGCATGCCATCATAGCCCTTGGACATCACACACGGTCGGACGACATCGGGCGTGGCATGCCATCATCGCCTTTGGACAGCATAAAAGGTCGGCTGTTGTAGGGCGTGGCATGCCATCTTAGCCCTTGGACAACGCAGACGGTCGGACGGCGTCGGGCGTTGCATGTCATCATCGCCCTTTGACCAACACAGACAGTCGGCCGTCGTCGGGCATGGCATGCCATCATAGCCCTTGGACAGCACAAACAATCAGTCGTCGTCGGACGTGCCTGCACACAACGGTCGACTGTGGCCTGCTCGCATCTGTCGTGGCTTGTGCGACATTGTTCGAGTTCTAAACAAAACATGCGGATGTTCATGCCGTACATAAATCAAAGGATTTTGAAACAACCTCCATGCATAAAAAATATATTCATCTAATTTCCATTATCTATTCTCTAACGTTTCAGCCTAATGTGGCTCTTTCACATCATTTTCATTACTTTTTCGGTTCGTACAATATTGAAACATCTTTTATATGTGCAAATATATATCTTATCATTAATTTAACATATTTAGAAGTGTTTTCGAGCATTTCCGTATTTTTCTGACTTTTAATCATTATTTTATAATTTATTTTTTACGGTTTTTTTATTTTTTTACTTCTCCTTTTTAAAAGTAAAAATTATTAAATTTTTTATTTTAAGGTTCCCATATTTAATTGTGAATTTTTGGAGTTGATTTCATATTTTTTTGATATTTTCCCTATTTTAAATAATTTATTACTAATTTTTTGGAATTTTTGAAAAAAATAAAAAAAATATGATGAAACATATTTTTTTTATATATATTAAAGTCATTTATGAAAGCTTATGTGTGTTTGTACCTTAGAACGTGCATATTTGGTTTGTACATTTCCATTTTGATATGCTGGAATATCCATGTCTACTCCTGTCACATGGGTTAAATTTTTTTAAGCATATATAAGGGGGGTAGAGGTGTTGGAGGCAGACTGAGGCGCAGGCAGGCAAACGGCATTGGCGTCCCGTGGGCTTAGAAGGCGTGTTGTGTGGGCGCTTAATGGCATGCATGGCTTGTTCGTGCTACGCTGTTGGGTGTATATAAATACACATCAGCGACGTCGATGGGTCGAGTGAGGCAAAGGCAGGAGGACGTCGAGGGCGTCCTGTCGGCTTAGTAGGAGTGCTACGTGGGCGCTTGACGACATGCATGGCTCGTCCGTGCTACGTCGTTGGATGTCAACAAATACATGCTAGCGACATTTTCGGAGCGGCTGTGGTGAAGGCAGGCGGACGTTGAGGGCGTCCTTTTGGCTTAGTAGGTGTGTTGTGTGGGCTCTTGATAGCATGCATGGCTCGTCTGTGCTACGCTTTTTGGCGCTTGCAAGATCATGTCGACGACGTCTGTGGGGCAATCGAGGCGTTATAAGGAGAACGTCATGGGCGTCCTGTGGGCTTAGTAGGCGTGCTGCGTGGGCGCTTGATGGCGTGCATTGCTCGTCCGGGCTATGCCGTTGGGCGTTTACAAAAACATGCCAGCGACGTCTGCGGGAGAATGTGCGCCACCGAGGGAACTTCTCTAGATCGGTTTATAATAGCATTTGGTGAGTACTAGAGCTCCTGTTACGGCTAACTCTAGGCGTCGCACGCACGTGGCACGTAGGTTGATGTGAGGCCAAACACTATGATGGACCGAGCGTGGGAGGTTCCCCTGTGTGAACCTTGGTCTTCCTCCAACAATCATTGCAGTGATTAAATTCTCAACTCCCTTGGGTAGACGCGCAACGGCGGGTGTAGCATTGGCCTTGCAAAAGAGGCATCTGCATCATCGCACGACATCTCATGTCGAGAGGCAGGGTGGATATCGGGCATGCATTGATAGAGCTATTCACGTACGGTGCATGAGTGGTATTGGGAATGTGTGGTTAGGTTTGTTCCCTGCTTCGAGCAGCGACGTCCTAACTCACATGCCCATTCGGTGGCGGATGAAGCGCAATCTAGGCTGGTCGAATATTGGATTTCTGTGCTGCATACCTAGTGCCTAGGCATTGGGCACGTGCAAACGGTCGCCTTTCGCCCCTCGCATCTCATGCGCGGGGTGAACCCAAAAGACTCTCTCGCGTCCCACTCCTTCTCTCGCTTCGTCTTGCGATGGCGTGGTCCGTGAGCGGCGCCTTGAATTCTCCGATATTGTAGATGTAGTGGGCATGGGGCCTTCACCGGCTTCTATCTGCCCAAAATGAATGCTCCTTGCAAATGACTGCCGCGCTCGCCTTGGACCCGACCGTGCCCGAAAGGGCGCGCCGAGCTCATGCGGCGCGCGGCGTCGTTGAGGAATGCTACCTGGTTGATCCTGCCACTAATCATATGCATGTCTAAAAGATTAAGCCGTGCCTGTGTAAGTGTGAACAAATTCAGACTCTTAAACTTCAAATGGCTCATTAAATCAGTCCTAGTTTATTGATTGTATCTACTATGTGGATAACTGTAGTAATTCTAGAGCTAATATGTGCAACAAACCCCCACTTCTGGAAGGGATGCATTTATTAGATAAAAGATCGACGCGGGCTCAACCCATTGCTGCGATGATTCATGATAACTCGACAGATCGCACGACCATCATACCGGCGATGCATCATTCAAATTTCTTCCCTATCAACTTTCGATGGTAGAATAGTGGCCTGCCATGGTGGTGACGGGTGACGGAGAATTAAGGTTCGATTCCGGAGTCGGAGTCTGAGAAACGGCTACCACGTCGAAGGAAGGCCGCAGGCGCGCAAATTACACAATCCTGACACGGGGAGGTAGTGACAATAAATAACAATACCAGGCTCTATGAGTGTGGTAATTGGAATGAGTACAATATAAATCCCTTAACGGATCCATTGGAGGGCAAGTTTGGTGCTTGTAACCGCGGTAATTATAGCTCCAATAGCGTATATTTATGTTGTTGCAGCTAAAAGCTCGTAGATGGACTTTGGGATAAGCCGGCCGGTCCACCCTAGGTGTGCACTGGTCGTCTCGTCCCTTCTGTCAGAGATGCGCTCCTGGACTTAATTGGCCGGTTCGTGCCTCTAGCGCTGTTACTTTGAAGAATTTAGGGTTCTCAAAGCAAGCCTACTATGACGTCCCGCCACCTTTCCAGCAAGTTCACAGCATACGAAGGGGGAAGGAGGTCCAACAGCCTTGGAGAGGCTTGTGCAAGACTCTAGAGCCTTCTAGATTCTTGGGGCAGACTAGAGAATACTAGGAGCCTTTTGGAAGAGCTAGAGACATATTCTAGGAATGTAGAACATGTATTGAGTGCATGTACTTAGGGACTTGTATAGCAGCATTTATTTACTCTTAGTCTTAGGGAGTAGTATAAATAGGTGAGTCATTGTATTTGTAAATCATCCATCAACTGAATAATAAAATACAAGTCCTCTCTTCCAAAGTTCTGTCTTTGTCTATCTTCTTATTCTCTTAGCGTTCCGAGTAGAAAGGCTGACTTGAGCTTACGAGATCGTCAAAGAATCGTGAGTAAATTGTCAAGTTCCGCACGGAGTCTTGTCAGATTCTCTAGGTCCGTGACAAGTGGTATCAGAGCAGGTTGATCATAAGAGAATGACCAACGAAGGAGACGTTATTGGCGCTAGAACCACAAACGTCCGTACGGATGGAGGAAAGAAGAATAAGAAAGGGAAGAAGCAGCAGAAGGGAAATGAAGGGATTCTGCCCGAGCCCACACCAAGAGAGGTGCAAACATCTCACCCATCCACAATTGTCGATGGAAGTGACGAAGAGACCGGCGAGGATTCAGTAGAAGTTACTGTCGGAGAAGAGTGGAATGCAAGGGTAAAAATGGCAAGGCAGGCCATTGAGATCTTAGGCCGACGCTTGAATGGGGTGTAAAACAAATTCAAAACCCTTAAAGACGTCACCCTTGAGGAGAACAACAACATCCGAAAGGAGTTGGAGGCACGCCAGCGGGTCGAGTTCAAGATTAAAGAGGCCATTACTTCCTTAGAGTTCAGGCTTATGGAAGCACTCGACGCGATTGAGTCGTTGAAGGCCGATGTTGAAGCACTCAAGGAAGACAGAGAGGTTGGTGGATCCACATCACTTGACTGGGAAAGGGAGTCCAGAGTCGAGGCTCCCAGGCCACCAATGTTCAAAGGCGTCCGCGACGCACAGGAGGTGGAGAATTTCCTATGGAACTTGGAGAATTACTTCAAGTGTATTCGGGTGCGAAGTGATGTGAATAATATCAACACTGCTGTGTTGTATCTTTCGGAGATGGCAATGCTATGGTGGAGGTGTAAAGAGTTTGACATCAAGCAGGGGACATGCACTATGAAAACACGGAAGCAATACCGCGAGGAGTTCAAGAAGGCATTCTTCCCTAACAACGTCATCTATAAGGGAAAGAGCAAGATTAGGGAGTTAAAGCAAAAGGGCAGCATACGCGCGTATGTGCGGGAGTTCACCACCCTTACGCTTCAGATTCCCAACCTCAGGGATGAAGATATGTTGTTCCACTTTCTGGATGGGCTGAAAAGTTGGGCCAGAACGGAGTTGGAGCGGTGACAGGTCGGGACTATTGATGAAGCCATCACGCATGCCAAAGCCTTGACAGACTTTAGGCAGGAGAAGTCTCAGGGTGCAGAGGAGGACGACGAGGAAGGTAGTCATGATGATAATGGGGAAGATTGTGGCAAAGGGGAGGAACAACTGTCACAACCCAAGAGGCGAGGCGAGGAGCAACGGCCTCACAGGTGTGACACCTACAGGTCCAACGGCAAGAAATTCGGAGATCGTGGCAACACGGTGAGGAAATAGGTTGCCAAGGGAGATGGTTGCCACATATGCAGCGGGTCACATAGTTATGCAAAGTGCCCAGAACTGAAGAGTCTTGGTGCTATCCTCCGAGAGCAGAAGGAAAAGGAAGCCCAAAAAGAAGATGAAGTCGAGGAGACCAAGTTGTTGGGTTTGATAAGTCTATGCGAAGCTGTCACCAAGCAATCATCAAAGACGCCAAGGCAAGAGAAGCCAAGGCAAGCGAAGTCGAAGCATGCGGAGCAGGGGCTTACGATGTCTAAGGCATGCGCTCAATGTGTCGACATCATGATCAATGGGAAACGTGCTCATGTGTTGGTCGACACTGGTGCAGAGTCCAATCTCATGGCCAAGACGACAGCAACGAGGTTGGGGTTTCATTATAGTCCAAGCAACATCCAAATCAAGACGGTCAATGCACCACCAACTCCTGTGGATGGAGTTGCGCACAGAGTGAGCATCACGATAGGCGACTGGCAAGGAAAAACCAAGTTCATCATCGCTCCCTTAGATATCTCTGATATTATTCTTTGGCAGGAGTTCTTCCTACAGTGCCATACAGTGATCGATCCTTATATCCAACAATTGATGGTCATGGAGAAAGGAGGAACTTGTATGGTTCCCATTGTAAAGGCTAATAAGATGGAGGGACAAATCCTGCTGATGGCCATGAAGCTCGAGAGGGTCGACGTGAAGTTAACATTGATAGCAACCATTGCAAGTTTGGGAGAAGTCAATGATGCAGAAAAATCGTTGCCACCGCGCACGAAGAGGGTTCCAAGAAGGAACATTGTCGTGATGAAAAAAAAACCGCTAAGGCACTTGCCTCCTATGAAGGAGGAAGTTCAAAAGATTTGGTCGAGAAAGGTCGGGCAATCGCTGAAGAGGCTACTCGAGGGGATTGACCTATTACGTAAGTTGATGATCGCACGACAAAACTAGACACCGATACAGTCAAAATGCGACGCGGTCGTCGCATCATTAGGTAGGGGATATTGTGATGTCCCGCCACCTTTCAAGCAAGTTCGCAGCATACGAAGGGGGCAGGCTGTCCAACAGCCTTGGAGAAGTTTGTGCAAGACTGTAGAGACTTATAGATTCTTGGGGCAGACAAAAGAATTCTAGGATCCTTTTGGAAGAGCAAGAGATATATTTTAGGAATGTAGAACATGTATTGAGTGCATGTACTTAGGAACTTGTATAGCAGCATTTATTTACTCTTAGGCTTAGGGAGTAGTATAAATAGGAGAGTCATTTTACTTGTAAATCATCCATCAACTGAATAATAAAATACAAGTCCTCTCTTCCAAAGTTCTGTCTTTGTCTTTCCTCTTATTCTCTTAGCGTTCCGAGTAGAAAAGCTGACTTGAGCTTACGAGATCGTGAAAGAATCGTGAGTAAGTTGCCAAGTGCTGCACGAAGTCTTATCAGATTGTCTAGTTCCGTGACACTACGCTCTGTATACATTAGCATGGGATAACATTATAGGATTTTTGTCCTATTACGTTTGCATTCGGGATCGGAGTAATGATTAACAGGGACAGTCGGGGGCATTCGTATTTCATAGTCAGAGGTGAAATTTTTGGATTTATGAAAGACGAACAACTACAAAAGTATTTGCCAAGGATGTTTTCATTAATAAAGAACAAAAGTTGGCGGCTCAAAGACGATCAGATACCGTCCTAGTCTCAACCATAAACAATGCCGACCATGGATCAGCGGATGTTGCTTTTAGGACTCTACCGACACCTTATGAGAAATCAATGTTTTTGGGTTCTGGGGAAGTATTGTCGCAAGGCTGAAACTTAATGGAATTGACAGAAGGGCACCACCAGGAAAGCACACACGGTCGGACGACGTCTAGCGTGGCATGCCATCATCGCCTTTTGGCAGCACACACAGTCGAACGACGTCGCGCATGGCATCCCATCATAGCCCTTGGACGGAAAACATGTCCGAACAACGTCAGGCGTGGCATTCCATCATCGCCTTTGGGCAGCACAAATGGTCGAACGACGTCGGGCGTGGCATGCCATCATAGCCCTTGGACGGCAAACACGGTCGAACGACGTCAGGCGTGACATGCCATCACGACCTTTGGACAGCACACACGGTCGAACAACGTTGGGCGTGGCATGCCATCATCGCCTTTGGGCAGCACACATGGTCTAACGATGTCGGGCGTGGCATGCCATCCTCGCCTTTGGGCAGCACACACTGTCGGACGACGTCGGGAGTGGCTTGACATCACCGCCCTTGGACAGCACACACAGTCGGCAATATTGGGCGTGGCATGATGACATCACCACCCTTGGAGTGTACACACAGTCGGCAATGTCGGGCATGGCATGACATCACCGCCCTTGGACTGCACACAAGGTCGGAAACGTCGGAAGGCGTCAGTCGGAAGGCGTCAGGCATGGCATGCAATCATCTCCCTTGGACGGCAAACACGATCAAACGACGCGGGAATGGCATGCCATCATCGCCCTTGCGCTAAGCCTTGTGACGTGCGGGGCGAGGGGGGAAGCTTGCCTCCCGTGCGCCCCGAGCGCGCGACCGGCCTAAATGCGAGTCCATGTCGAAGAACGTCGCGGCAAGTGGTGGTTGAAACTCAACTCTCTCTTGTTGTCGCTGCTACAGCCCGTCGCACGTTCGGACTGCTCGACCCTCACCGCACCTCACCAGGCGCTCCGACCGCGACCCCAGGTCAGGCGGGGTTACCCATTGAGTTTAAGCATATAAATCAGCGGAGGAAAAGAATCTTAAAAGGATTCCCCTAGTAATGGCGAGAGAATCGGGTAAAGCCCAACCTTAGAATCGGGCGGCTCCATTGTCCGAATTGTTGTCTTGAAGGGGGCACCGGAGAGGGTGAGAGCCCCGTCGTGCCCACACCCTGTCGCACCACGAGGCGCTGTCTACTAGTCGGGTTGTTTGGGAATGCAACCCGAAGCGGGCGGTGAATTCCGTATAAAGGCTAAATACTGGCGAGAGACCGATAGCGAACAAGTACCGCGAGGGAAAGATGAAAAAGACATTGAAAATAGAGTCAAAGGGTGCTTGAAATTGTCAGGAGGGAAGCGTATGGGGGCCGGCGATGCACCCCGATCGGAAGTCGAACGGTGATGAGCCGGTCTACCGATCGACTCGAGGCGTGGACCAGCGTGGATTGGGGGCGGCCAAAGCCCAAGTTATCGATACGCCTGTGTAACGCCGTCTCAACGATTATGGAAGGCAGCACGCGCCTCTGGTGTGCTTCGGCATCTGCGCGCTCCGGACGCTTGCATGTGGACTCCCGATTCGACCCGTCTTGAAACACAGACCAAGGAGTATGACATGTGTGCGAGTCAACGGGCGAGTAAACTCGTAAGGCGCAAGGAAGCTGATTGGTGGGATCCCTCTGAAGGGTGCACCGTCGACTGACCTTGATCTTCTTAGAAGGGTTCGAGTGTGAGAATACCTGTCGGGACCCAAAAGAATGTGAACTATGCCTGAGTAGGGCGAAGCCAGAGGAAACTTTTGTGGAGGCCCGCAGAAATACTAACGTGCAAATCATTCGTCTGACTTGGGTATAGGGGCGAAAGACTAATCGAACCGTCTAGTAGCTGGTTCCCTCCGAAGTTCTCCTCAGAATAGCTGGAGCTCGCGTGCGAGTTCTATCGGGTAAAGCCAATGATTAGAGTCCTCGGGGGCGCAACGCCCTCGACCTATTCCCAAACTTTAAATAGGTAGGACGATGCTACTTATTTGTTGAGCCGCGCCATGGAATAAAGAGCTCCAAGTTGGCCATTTTTGGAAAGCAGAACTGGCGATGCGGGATGAATCAGAAGCCGGGTTACGGTGCCAAATTGCGCGTTAGCCTAGATCCCACAAAGGGTGTTGGTCGATCAAGACAGCAGGACGGTGGTCATGGAAGTGAAAATCCGCTAAGGAGTGTGTAACAACTCACCTGCCGAATCAACTAGCCCCAAAAATGGATAGAGCTTAAGCGCGCGACCTACACACGGCCGTCGGTGCAAGTGCTACGCCCCGATGAGTAAGAGGGCGCAACGGGCGCGGCAAAACCTTGGGCGCGAGCTTGGGCGGAGCGGCAGTCAGTGCAGATCTTGGTTGTAGTAGCAAATATTCAAATGAGAACTTTGAAGGCTGAAGATGGTAAAAGTTCCATGTGAACGACATTTGCACATGGGTTAGTCGACCCTAAGTGTCGAGGCAACCCCGATAGATAGCGCATTTTGCGCATACTCTGAAATGGAATCGGGTTACAATTCTTAAACCTGGGACGTGGAGGTTGATGGCAACGTTAGGAAGTCCGTAGACGTTGGCGAGAGCCTCGGGAAGAGTTATCTTTTCTGTTTAACAGCCTTCCCACCCTGGAATCGGCTCAGCCAGAGGTAGGGTCCAGCAGCTAGAATAGCACCGCACGTCGCGTGGTGTTCGATGCGTTCCTGACGGCCCTTTAAAATCTAGAGGACTGAATGTCGTCCATGCCCGGTCGTACTCATAACCGCATCAGGTCTCCAAGGTTAAAAGCCTCTGGTCGGTGGAACAATGTAGGCAAGGGAAGTCGACAAAAATTGTGCACTGCCGACCGACCTTGATCTTCTGAGAAGGGTTCGAGTGTGAGCATACATGTCGTGACCCGAAATATGGTCAACTATGCCTGAGCGGGGCGAAGCCAGAGGAAACTCTGGTTGAGGCCCGCAGCGATACTAACGTGCAAATCATTTGTCTGACTTGGTTATAGGGGCGAAAGGCTAATCGAACCGTCTAGTAGATGGTTCCCTCCAAAGTTTCCCTTAGGATAGCTGGACCTCACGTGCGAGTTCTATCGGGTAAAGCCAATGATTAGAGGCCTCGGGGGTGCAACACCCTTGACCTACTTTAAAACTTTAAATAGGTAGGACGACACGACTCCTTTGTTGAGCCGCACCACGAAATTAAGAGCTCCAAGTAGGCCATTTTTGGTAAGAAGAACTGGCAATGCGGGGTGAACCGGAAGCCGGGTTACGGTTCCAAACTGCGCGCTAACCTAGATCCCACAAAGGGTATTGGTCGATTAAGACAGCATGACGGTGGTCATGGAAGTCGAAATCCGCTATGGAGTGTGTAACAACTAACCTGCCGATAAAACTATCCCCGAAAATTGATGGCGCTTAAGCGTGCGACCTACACCCGACCGTTGTGGCAAGTACCAGGCCCCGATGAGTAGGAGGGCGCGACGATCGCTGCAAAACCTTGGGCGCGAGCCTGGGTGGAGCAGCCGTCGGTGTAGATCTTTGTGGCAGTAGCAAATATTCAAATGAGAACTTTGAAGGTAGATGAGGGGAAAGGTTCCATGTGAACGGCACTTGCACATGGGTAAAGGGTCGGGGGAACCCCGAAAGATAGCCCGTTTCACGCGTACTCTGAAAGGGAATCAGGTTAAAATTACTGAACCAAGACATGGCAATTGACGGCAACGTTATGAAGTCTGGATACGTCGGCGGGAGCCTCGGCAAGAGTTATCTTTTCTTTTTAACACCCTACCCACCCTTGAATCGGCTTAGCCGGAGGTAGGGTCCATCAGCTGGAAGAGCAGCGCACATTGCGTGGTGTCCAGTGCGCTACCGGCGGCCCTTGAAAATCCGGAGGACCGAATGCCCGGTCGTACTCAAAACCGCATCAGGTCTCCAAGATGAACAACCTCAGGTTAATGGAACAATGTAGGCAAGGATAGTCGGCAAAATGGATTCGTATCTTCAGGAAAAGGATTGTCTCTAAGGATTGGGCACGGAAGTCGCAGTCCCAAACCCGTCGGCTGTCTGTGGACTACCCGAGCTGCTCCCGCGGTTAGAGCGGGTCTCCGCGTGCCGGCAGGGGGACGTACTGTGAACGGTTCCTTTCAGGGGCTTTCCGCGGGCGTCGAACTGCCAACTTAGAACTGGTATGGACAAGGGGAATCCGACTGTTTAATTAATACAAAGCATTGCGATGGTCCCAACGGATGTTTACGCAATGTGATTTCTGCCGAGTGCTATGAATGTCAAAGTGAAGAAATTCTACCAAGCGCGGGTAAATGGCGGGAGTAACTATGACTCTCTTAAGGTAGACAAATGCCTCGTCATCTAATTAGTGACGCGCCTGAAATGATTAACGAGATTCCCACTGTCCCTGTCTACTATCCAGCGAAACCACAACCAAGGGAATGAGCTTGGCCGATTTAGCGGGGAAAGAAGACCCTATTGAGCTTGACTCTAGTCCGACTTTGTGAAATGACTTGAGAGGTGTAGTACAAGTGGGAGCCGAAAGGCGAAAGTGAAATACCAAAACATTAACGTTATTTTACTTATTCCGTGAATCAGAAGTGGGGCAATGCCCCTCTTTTTGGACCCAAGGCTCACTTCGCTGGTCGATCCGTGCGGAAGACATTGTCAGGAGGGGAGTTTGGCTGGGGTGGCACATCTGTTAAAAGATAACGCAGTTGTCCTAAGATGAGCTCAACGAGAACAGAAATCTCATGTGGAATAGAAGGGTAAAAGCTCGTTTGATTCTGATTTTCAGTACGAATATGAACCGTGAAAGCGTAGCATAACGATACTTTAGACCTTCGGTGTTCGAATCTAGAGGTGTTAGAAAAGTTACCACAAGGATAACTGGCTTGTGGCAGCCTAGCGTTCATAGCGACGTTGCGTTTTGTTCCTTCGATGTAGGCTCTTCCTATCATTGTGAAGCAGAATTCACCAAGTGTTGGATTGTTCACCAACAAATAGGGAACGTGAGCTGGGTTTAGACCGTCGCGAGATAGATTAGTTTTACCCTACTTATGACAGTGTCGCAATAGTAATTGAACCTAGTACGAGAGAAACCGTTGATTCACACAATTGGCCATCACGCTTGGTTATAAAGCCAGTGGCACGAAGATACCGCGTGCTGGATTATGACGGAACGCCTCTAAGTCAGAATACGGGCTAGTAGCGACGCATGAGCCCGCCGTCCGCTTGCCGACCCGAAGTAGGGGACTATGACCCCCAAGGGCAAGTGTCGTTGGCTAAGTCGCCACAACGGAAGCGTCGCAGTGACCGCCTTTAAGTACAATTTCCATCGAGCAGCAGGTAGAATCCTTTACAGACGACTTAAATACACGATGGGGTATTGTAAGTGGCAGAGTGGCCTATCTGCCACGATCCACTGAGATTCAGCCCTTTGTCGCTCTGATTCGTCCCCCCCACACTTCCCCACCCCCAGAATCAAATCCAATCATTTCTAACTTTTCAAATGAGAGGTTCCCATGCTGCCTGCATCATTGGAAGGGGAAAAAATAACTAAGTGTTGAAATATAAGTATCGGAAGTAACATGGCACGTCAAGTTCACTAGTCTGCCGCTAAGTGTTGATCTATACGTTCTGAGCCCCATTGCGAGTTTTTCGTGACATTGAGTTCATTTATCAATCCTAATGACATGTTAAGGGACTAGTGACATGTCACTTTAAGAGGTTTAGGGGATGACGGGTGCGATTATTAAAGCCAAGTTAGATGTCAAGGGGTAAATGAGTCTTCGTACGCAGCACGTCCGCGGCAAGGCGACATCTGCCAAGGCCTGCGCAGAACGGGCGTGGACTGCAAAATACACCCTTGGACGGCAAACACGGTCGAACGAGGTCGGGCGTGGCATGACATCACCGACCTTGGGCTGCAAGCACGGTCAGACGACGTCAAGCGTGGCATGACATCACCGCCCTTGGACAACACACACAGTCGGCAACGTCGGGCGTGGCATGACATTACCGCCCTTGGACAGCACACACGGTCGACAACGTCGGGCGTGACATGACATCACCGCCCTTTGACAGCACACGGTCGGCAACGTAGAGTGTTGCATGACATCACCACCCTTGGACTGCACACACGGTCGGCAATGTCGGGCGTGGCATGACATCGCCGCCTATGGATAGCACACACGGTCGGACAACGTCTGGCGTGGCATGCCATCATCGCCTTTGGGCAGCACACACGGTCGGCAACGTCGGGCGTGGCATGACATCACAACCCTCGGAATGCACACACGGTCGGCAACATGGGGCGTGCAATGACATCACCGCCCTTGGACTGCACACGCGGTCGGCAACGTCGGGCGTGGAATGACTTCGCCTCCTTTGGACAGCACACACGAACGGACGATGTTGGGCGTTGCATGCCATCATCGCCTTTGGGCAGCCCACACAGTCGAACGACGTCGGGCGTTGAATGCCATCATAGCCCTTGGACGACAAAGACGGTCAAACGACGTCAGTTGTGGCATGCCATCATCTCATTTAGGCAGCACAAACGGTCGAACGAAGTCGGGCGTGTCATGCCATCATAGCCCTTAGACGGCAAACACGGTCGAACAACGTCAGGCGTGACATCCCATCACCGTCTTTGGAATGCACACATGGTCGAACGACATCGGGCGTGGCATGCCATCATCGCCTTTAAGCAGCACATACTGTCGGATGACGTCGGGCGTGGCATGACATCACCGCCCTTGGACACCACACACAGTCGGCAATGTTGGGCGTGGCATAATGACATCACCGCCCTTGGACTGCACATTTGGTCGGCAACGTCGGGCGTGGCATGACATCACCTCCCTTGGACACCACACATGGTCGGCAACATCGGGCGAGGAATGACATCACTGCCCTTGGACAACACACATGGTCAAACCACGTCAGGCGTGGTATGCCATCATAGCCCTTGGACAACAAACACGGGCAAACGACGTGAAGCGTGACATGCCATCACCGCCTTTAGACAGCACGCACGGTCGAACGACATCGGGCGTGGCATGCCATCATTGCCTTTGGGCAGCACACACGATCGAACGAAGTCGGGCGTGGAATTCCATCATCTCCTTTGGGCAGCACACACGGTCGAACGACGTCGGGCGTGGCATGCCATCATGGCCTTTAGACTAGCTGACACAGTCGGACGGCTCCGGGCGTGGCATGCCATCATCGCCCTTGGACGGCAAACAAGGTCGAACGACGTCGGTCGTGGCATGCCATCATCGCCATTAGGCCGCACAGACGGTCAGACGGCGTCGGCCGTGGCATGCAATCATCGCCTTTGGGCAGCACGCACGGTCGAACGATGTCGGGCGTGGCATGCCATCATTGCCTTTGGGAATCACACACGGTCGAACGACGTCGGGTTTGGCATGCCATCATCGCCTTTGGGAAGCACACACGGTCGAACGACGTCGGGCGTGGCATGCTATCATCACCTTTGGGCATCACACGCGGTCGAACGACGTTGGGTGTGGCATGTCATCATCGCCTTTGGACTAGCTGACATAGTCGGAAGGCGTCGGGCGTGGCATGCCATCATCGCCCTTGGACGGCAAACACGGTCGAACAACGTCGGGCATGGCATGCCATCATCGCCTTTGGGAAGCACAGACAGTCGGACGGCGTTGGGCGTGGCATGCCATCATCGCCCTGGGGCAGCACAGACGGTCGTACGGCGTCGGGCATTGCATGCCATCATCGCCCTTGAACAACACAGACAGTCGGCCGTCGTCGCGCGTGCCATGCCATCATATCCCTTGGACAGCACACACGGTCAGACGGCGTTGGGCATTGCATGCCATCATCGCCTTTAGACAGCACAGACGGTTGGCCGTCGTCAAGCGTGGCATGCCATCAAAGCCCTTCGACAGCACACACGGTCAGACGACGTCGGGCGTGGCATTTCATCATCGCTATTGGATAGCACAGACGGTAGGCCGTCGTCGAGCGTGGCATGCCATCATAGCCCTTGGACAACACACACGGTCGGACGGCGTCGGGCGTGGCATGCCATCATTGCCCTTGGACCAGCTCTGACGGTTGGCCGTCGTCGGGCATGGCATGCCATCATAGCCCTTGGACAGCACAAACGGTTGGTCGTCGTCGGACGTGCCTGCACACAACGGTTAGCCGTGGCCTGCCCGCATCGGTCGTGACTTGGGCGACATTGTTCATGTTCCAAACAAAACATGCGGATGTTCATGCCGTACATAAATCAAAGGATTTTGAAACAACCTCCAGGCATAACAAACGTATTCATCTACTTTCATTACCTATTCTCTAACGTTTCAACCTAACGTGGCTCTTTCGCATCATGTTCATTAATTTTATGGTTCGTACGATATCGAAACATCTTTTATTTGTGCAAATATATATCTTAGCCCTTATTTATTTGTGAGTTCTAGATCTCCTGTTGCGGCTAAGTCTAGGCATCGCACGCACGGGGCACGTATGGCCATAAGCGGCCAAACTCTATGATGGACCGGACGTAGGCGGTTCCCCTGTGTAAACCTTTGTCTTCCTCCAACAATCTTTGCAGTGATTAAATTATCAACTCCCCTGGGCAGGCGCGTAACGGCGCGTGTAGCATTGGCCTTGCAAAGAAGGCATCGGCGTGGTTGCACAACATCTCATGTCTGGCGGCAGGGTGGATGTCGGGCGTGCATTGACAGAGCTATTCACGTGCGGCGCATGAGTGGTATTGGGCATGTGAGGTTAGGTTAAATCCCTGCTTGGAGCAGCGACGTCCTAACTCGCATGCCAATTCGGTGAAGGATGAAGCGCATTCTAGGCTGGTCGGATATCGGATTTCTGTGCTGTATACCTAATTCTTAGGCATTGTGCACGTGCAAATGGTCGCCTTTCGCCCTTCGCATCCCATGTGCGGGGTGAACCCAAAATAACGCTCTCGCGTCCCACTCCTTCCCTCGCTTCATCGTGCGATGGCATGGTTCGTGCGCGGCGCCTCGAATTCTCCGATATGGTAGACGCAGTGGGCATAGAGCCTTCACCGTCTTCTATCTGCCAAAAAAAATGCTCCTTGTGAATGACTTCCGCGCTCGACTTTGACCAGACTGTGCCTGAAAGGGCGCCGGGTAAATGCGTCGTGCGGCATCGCTAAGGAATGCTACCTGGTTGATCCTGCCAATAGTCATATGCTTGTCTCAAAGATTAAGCCATGCATGTGTAAGTATGAACGAATTCAGATTCTGAAACAGCGAATGGCTCATTAAATCAGTTATAGTTTGTTTGATAGTATCTACAACTCGGATAATCGTAGTAATTCTAGAGCTAATACGTGCAACAAACCCGACTTCTTGAAGGGATGCATTTATTAGATAAAAGGTCAACGCGGGCTCTTCCCGTTGCTGCGATGATTCATGATAACTCGACGGATCGTACGCCCATCGTTCCGGCGACGCATCATTCAAATTTCTGCCCTATCAACTTTCAATTATAGGATAGTGGCATACCATGGTGGTGAAGGGTGACGGAGAATTAGGGTTCGATTTCAGAGAGGGAGCCTGAGAAACGACTACCACATCTAAGGAAGGCAGCAGGCGCACAAATTACCCAATCCTGACACGGGGAGGTAGTGACAATAAATAACTATATCGGGCTCTATGAGTCTTGTAATTGGAATGAGTACAATCTAAATCCCTTAATGAGGATCCATTGGACGGAAGGTCTTGTTCAAGCAGCCGCGGTAATTCCAGCTCCAGTAGCGTATATTTAAGTTGTTGCAGTTAAAAAGCTCGTAGTTGGACTTTGGGATGGGGCGGCCGGTCCGCCCTAGGTGTGCACCAGTCGTCTCATCCCTTCTGTCGGCGATGCGCTCCTGTCCTAATTGGTTGGGTCGTGCCTTCGGCGTTGTAACTTTGAAGAAATTAGAGTGCTCAAAGCAAGCCTACTGTCACAGACTTAGAGTATTCGCTAAGACTCCGTGCGGCACTTGACAACTTACTCACGATTCTTTCACGATCTCGTAAGCTCAAGTAAGCCTTTACTATTCGAAACGCTATGAAAATAAGAAAAAGACAAAGATAGATTTTTGGAAGAGAGGACTTCTATTTTATTATTCAGTTGATGGATGATTTATAAATACAATGACCCTCCCATTTATAGTACTCCGTAAGCCTAAGAGTAATTAAATGCTACTATACAAGTCCCTAAGTACATGCACTCTAATACATGTTCTACATTCCTATAATATGTCTCTTGCTCTTCCAAAAGACTACTAGAATTCTCTAGTCTGCCCCAAGATTCTAGAAGGCTCTAGAGTCTAGCACAAGCCTCTCCAAGGCTGTTGGGCCGCCTGCCCCCTTCGTATGCTGCAAACTGGCTGGAAAGGTGGCGGGACGTCACAATGTCCCCCATCTAATAATGCAACGACCGCGTAGCATTGCGACTGTATCGATGTCGAGATTTTTCAGGCAATCATCAACTCACGTACTCGGTCAATTCCTTTTAGCAGCCTCCTCAATGATTGCCCGACCTTTCTCGACCTGATCTTTCGAACTTTCTCCTTCGTAGGAGGCAAGTGCCTCGGCGGCTTCTCTTTCATCAACGCAGTGTTCCTTCTCTGAACCCTCTTCGTCCGCGGTGGCAAGGACTTTTTAGAACCATCGTCTTCTCCTGAACTTGCAATGGATGCTCTTAACTTTGCGTCGACCCTCTCGAGCTTCATGGCTGTCAGCTGGATTTGTCCCTCCGTCTTCTGTGCCTTCACGATGGGAACCATACATGTTCCTCCTTTCTCCATGATCATCAGTTGTTTGAGATAAGGATCGATCACTGCGTGACACTGCTTGAAGAACCCCTGCCCAAGAATAATATCATAGATATCTAAGGGAGCGACGGTGAATTTGGTTTTCACTTGCCAATCGTCTATCGTGATGTTCACTCCGTGCGCAACTCTAACTACGGGAGTCGGTGGTGCATTGACCGTCCTAATTTGGGCGTTGCTTGGACTATAACGCAACCCTAACCTTGTTTCTGCCGTCTTGGTCATGATATTTATCTCTCACCTGTGTCGACCAACACACGAGCGCATTTTCCATTGATCGTGATGTCGACATATTGAGCTCATGCCTTATACCCCACAAGCCCCTGTTCGCATGTTTCTGCTCATGCCTCGGCTTCTCTTGCCTTGGCATCTTTGGTGGTTGCTAGGTGACAGTTCCGCATAGACTTATCAAGCCCAACTGATTAGTCTCTTCGACTTCATCTTCCTCTCGGGCTTCCTTTTCCTACCGCTCTCGGAGGATAGCACCAAGATTCTTCAGTTCAGAGCAATTTCCATAACTATACGGTCAACTGCATATGTAGCAACCATCTTTCTTGGCAACCTTTTTCCTCACCGTGTTGCCACGATCTCCGGATTTCCTACCGCTGGACCTATAGGTGTCACGCCTGTGAGGCCGTTGCTCCTCGCCACCTCTTGGGTTGTGGTCGTTACTCCTCGCCTTCGCCACAATCTTCCCCACTATCATCATGACTACCTTCCGCATCGTCCTCCTCGGCACTGTGAAACTTCTCCTT
Source organism: Solanum neorickii (assembly GCA_027704865.1). Lineage (NCBI taxonomy): Eukaryota > Viridiplantae > Streptophyta > Magnoliopsida > Solanales > Solanaceae > Solanum > Solanum neorickii. The sequence goes on from JAKWJC010000369.1 coordinate 33,668,860, forward strand.
CCTTAAGTCTGTCAAGGCTTCGGCCTGCGTGATGGCTTCATCAATAGACCCAACTTGTCGCCGCTCCAACTCAGTTCTGGCCCAATTTTTCAGCCCATCAATGAAGTGGAACAACATGTCATCATCCGTGAGGTTGGGAATCTGAAGCGTAAGGGTGGTAAACTCCCGCACATACCCGCGTATGATGCCCGTTTTCTTTAACTCCCTAAACTTGCGCTTTGCCTCATAGATGACATTGTTAGGGAAAAACGCCTTCTTCAACTCTTCGCAGAATTGCTCCCAAGTGTTCATGGTGCACGTCCCCTTCTTGATGTCAGACTCTTTACGCTTCCACCACAGCATGGCCATCTCTGAAAGATACAACACAGCAGTGTTGATCTAGTTCACATCACTTCGCACCCGATTACACTTGAAGTAATTCTCCAAGTGCCATAGGAAATTCTCCACCTCTTGGGCGTCAGGGACACCTTTGAATATCGATGGCTTGGGAGCCTCAACTCTGGCCTCCCTTTCCCGGTCAAGTGATGTGGATCCACTAACCTCTCTATCATCCTTTAGCTCTTCCACTTCGGCCTTCAATGACTCAATCGCGTCAAGTGCTTCCATAAGCCTGAACTCTAAGGAAGTAATGGCATCCTTCGTCTCCAACTCAGCCCGCTGGCGTGCCTCCAAAACCTTTCGTATGTTGTCGTTCTCCTCAAGGGTGAAGTCTTCAACGGTTTTAAATTTGTTGTCCGCTCCATTCAAGCGCCGGCCTAAGATCTCAACGGCCTGCCTTGCCATTTCTACCCTTGCAATCCATTCTTCCCCGGCAGTGACGTCTACGGCATCCTCGCCGATCTCTTCGTCACTTCCATCGACGATTGTGGGTAGGTGAGATGTTTGCGCCTCGCTTGGTGTGGGCTTGTGCGGTGTTTTTCCATTTCCTTTTTGCTGCTTCTTCCCTTTCTTGTTCTTCTTTCCTCCATCCGTGTGGACGTTGGTGGTGCTAGCGTCGATAACGTCTCCTCCGTTCGTCATTCACTTACGATCAACCTGCTCTAATACCACTTTGTCATGGACTTAGAGTATTCTCTAAGACTCCGTGCGGCACTTGACAACTTATCCACGATTCTTTCACGATCTCGTAAGCTCAAGAAAGCCTCTACTATTCGGAACATTAAGCGAATAAGAACAAAGACAAAGACAGATTTTTGGATGAGAGGACATGTATTTTATTATTCAAATGATGGATGATTTACAAATACAATGACCCTCCCATTTATACTACTCCCTTAGCCTAAGATTAAATAAATACTTCTATACAAGTTCCTATGTACATGCACTCTAATACATGTTCTACATTCCTAGAATATGTCTCTAGCTCTTCAAAAAGGCTCCTAGAATTCTCTAGTCTGCCCCAAGATTTTAGAAGGCACTAGAGTCTTGCACAAGCCTCTCCAAGGCTGTTGGGATACCTGCCTTCTTCGTATGGTGCAAACTTGCTGGAAAGGTGGAGGGATCGGAGTAATGATTAACAGGGACAGTCGGGGCATTCGTATTTTATAGTCAGAGGTGAAATTCATGGATTTTTGAAAGACGAACAACTGTAAAAGCATTTGCCAAGGATGTTTTCATTAATCAAGAACGAAAGTTGGGGGCTCGAAGACGATTAGATACTGTCCTAGTCTCAACCATAAACGATGTCGACCAGGGATCGACTGATGTTGTTTTTAGGACTACGCTGGTACTTTATGAGAAATCAAAGTTTTTGGGTTCCGGGGGGGAGTATTGTCGCAAGGCTGAAACTTAAAGGAATTGAGGGAAGGGAACCACCAGGAGTGGAGCCTTCGGCTTAATTTGACTCAATACGGAGAAACTTAGCAGGTCAAGACATAGTAAGGATTGACAGACTGAGAGCTCTTTCTTGATTCTATGGGTGGTGGTGCATTGCCGTTCATAGTTGGTCGAGCAATTGTTCTGGTTTATTCCGTTAACGAACGAGACCTCAGCCTTCTAACAAGTTATGCGGAGGTATCCCTTCGCGGCCAGCTTCTTAGAGGGACTACAACCTTTTAGGCCTCAAAAGTTTGAGGCAATAACAGTTCTGTGAGGCCTTTAGATGTTCTGGGCCGCACGCGCCCTACACTGATGTATTCAACGAGCTTATAGCCTTGGCCGACAGTCTCGAGTAATCTTTGAAATTTCATCGTGATGGGGATAGATCATTGAAATTGTTGGTCTTCAACGAGGAATTCCTAGTAAGCGTGAGTCATCAGCTCGCGTCGACTATGTCCCTACCCTTTGTACACACCGCCCGTCGCTCCTACCGATTGAATGATCCAGTGAAATGTTTGGATCGCGGCGACGCGGGCGGTTCGCTGTCCGCGACGTCGCGAGAAGTCCATTGAACCTTATCATTTAGAGGAAGGAGAAGTCGTAACAAGGTTTCCGTAGGTGAACCTGCGCAAGGATCACTGTCGAAACCAGCACAGCAGAACGACGCGCAATTCCCACTCCTCACTCTCGTTCACTTCCTATAGGTCGTGGGTTCGATTCCCACACCTCACATTTCGTTTCATTTATTTTTTTACTCTCCTTCGTTGCCTAGAGGTTGTGGGTTCGATTCCAACGCCTCACATTTTATTTTTATTTTTTTCTCTTCCTTAAATCTGATCGAGAGGTGGTGGGTTCGATTTCCTCTCCTCTCATTTCTTATTTTTCTTTTAAGTTACATTTTCCAAAAAATACCATGATTCGAATCCCCTTCACCACATTTCTTTTTACTTCTTTATTTTCATGGTATTTAACATGGTGAGGTCATGGGTTCAATCCTCCATGACCTCACTTATTTAAATTTTTTTTCTCAACATTTTGAACCCTCTTTGGTGACCGAAATTCATCACTAGAAGCTGGAAAATTTCTTTTAATTTTCAGCATCCTTTCATTGAGTTACACCTTACTTATTAAAGGAATCTATAGTGCATTTAGAACGTTTCAGGTAAGTTTTCATGGACTCCTTTAGCCAAGAGATTATCCCTCAAATCAGCAACATTCAACTCATATGAAAATCACATTTACATTAACATGTGTACATTAAATATAAAGAACTATCGTGCAATTTCAAGTCCTAATCCATGAACAATTGCAACGACAACACACACATACACACGTAGTTACCTTTTTGTAAACATCAACATAAATCACATAATTCCAAACAAACATATGAACACATAATAATCACAAAAACATGTTTCATCCCTAGTTTTCTACCAGCAAAAATAACAAACCTATGATTCGAAGGAAGCTAGTGACAGGAATATGCAGCGACGAACAATCCTAGTTTTCGGAATGAATATTCTGAACTTTAAGGGGTCTCTTTGGAAATGGACCAAGAGATAAGAGAATCCATACCTTTTTTATGTTCAAACGTCGACTTTCTTTCCAAAGAACCCCTCCAAACACATGTCCAAATCCAAGATCTTCAAAACAAACTTGACGGTAAAACCATCTCTTTGCCTTACTTGTTTGATTAGTTGTTTGTTTATGATTTTAGTTGTGAGTTCTTAAAGTGTGAATAACTTTGGTTTACCTCCTTTTTTTGTACGTTATTTTGCAGAGAAAATCGTGAGTGAGAGTGATAGAGACGTGTGGGAGAGAGAGAGAGATGAGCGTGGGAGAGAAGACTTTTCTTAGGCTTAGGAGTCTAGTTTACACTTAGTCAAATAAAGTTTTATTTAATTATAAAAAATCTGTTTTCCTTCTATTTTAAATAATATAATAACCTATAAATGTAAATTCCTTACATTAATTTACCAACATAAATTAAAAACAATTTCATTGATTGCTTCCACCTAGGTTCGAACCTGGGTAGAGCAAGACTTCACTTCAGAGCCCAATTCCTGCCCTCTCTCCCCATAATGTCCATCCACCTTATTAATTAAATAATTAATTGCATATTTAGGGTAATTACTATGCTGCCCTTATCCTTGGAGAAGACAATTTACCCCTATACCCTCCAAACCTAAGATTTCCTTTTTTTAAGTCCCGTAAAGACTCATTCGAGTAAATATTCGTATTGGACAGTCCTACAGGGTTGGACCCAAACTTTCCTAGCTCTAATAAATCTCAAAGTTAGTTGGCTTTGATGTAGCAACGGTTCCAAGGTCTGATTTCACGCGCATCAATCCGTGTGAACCCAGGCTAATCGTTGGCATTCTAGACACATTAAGCATTACTTAGCATATCAATTTTTAGGGTTCTTACATTATCCCCCACTTAGAAACATTCGTCCCCGAATTACACTAATCTTTTCTATCAATAATTAAGTCATCTATAGAATGTATGCATACATTGGTAATTCAATGCTCCCCACTGGTGAATAGCTTATTCACATACTAACATGATGTTGCACATCCTTTAGACCTACTAGTAGCTTTACATTAATAAACAAAGGAACTCTTTCCTAAACTAGTCTCACTGAAGCATACAACATAGGTAAGCATGTACTTAATATAAATCAGCAACCAACATGATGACTCAAACATATTAACTTCGTACTAGTGCATAAATACCATACACAGTCAAATACATGAAAGACTAATTAAGTCTACGCACCTGAGACTTTACCAGAGGTGCCTTCTCCTACACCCCTAGACTTGAGTGCGATGAATTGTTGCATCCTTGGAGCCTCTTCACTTGGACCATTAGCTTGAACTCCCTCCTTCCCTTGTACTTGACTTCTCCTATTCGGGCAATTCATCACCATGTGACCCGGTTCTCTACAAATCAAACAAGCATTAGATCCCCTCTTACACTCTCCTCCATGAAGTTTGACACACTTTCTACTCTTAACTCTGGGCTTTGAATCCCTGTCATAGCGATCCTTGGACGAACTTGACTCCCCTATGTGGGAGAATTCCTTCTTAAACCGAGGCTATCCCTGATTTCAGTACTACTCTTCCTTAAAAAATTCTTATCAGTCTTGACATGTTCCCTGCCCTAGTATTCTTCATATTCCTGTTTTCCTCCACTTGTTGAATATTGATATTAAGAATAAGCCTTGAAAGGCCTATTCTAGCATGTAATATATAGACCCTACACTCCTCCTCGTGATTCTCAGCAATCTTAGATCCAGTGTGAATGGGAGGATTCATCCTCATGAAGTCTCTTAACCTGCTATCGATGGTGCTGGCAGGTGGGTTCTCCCAGGGAACACCTTATTGCTCTTCCTTCGTTTCTCCTCGTATTCATAATTCTGAATCTCGAGAATTAATGTTTTATACGCTCTTAACACAAAGAAACAGAAATTAGAGAAGGCACGATAAGATCAGAAGAAGGTAAATTTTCCTATGCACCATGCAGTATCTAATAAAGGATAGTGGTGCATTTCACTACCATGATTTAGAAACTACTCGATGTGGTTGATGTGAACTTATTATCTTCAGAATTTAACCTAGAGCTCTGATACAAACTTTGTCACGACTGTAACCTAGACCCTAGATGAGACCGGCATCGTTGACCTCTCAAAGATCGCAGACAAGCCTACATATGTCATTCTTACATCATCTAGAATAAATTTGGCAGAAAATTTGAAAGTTTTAATTGGTGACATGCTTACTTAACATTCTACTACATGCATAACCATTCACCATCAACAATCTAACATTAAGATCATCAAATAAACAAATAGTTTATCATAACGATAACGATGTACATGCCAAAATGGCACCAATACAATGTCTGAACAATAACAGGAAAAAAATGCTAGTGTAACATACTCCACAATCTTAATCCTACAACAAATCTAGAATGTAAATGGGCAAAGAATCCTCGAACGCATGAGGGCCTACCAAGTCCCGATGAATGCTCGACGTCCGGATAACTGCAGCATTGATCCTGTAGATCTAGTGTTCACCTGTGCCTGCACCTAAAAGTTTTGAGTTGTACAGGGTTAGTACACAGTTGTACTATGTATGGGTATATGCCAGCACACACTAAGGACATACATGAGTAAGAATAGCTCTTTCCTAACAACATGATTGTAGAAGGTCAAGTTAGTGGACTTGCAAAATTGAGATTAGGAAAGTGAGTGAGCGTTCAAAATTTGGATTAGGAAAGTCAGTGATCTTTCAAAGTTTTTATTAGGAAAGTCATGACATGAGAGCAACATGCATCATCATACTTATCATATATCACACAACACATAACATCCTACACATAGCACATATCATAATACATATACCAAATAACGTTGTTCATATCATTTATTCGTATTCCATGAGACCTTGGAATCATAAACTTTACATTAAGACTTCCCAAAAATAAGGGATCAACATATGGGACCTCAACTAGGGAGTCTGCTTTAGCAAACATAGAGTCTGCTTCATTCATTCATACGTACTTCATTTCATTTCATTAATGGGCTAGTGTAAATACCAGCTATACCTAGGATGTAGTTTACGACTTTCATTGGGTTCGTTGTGCAATGACCAAGAATGGCCTAATGTCATTACTTGAATTTAACTCACCTGTTGATTATCTTATCCTAACACCTTTGGTATCATTCCTTTTATTATGTGCATCATTTGAGGCTGGCCTCATTCATTCATTGGGAACTTTAACTTTAACTGACATAGATCATGTGAGCATCATGAAATCCAGTGTCATGAAACCCCACACCAAAATCCCTAGATTGCTAGTGTACATAGGAATTGAACCTCGCCAGAATCCCTATATTTTCAGTATAGATTCGAAGACTTATAGATATAAAGAGACTCATACCGGCATTCAAAAAAGTCTCATCTCATGTGATTTACGTGAACCTCCACCCTTCCCGAAAGAAGGCATCACCGCTCATACCTACTATATCGGTGCCCAGTATAATGTTCCATTACATTAAACTCATACGTCATGGAAGGTGGCTTCTAGTATGAGGAAATCATAGCTCAATAGATGATTTCTCATCTCATCATTAGTATTAAGTGTGTTAATCCTAATGCTCTCATTTGAGTGTTCATAGAGACTGGTCTCCTCATTAACTTTGCACTCTCATAAATGAGTACGTTTTGGTAACATTTACTTAGGCTCATTTGAGATTTCTCTCATCTTCTACATTAGCCTCATATCATGTTGTAACCACATTCATTATAATTAGCACATTTTCTCTTCATAGTTTCTCACCCTTTTTTACGTGAATGTTAATTTCATTATATGCCAATGCACTTGGCCATTAATGTGTTTCATACTCGTAATTAACTTTTGTAGGCTTTCATCATTTCATTACATACATCTTAGGTTTACTTACATTCAAACGTATGCTATACTAATAAGTCTATACATACAAGCCATGAGGCTTCATTCATAGTTCGTTTAAGAGACTCATATCTTCCTAAGATAGTGTAGTACAAGACTTATGCATTTTTTTGTATGCCAAGATCTCGATTTTGATCTAAGTAGGCAGCATTATTCTTGAACATTTAATTCATGTATGACTTATTTATCAATACAAAATTTTGAAAAGGGGACCCGATTTTCAAATCTCTTGAGCAACACTTACATTTTTTTATTCATTTTGGTACGATCCATACGGCTTCGGGACCCAATTTCGAGCCCCAATGCCTTCATTTTATTTTCGCCTTAATTTCTCTCTTTATTTTTCTCTTAATGGAACTAAGAGGATGTGAGATCGAACCCCCACAACCTCATTTACTTTTTATTTTCATTGACATTAAATTTCTCTCCTTTGGCCGAGGGGTTGTGGGTTCGAACCCCCACAGCCCCTCTTTAATTTCTTGAATTTTAAAATCTTCCTAGGAGGTCGTGGGTTCGGATTCCACGCCTCATATCTCTTTTGTTTATTTCCTTTGACCCTCCTTCAATGCCTAGAGGTCGTGGGTTTGATTCCCACGCCTCCCATTTCTTTTCTGTCATTTTCTTTACTCTCCTTCACTATTTAGAGGTCGTGGGTTTGATTCCCACGCCTCACATTTTATATTTATTGTTTTTACTCTTCTTTAAATCTGATTAAGAGGTGGTTGGTTAGAATCCCACTCCTCTCATTTCTTATTTTTCTTTTAAGTTACATATTCCAGCCAATACCATGGTTCACATCCCCTTCACCACATTTCATTTTAGTTCTTTATTTGCATGGTTTTTAACATGGTCAGGTCATGGGTTCAATTCTCCATGACCTCACTTGCTATAATTCATTTTAAAAACATTTTAAGCCTCTTTGCTGACAAAAATTCATCACTAGAATGTGGAAATTTCCATTTAATGTTTCAGCATCCTTTCATCTAGTTACACATTAGTTCTTAGGGGAATTTTGTAGTGCATCTAGAACGTTGCAGGTGCGTTTTCATGGATTTGTATAGCAAAGAAATAATCCGTAAAATCAACCACATTTCGACTCATATGAACAGCACATTCACATCAACATGTGTACAAGAAATATAAAGAACTATCATGCCATTTCAAGTCCTATACCATCAACAATAGACTCAAATACACACACATACACACATACTTACATTTTCGGAAACATTAACATAAGTCACATGATTCAAAACATATATATAAATGCATAATAATCAAGAAAACACGTTTCATCCCTATTTTCCTACAAGCAAACATAACCAACCTATGATTCAATGGGAGCTTGATAGGGATATGCAACGCAGAACAATCCTTGTTTTCAGAATGAATATTCTGAACCTTTAGGGGTCTCTTGGGAAAGGGACCAACAGAGAAGAGAAACCATACGTTTTTGACGTTCAAACCTCGACTTGCTGGCCAAAGGACCCCTCCAAGCACACGTCCAAATCCAAGAGCTTCAACAACAACATGACGGTAAAACTATCTCTTTGCCTAACGTGTTTGATTAGTTGTTTGTTTATAATTTTTGTTGTGAGTTCTTCAACTGTGAAGAACTTTGGCTTACCTACTGTTTTTAAACGTTATTTGGCATAGAAAAACGTGAGTGAGAGTGATAGAGACGTGAGAAAGAAGAGTTTTCTAAGGCTTAGAAGTCTAATTTAGGACTTAGTTAAATAAGGTTTTATTTAATTATTAAAAATCTGATTTCATTGTATTTTAAATCATCAAATAAATAATAAATTTAAATTAATTACATTGATTTACCAGTTTATATTAAAAACAATTTAATTCATTGGTTCCACCTAGGTTCGAACCCGGGTGGAGTAAGACTTCACTTAAAGATCCGAATTTCGGCCCTCTCTCCCCATAGTGCCCCACCACCTTATTAATTAATTAATTAATTATATATTTAGGGTAATAACGATACTACCCTTATCCTTGCAAAAGACCATTTTAACCCTAGACCATCCAAACATATGATTTTCTCTTTTTAAGTCCGGTAAATACTCCTTCTAGTTAATGTTCGTATTCCAGAGTCCTTAAGGGTTGGACCAAACTTCCTAGCTCAACTTACTCCCCAAGTTAGTTGGCTTGGATGTAAAACGAGTTCTGAGGTATGGGTCTACGCGCATCAATCCGTGTGAACCCGGTCTAATCATTGACATTCTAGACACATTAAGCATTAATTAGCATATCCTTTGTTAGGGTTTTTACAGTCCACTTAAACGTCAATGTTAATGTTAATGTGAACTTCAACATGATCATGAAGGTCAATGTCAACATTAGTGTCAACATAAAGTTCAACAACTATGAGAACGTCAATGCGAACTTCAATGTGAATGTTAACGTCAATTTTAACATCAACATCAACATAAACATCAACGACATCATTAACTTTAACATCTACGTCAATGTGAACATTACCATGAACGTGAAATTAAATGTTAACATCAAAATAAATGTAAACATAAATGTCAGCGTCAACATGAACATCAATGTCAACGTCAACATCAATTTCAATATGAACGTCAACATCAATTTCAATATGAACGTCAACATCAATCACAATGTGAACATAAACATTAACGTTAGCGTAAATCTCAGTGTCAACGTAAATGTCAACAAATGCGTGAATGTTAATGTCAACATCAATTTGAACATTAACGTCCATGTCGATGTAAATATGAACGTCAGTGTAAGAGTAAATGTAAAAGTGAATATTTATGTAAGCGAAACGTAAACTTGAACATCAACATAAATGTAAATGTCTACGTGAACATGAACTTCAACGTAAATGTGAACATCAACATGAATGTTAACACAACATCAAAATTGGAGTCTAGGTAAACGAAAAAGGCAGTGTGAACATTAACGTGAACATTAATGTAAACGTCAATGTCAATGTTAATGTCAAAGTAAACGTCATAATCAATGTTATCACCAACGGCAACGTAAACATCATCCTCAGCATAAACATTAACATCGACGTCAATGTAAATCTGAACATCAATAATAACGTCAATGTGAGGATATAAACGTTAACATCAACTGTAACATTCCAAAAAATGTACTTGTCAAATGAAGTGTCTCTTAGGTTTTATGAATTTGATTTTGGGTACGTAGACATCCAAATGCCCAATATTGAGTAATATTGGACATGTTAGAGAATAATGGCTTAAGGGTGTTATACAATTTATATGTATTAACAAGTAACTTAAAATACACTTTGATGTTTAGCCAATTTGTATGCATGAAGATATACTTTGATGTTCAAATGCTCCAATCCAAGCTTGTTGAGGAATTGCACCTACAATGAAGACCCTAAGCTAAAATATTAATTTCTTAATTGTACACATTAGGTACGAGGCATCCAAGTGTGAAGCCTAGATACCATAGCACTTGATTATTTAAAATGATCATGTAGATTAAGAAGTACCCAATGATATAGTGAGGGTCTTTGGACAAGGAATGTGCAGCAACACATGTGCAAGAAACTGTGCAAGAGACCAAGCGACCAAGCCCCAACCGAATTTGGTTAAGGCAGTTAGGGGACAGGCGCGCATGCAGGTAAAGCCACATGGGGCTAGCATCCTAACCAATAGTAGTATTTAACAAACTTACATAAATAAATAACTAACCTAGGATTAACTAAAATAAACAAACTAGTGTACCCAAAATCATAAAACCTAACTGGGTGACACTAGTTGGGTAACTAACAAAAGAAACATTGTAGTACCTAACCTAGGATGGTACAAAGGGGTTGGTTATGGTCCTAGTGACTCAGGGGAACTTTATTAATTAGCCTAGGTAACTTAATTAATTAAATTAGAAACTTAATTAGTTAATCAAAAATCCTAGTAAAAGCCGTAACCCTTAAAAAAAATTTAGATTTGGCTATGTCAAATGCTTTCCTATTTTTAGTCAATTTAGGAGGGGTGTTTTTGTAATTTAAGTAGAGGGTCTTTTGGGTAATTCATGGGACGATTATATATGTATATTAGGTCAGTATTAGATAATTTTTACACGTCCCAGATCAGATCAAATTAAAATTCTCTCAATCTCTCTAGAACGCTCTCTTTTCCAAAATCCATTGAAGAACAAGAAAAGCATAAGGAAGAAGACGAAGGTTTTGAATTCTCCAATCAGATTTTCATTGATTCTTCATCTATAAGATATGGGTTTTTCACTCTTGGTATTCCTTTCCTCAAAAGGCCCTTTCAAGACAAGTTTTCAAGAACTTCAATACTAGGGTTTTTACTCTACCAAAATGGATTTTCTTCCTAACTCTAGATTTATGATTTTTAACAAAAAGTAAACATTTTCTATGGTTGATTTCACACGAATTGTTGAGTATTTGATTGATAATGTTTGAATGTCGTTTAATTTATGATCCTTATTTAAGTTATGGCTTTGGAGGGGATGTTTATAGTATTTGATAACGTATAAATGATAGGGTTTTAATTTAAGGATTGAATGAACCCTTTAACGACCCGTTTCCCTCCTCCTACGCTATGCACGGCTCTCGTACATGATTTGATGAGTTGTTCTTGATTATGTTATTGAGTATTTCACTAATTATGATTATGAATATTGTAAGATGAACAAGGTTCTTGGAAGCAAGAGGTAAGACTTTGTCACGATCGGAATCTAGACCCATGATGAGACCGGCGTCGTTGACCTCTTAGAGGTCGCAGACAAGCCTACATACGTCATCTTTACTTCATCTAGGATAATTTTTGCATAAAATTTGAACTTTTTGTTATTTATCTTTCATATAAGACATTCTACTTAAACTCATAAATGTCCACAATCAACAATCTATTAAATGAGTACTTGAAAAAAACAACACGAATACAAAATCAAAAATTAAGTGGGAAATTAAACACTAGCGGAACATGCTCCACTAGCTAAGGCCTACATTTAAGCTAGATAATAACAGTAGACAGCCTCGAAAGCATGAGGGCCTTTCAAGTCCGGATGAAAGATCCACCTCTGGAAAACTTTAACATTGTACCGTACGATCTAACGTCCACCTATTCCTGCACATAAAAATAGACAATTTTATGGAATTAGTACACACTTGTACCAAGTATGGGTATATGCAAGCACACACCAAGGACATGCATGAGAAATAATAGGTCTTTCCTAACAACATGATTTATGTAAAGTCAAGTGAGTGGACCTGCAAAATTTTGATTAGGAAAGTCAATGGACATGCCAAATTTGTATTTGGAAAGTCATGCAATGAGTGTAACATGCATCATCAAACTCATCATTTTGTAAAAAGTACATAACATATTTCACATATCGTATCACATAGTTCATATCATTCTTTCATATCCCATGAGACCTTGAGATCATGCACTTGACATTAGGACTTCTCAAAATGAGGGCTCAACATATAAGACGTGAACTAGGAAGTCTTCTTTAGTAAAAATAGAGTCTGCTTCATTCATTCATATGTACTTCATTTTTCATTCTTTCATATACTAGTGCAGTCACTAGTCATACCTAGGATGTACTTCAAAACTCTCATCGGGTTTGATATGCATTGACCAAGAATAACCTAGCGTCATTATTTATGTCTTGCTCACCTCTTGATAATCCTATCCTCACAACTTAAGTATCGTTCATTTCATTATGTGCATCATTTGAGGCTGGACTCATTCATTCTTTCGGAACTTTAACTTTAACTGACATAGATCATGTGAGCATCATGAAATGTAGTGTCTCCCCGATACCGAAAAAGGTGGAATCACCGGCCAAAGTGACCCAAAACATGCTAGCATACATGGGTATTGAAACCCGCTAGATCCCTAATTGGAAGTATAGGTTTGAAGACTAGGAGATATAAGGAGACTCATACTCGGTATGCCGGACAGTCTCATCTCATAGGGATTTCGTGAACCTGCGCCCTTCCCTAAAGAAGGCATCACCACTCATATCTAGCCAATCGGTGCTAAATATAAACTTCCATTACATTCTACTCATGCATCATGTTAGCTGGCTTCTAGCATGAGGACATCATAGCTCATTAGATGATTTCTCATCTCATCATTAGTATTGAGTATTCGTTAACTTCAATACTTTCATTAGAGAGTTCATAGAGACTAGTCTCTTCATTAATTTTACACTCTCATAGGTGAGTACGTTTTGGTAACATTTACTTAAGATCATTTGAGATTGCTCTCATATTTCACATTATCCTCTTATCATGTTGTAACCACATTCAATAACTTTAGCACATTTTCTCTTTATAATTACTCACCCTTTTAAATAAATGTTCATTTCATCATATGCCAATACACTTGTCCATTTAGTGTTTTCAGACTCTTATTAAAACTCTTCTAGGTTTTACATCATTTCATCACATACATGTAAGGCTCTCTTACTTTTAAACTTATGCTAGTCTTATGAGTCACCACATACAAGCCATGAGGCTTCATTCATAGTGTGTCTAAGTTATTCATGTTTACCCAAGATTATATGGTACAAGACTTATGCATCTTGTAGATATGCCAAGATATTGATTTTGATATTTAGAGGCAGCATTCATGAAGTATTAACATATGTATGACTTATATGTCATTACGGAATAGGGAAAGGGAACCCGACTTCGAATCCTTTGGACAACACTTAGTTAATATTAATTCACCTAATTTAGGATTTAAAATTCAGCTTGGCGAACCCGATTTCAAATCCCCTCACTAACATTATTTTTCCTTTATTTTTACCTCCCCTCATTTCACCTTAGGAGTTTTAAGCATTAGGGGATCCGGTATTGAACCCCTATTGCAACATTCATTTATTTCTCTTTTTCCTACGTTTTTCCCTTGTTGGCCGAGAGGAGGTGGGTTCGAAATTCACTCCTTTCTTTATTATTATTATTATTATTTTTAATTTCTCTCCTTGACACCTCGTTCAGCCAAGAGGTGGTGGGTTCAAATCCCACTCCTCCCGTTATTTTTATTAATTGAAAATTTCCTTTTTACTCTCTTGTTTGGCCGAGAGGTTGTTGGTTCGAGTCCCACAACTCTCATTGTTTTTCCAGATTTCATGTAGTGAAGCCTGGGGTTCAATCCCCACTAACCTCACATGTTTTAAATTTATTTTTAACTTCTCAAACTTCTGTCTGAAAACTCCATCACCAAGTGCTGGAAATTTTATTAAATTTTCTAGCCTTTATTTAACAATATTCATACGTTCGTTTTGTGGTGTTTTCGAAATTTGTTTAACGCGTTTTTAGGTGTAGATTTATTGTTCTTTTAGATTATATTTTTCCACTTAAGATCAACAACCTTAAACTTCATTGAAACATCACAATTTATACACCTTATGCACAATAATACCAATCATCAAACAAGCCATTTTAAGACTTCAAAACGGAGAACAACAACAAACATTTTACACATTGCACCACATCATTATCGTT